>CM045989.1:215052-782220 GCA_025175895.1 Wurfbainia villosa
CTGTTTATTTGGATCATAGTTACTTGGATTATGGATATGTACATATTGATTATGCATATTATTGGATAGGTGTATTTAGTTGGATTTACATGCTTTAGTATCATGCACCATCTTGCATGATTGCATGCTTGGGACGGTTCCTTTATTGTTGAGCCCATGGCCGATTACATAGCTCACACACTGCCACTCATGGGTTAGTGGTACATTAGGAGGGTGTGTGTAGTTGCTCTGTCAGGCTCCGCTGGTCCGCTCATGGGTAGCGATGAGGCAGTGTGGTAGTGGGCAGGGATCCCTTCTCTGGTCTATGACACCGGGAGATGAGAGCTTAGCTCCCCCACTCTTTTTGGGGCAGGAGGATAGGTGTACTCCGACAGCATCCTGTCCACTCGGTCACTCAGGAGCAGTGATGGCAGAGTGCACAGTTGTCATAGCCCTACCCACTCGGCTTCATCATCGCGTGTGAGGCGGCTGACTGGCGTCAGGGGTGACCATGTCATTTGCACGGCATGCACTTTGCATGGATCACATTTGTATTGTGTTTGCTACATTATTTTATTGATGCCTTGGATGTTTCATATGATTGCCATGCATACAGGATTCATATTCGTATATGGTGATGACTTTATCTCTTATAGTAGGGCACATGCTTCTATATCGAGTAGGAGATTGGTGAAATACTGATCTTTTGCATTTATTTCTTGCTTACCTATATGTGAGGTATGTGACATGATTTTTATTGTTAGTTATATCTTACTTTGCATATCGACTATACCCGCTGAGTTCTTTGAACTTACCCCGTTGATTTATATCTATTTTAGGATGAAGCTGTCAGGAGAGTCCAACTCCCAAACCCCACTCGCCGTGGAAGTTCTATTTGTTATTGTGTTTATGGTTTTGGATATTTTGATTAGAATATATGTTTAGGACTGGAGTTGGATATTTGTACCTGTGGATGTTTTGGTATGTCCTTAGGGACCTTTGATCGGATTTATTTCGATTGGTTTTGGTTGGGTATTCCTGCCCAGATGGCAGAAGGGGTAAGTCTAGTTATGTAGACTGTTTACCTTTTTCTTTGATAGTTGGCCAGAGGCCTAATTTATTATCTGCATGGGTTGTTTGGATTTCGGTCGTGTTGATCGATGTATAGTGGTCATGTAGGCCTTGTATGTAATTTGACATTGTCACCCGTACAGGGGAGATGCTGCCGGATTTTTGTTTGGCGGGGACTCCATCGGGGCGTGACAATTTATTTGGTATCAGAGCTCTAGGTTTTCAAGTTCCTCTGGGGTTTTGGATTTTTTAGAGTTCTCTACGTTTGACAGGTTTTACGAGGCAATTTGGAAAATTTTGGATTGGTATGGATTTCCGACGATTTTTATGTTTCGAAAATTCGAGGATTTATGACGAGGTCAATATGGGGATTTGGCGGCGATGGGACCTCTCCTGCGGCGAAATAGGTATGCTAAAATTTTTTATATATTTTTACTTCTAGTAACATCTGTTCTAGTAACATCTGTAATAATTTAACAGATATGAGACGAGGTGAGCGTGCTCTTGCTTCGAGACGTGGTGCAGGGTAACCACGCAAGAGGACAGTGAGATCTCTGACTATTGAGTTGCTAGAAAGGTCTATAGAGTTATGACACATGTGCAGACTCGTAGTAGTGGTCACCCATCAAGGCGACCAGCCGGAGTTGTCATTAGTGTTTATACTCCAGGTTAGATTGGCTATGTGTTTAGTGGATAACAGGAAATAACATGCAGTGTGTTGGTCACTATTCATAATCGTAGATGGAGTTGACCACGTGAACAACCTGTTTAGTCTGTGAGTCTTGAACCTGTGTCGAAAAGGTGAATTTCCTTTGAGGGTGGTGATCAGTCGAGCGTCAAGTCGTCACATTTGTTGTGGAAATCAAGGACTACAGTGTTAGGGATTTTCACTAATTATGCTAGTCGGATTATTATCCTGTGGGGTAATGGACAAGGAATGTATACTATTGTTGATGCAGACAGTGGAGGTTTAAGTTACGAAGTTCCATAGGGATTTTGATCCTTGGCGGCAGAGCTTAGATCGATAACATTGAAGGTACTGTTAAGTACCTAGCTTGTATGCATATAGGGGGAGTGCAGTTAGTTTCTTACTATGGTAATGATCAAGTTGTTACTTGGTGGAATATGTAGAGGAATTTTGGGGGAAATAACTCATTACAGGATCATGGGTTCAGGATGTTTTCGAGAGACAGAATTTCCCTATGCTATTTTGTATGACTCATTATTGAGGAATTCTTGAGTCTTAAGTTGAGTGATCAATTGTTAATGGAGTTTCCTATAGAGTTTACCTCCACTTAATGGTTTAAGATAGTGATTGAGTTGTCTTCGATCACCCACGATCTATTGGCTTACATTTGGATTAGGATAGTTGGATCTTCCATCAATTCCTATCGAGAGGTGTTAGGTTGAGTCATATTTATGAAAATGACACTGCAGCAAGTGTCTCAAGATAATAGTGTAGTCAATCTAGTGATAATAACCTACACTTCTGATAAGGCAACCGTAGAAGTCGTGAACGTGCTCTTCTAGCTAAATTCACGTGGCATTATTTCACTCCCATGTTGATGTTCGATATTGATTATGTCGATTGCTAGAGATGGTAACTTGATGGTTGAAGGATTGATCATTAAGGTATTACTATAATTTACCTTACTTGATGATATATTGAGAGATAGTGTTTCTGAGATATACGTGGTTAAAACATGTACAGATAGGATTAAAGGATTTCTATATTTGGATCATGTGGATTAATAGTGTTTCCACAGTGTGAGATGTTGTGATGATTATCAGAGGGGTATGAAAATGATTTTTGATGTTTAGAGGTTGATTGTTGGAGATGTTATATTATGGTGGGAGAGTTGACTTAGTTGAGTTATAGTTAACTTGGTTGATATGATGTGGATATCTGGATATTAACTTGGAGGTTATGATTGTGACATGATGGTATAAGAAGGTCTCTCAGATGCCTGTATAATTCGAGAGTAATTAGTTGTAGTGTTGGATGAACTTCTAGGCTTGCCGCTGTATAGGCAAGTAGAGTAGGCGACCGAAGTGATTTCGGAGATAGTTTTCGATATCGAAGATCCCCTACTGGGTGATAATTTATTTGGTACTGAGGTAATGATATTTTATGAGCCAAATGTTTGTACTTATGGTGCTTTGGCTGAGGGCTAGTGTAAAGCGCACAAGGTTGTTGAAGCTTGTGATATACTCCAGGCAATGTCATCCAATTGGCTGAGTGCCAAATCGAGTTGCTTAGATACCGTCATTGATCGGTCTTTCAAAGTTGACAAGGTTGATGGTGCCAAGAGGTATTTGTTAGAATGACGATTTTTCCAAGGGATAAATTAGTTGGTAGCAGCATTGCTTAACACTATGGGAATTGGAAGAATCTAAGTTCTAATTAAAGGAGGTGTTGGATGGGATATTTGTTGTCCCAGTATTTTATTTTTTGAGGAGCTCTGGAACTCGTTATTCAAAAAGAGATAAACTTTTGAGGTTATACATCGATTATCGATGATGGAATGTGGTAGTGGTAGAAGGAAATGATTATCCTTCATGGTGGATTGAGGATCTATTTAGATCGGCTATAGGACACCTGTGTATACTCTAGGATTGATTTATGATTGGTGTGTTGATATTGTAGTGACAGGATGTCATACAATTATCAAAGTCATAAGGATGATTGATATATCATCAGCCTAGAGTAAAGAGGATGCAGGTGTATAGTGATGACAATTTCATACTTGGTATGAATTATATGAGCTTTTGAATTATCTTATTAGACTTATGACGACGTAGTATTCCAGGGATTTGGGAAATCGTGTATTCTGGACACGATTGGATCATTTGTGATGGTGGTTGTGGGAGTTGAGCACTCGGCCACCGTAGATGGTGATTTTGCTGGTATTGATTTGTTTATTACCATAGATATGGATAAGATGCTCTAGCGATATTACATCACTGACGGGTTGGATCAGGAAGGTGATGGAATTTACTTGGTCTAAAGCTTGTGAAACTAGTTTCACAGCTCAGACGATGGTTGACTTTTACACCAGTGTTGTTTGATCATTCTCGGGTGGAAGGAAGGGTATTGTATGCGGATGCAATGTTTCATAGAATGGAGCGTTTCTGATGTAGTTGATCAAGACGTATCCTATGTTTAAGTCAAATGAGGAACTACGAGATGGGTTGTCATATATATGACGTGGATGTAGCAGTGTTATGTTGTTTTGTATAGGAAGGAGCCTGAATGCTCATGGGATTTTGGCTAGCTACTGGGTAGCTGCACAAAGTTGTTAGAACACGGATAGTTGCAACTGGGGAGATTGGCCAGTAAAGTTTTTCAGTCACCTTCCATTCTGCGTGATAGAATGGATTTTAGACAGTAGATTGCTCTTGTGAGGAAATATTTCTCCGTCTCCGAGAAGAATGGTGGGTTATATAGTTGCATTCGAATTTAGGAAGAGTTACTATTGATTCAGGAACAACAGATAGATTCCTATTGGGATGATAGAGAGCATCTACCATAGAGTTGTACTCTTGCTCTACCGATTCGGAATTAGTGATAGTGGAATTTGTATGTCGTAGGTGGCTAGATAGCTACCTGACATCTTGACTGACTACGAGTCCCGGTCGTGGTAGCATGTCGTTGCCCGTAAGTAGTGCCTTTTGCTTTACTCAGAGAGCCACGAGGCTTGGTCACGATATTTTGATAAGTATTGCTGAAGATGGCAATAGGTTCTATATATTGCAGATGTATAGGATTGTATCAGGAAAGTAGTAAATATTGAAACGTTCTCCATGGTGGAACGACATGCTGAACATAGTTGATTTGGAAGTCTGGTGTTCAGTGAGTTAACTAGTAAAGGTGGTATATAAATAATCAGCAAGGTTTGTACCGAGATGGACGTAAAAGGCTAGTATAATGGTCAGTGTTGGAAGATTATTTGGAATTCGGAAAGGACTTAGTATGATTAGCTAAGTCCGCTCATTTTCGTCCGATCCATACGATGAGTTTGTTGGATCGCTGGATAGGTTATACTGTGGAGATTTTCAGTTCATGGAGTATCTTTGAGTATCATATGCGATAGTGATTCAAGATTTACCTTAGGATTATGGCATAGTCTTTAACAGGTCACGGATATCGAGCTCCACTCTGGTACAGTTATGTACTTTTAATAGGTGGTTGAAATGAAGATACTATTTATACTTTGGAAGGGATGCTGAAAGCAGGTGTGATAGATTTTGGGGAATATCAGTAACCCCACTTAGTCACTTGAGGTGTGACTTGTCTCCAGATTCCTGAGATGATTGTTGTGACATCTCGTACTAATATACGAGTAGGAAATTTGGGGACCAAATTTTTATTAGGAGGGTTACAAGGATTGGTTTATCTGTATTGAGGGGTTAATAAATTTTATTGACCTATAGTTTTAAATAGAAAACCTAAGTTTTCTATTTTTCTATTTCCTTTTTCTTTTAGTCGCGGAGATGCCTCTTCCCACACGGACGCGGGTTTCTTCTTCATGAGGCCACACCTTTTTTCTCGCGTCCCTTTCGGCGTCGTCACCCTTCCCTGAGCCCAGGACCACCACGTGACCCTCCTTTCCTTCCTCTGTGCCGATTTCAAACCCACGGCCGTCGCGTCGCCGCTGGCCCGCACTGCGTCGGCCAGAAGTCACTGCTTCCCACGCCGCATCGCGCGCGTCCGTCGGCGCGCGATCCACACCGCATGCAGCGGCTTTCGATCCGCAGACCACGCCTCTTCCCCCTCGCGACGCGTACGTAGCCACCGCAACGCCGCCGCCTCACCTCGCCATTGCGGTTAGTCTACGATTGCCAGCCACACAGTGGCTTTCTCCTATTTCATTGTCGGTCTCTCTGATTTTCCCCTTTCCAGTTCATCGACGCCACCTGCTAATTTTAGGGCTTGGATTTTTCTGCCAGAACAGACGGTGGCTCGTTGGTATTGGTTTTTCCTGAAGCAGACGAGTTAGAGTAAGGGTTGGCTCTGCGGTGAAGTTGAAGCTTCTGGTAAATACCTAGTTTTTCGTCTTTTACTTTTGTTCATGATTGTATGGGCTATGGTGGTCAAGGGTGGGCGTTGGTGTTGAGTGGTGAGACATGGCGTGATTTAGGCGCAAGGGGGTGGTCGGTTGAGAGGGGCTGTGAGTGTTCTATTTGGGGGCGTCGTGCGGTTAGGGTTGGAGGTGGTCGTGCAAGGTCGGCTGTGAAGGGTTGTAAATGGATTGTGGGTGCCAAGTTGTGGGATCCAAGTGTTGGATCGCGTTTGAGGTAAGGTTTGGTTGAGTCGTGTGTATGTCACCTAGGGTTAGGTTGGATTCATATTTCTGATCGGTGAGATGTTCTGTATATTGTTGTGGAGTTATGAATTAAGCTTGAGGAAAATGAAGGATTTATTTAGGATGTTGTTAAATTTCCATTCTTTATGATAGGGATGATGTGATTGATTGGTTGGATTTCATACATGATGATTATAACTTAATTACAGGTTATTGTGATGGTTGTCTCTGTCATATTATTTAGGTGTGAGTTAATTCTTGGTGATCTATGGTTGGTTGGATTGTTGAGTTCGGTGTGATGTTGATTGTTTCTGTAATTATGTATGGAGGATTGATTAAGTTGAATAGGATAATTAAATCAATCTAGTGGATCGGATATGAGGTCGATGTAGGATTTGATTCGATCATTTGTTGTGTACTTGGATTTGATGGATTTACTCTGGATTAATTGGTTATGGAAGGAATCGATTAAGTATTCGATTTGTCGGTGAATGGTATTTTGTGCTTAACAATAGTTATGCATTATGCAGGTTTTGGTCACGAGGCAGGTTCACGGTCGTGACGATCTGGTTCTTTTTGCGGACATTTTATCAGGCGGGTATTTTGACTTATCTTTTAGATATAGTCAAGTTGATATGCTAGTTAGGATAGCTTGCAATAATTTTCATGTTTATATGCCTAGTATGTTTTTGGTGCCTACTTGATACATGCATGTGATAGGTTACGATTATACCTTCCCTGTTTTATTTGGATCATAGTTACTTGGATTATGGATATGTACATATTGATTGTGCATATTATTCGGATATGTGTATTTAGTTGGATTTACATGCTTTAGTATCATGCACCATCTTGCATGATTGCATCTTTGGTGGGGCGAGTTCCTTTATTGTTGAGCCATGACCCGGTTACATAGCTTTACACTTGCCACTCATGGGTTAGTGGTACATCGGGAGGTGTGTGAGTTGCTCTGTCGAGCTCCGTCCGCTCATGGGTAGCGATGAAGGCGGCGTGGTAGCGGGCGAGGATCCCTCCTCTGGTCTATGACAGGAGATGAGATCTTAGCTCCCCACTCTGTTTAGGGCGGGAGGATAGGTGTACTCGGCGATCCATCCACTCGGTCACTCGGGAAGCGATGATGGCGAGTGAGCGATTGTCATAGCCCTACCCACTCGGCTTCACCACCATCGTGTGGCGGTGTGGCGCCGGGTGACCATGTCATTTACGACATGCACTTTGCGGATCACATTTTATTATGTTTCTTATTTTATTGATGCCTTGGATGTTTCATATGATTTCCATGCATATAGGATTCATATTCGTATATGTTGATGACTTTATCTCTTATAGTAGGGCACATGCTCCTATATCAGGGTAGGAGATTCAGGTGAGTACAGTCATTTTGTATTTATTTCTTGCTTACCCTATATGTGAGGATCAGATCGACATGATTTTTATTGTTAGCTATATCTTACTTTGCATATCGACTATACCCGCTGAGTTCTTTGAACTTACCCCGTTGATTTATATCTATTTCAGGATGAAGCTGTCAGGAGAGTCCAACTGCCAAACCCCACTCGTCGTAGAAGTTCTATTTGTTATTGTGTTTACGGTTTTGGATATTTTGATTAGAATATATGTTTAGGACTGGAGTTGGATATTTGTACCTGTGGATGTTTTGGTATGTCCTTAGGGACCTTTGATCGGATTTATTTCGATTGGTTTTTTTGGTTATTATTCTGCCCAGATGGCAGAAGGGGTAAGTCTAGTTATGTAGACTGTTTACCTTTTTCTTTGATAGTTGGCTAGAGGCCTAATTTATTATCTGCGTGAGTTGTTTTGATTCCGGTCATGTTGACCGATGTATAGTGGCCGTGTAGGCCTTGTATGTAAATTGACATTGTCACCCATACAGGGGAGATGCTGCCGAATTTTTGTCTGGCGTGGACTCCATCGGGGCTTGACACTTACATCGCTACTAGATTCTCCTCCTCCTCCTATAATATTGCCTACAAACCCTAGTTCGCCCATCTCTTCGCCTTCCGTTCTAGGTATTCGTAAATTGCCTCCTCCTTCTCTGTAGAATCTAGTCGAATTGAGGGGTGCCACCCATCCTCGTCTGCAAGCAGAAGATATTCCCTCTCCCCAGTTTTCTCCTTCCTCTAGACCTTCTCTTTTATTGGAACACCTTTCAATCGCAACTCCTTTTTCTTCACCTTCCTATCTTCTACCCCTATCTCCACTGCCTTCCCCTTCCTGCCAGAGTTTAGGAAGCATTTCTCCTCAGCCAAGTATTGAGTATGACTCCGGTGCACTCCCTGCTACCCCCGAGGAATCACCTATCGTAACATCTCTCCAAACCACTGACCTTTCGAGGATTCCCTCTCCGTCCCCTGCACTTGCATCATCAGACACACTGCTTGGTGGATTATTCCCCGACCATTCTCCTTCACTTGCCCAACCACAGGTGACCTCTGACATTTTACAACCATCATCTTCTTCCCTTTCCTCTTCTCCTACCTCTCCCAGGCCACTAGCAATGGCTTTATTTATGACCCCTTCAATATCTCCCATTATCTCCAGCACTTCCTCCCTCCCTCTGCATATCATCCTCCCTCTTCCTCAACTAATAATACAACCTTTTAATTTGCCTTCCTTCAGGCCCATCATGAGTGAACCCCCTTCTATAATGGCCTCCACTACCTATTCCTCCTCCAGTCGGATTGCACAAATCCTCAACCTGGAGGAGCTAGTTCCCAGGATGGAAGACATGCACCATACTTTGGAGCTGGTGAGTTTCTCTGTCTAATTCTCCCTACTTTTCCTCATCAATAACCCCTTTTCTCGTCGGTGATATACAGGTGTTAATGAATTATAATGAATTGGAGCATTCTTTCTCCCAATATAAAGCTCAGCTTCAGCGACAGATCCAACAACAACTGGAGAATCACTTCCCAGGATCGAGAGCACCTGCTATCATAGGAGTTGGCACACTGCAGAAGCCAATTGGTGGGAACTCACCATCAAAGGCGAGAAGACGCTAAAGCCATGAAAGCTCTACAAGAGAAGCAACAGAAAGACGCTGAACTCATAGCCGCTCTTCAAAACGCTCTGCAGGAGGACAACAATACTCTGGTTCCTCTTGTTAGAGAAGCTTCCAGGTCCTGAGAGCTAGCCAACTGTCAGGAACATCTGGCTGAGATACTCGATAGGAAGCAACAAGATGCAGAAACCATAGTAGTCCTTCAAGCTAAACTACGAAGAAACAAGGACCAAATATCTGACCTCCAGGTGCGGCTGAGTAAGGAGGTACAAGAGAACTCTTCCCTGATAACAACCAGAGCTCATGTTCATGCTTGTATCCGTAGGCAAGAGACCTCCCTCCAGCAACTAGGTAGTGAGGTCATACGCACTAGGGCTCACGTGGAGGCGGTGGAGGGGATTTTTGCTTCCATGTGTCAAGACGTAATGGCGATGTAGAGGGTCCTGCAGCAGAGTCAGACCTCCCGAACCGACGACATATCCATCCTGGCTGATGCCATCATGCAGATCTCCCACTGGTATTGCGAAATGCGTCGATATCTCCTAGAACACCGAGAATATTGCCGCAAGTCTCATCGAAATCCCCGTTCCGCTGACCCTACCCAGTAGGAACGTTTGATATCTCTGGTGTAGGCATCCTATCAAGATGGATTTAACGAGGAGGTTCAGCAATCCGCGGATCAAGGGCTGCTTCCTGCAAATCAGTCTACTCTCTCTCTTCATTAGGAGGTTGGGTTCAGATGTTACCCTCCAGATCATTTCAGATTGTAGTTATTATATGTGTCTCTGGGGTTGCTGTTATTAAGGGATGTTCCTCCAGATGCCGTGTTCCCTCTTATTGTTATTTTTATTTTTATTTGTTATGTAAGCGAAGGGCTACTTTTGATGATATTTCTTTATCACCTATACTTGAGCTCATCGTATACTAGATAACATGTTAGGTATCACGCGTAGTGCATATGAGAAAGGTCAACAATTCTCTTTCCAAACATCTTTTCCTACATGGTGTGAAAATACTTCAAGTGTACAACAATCCAGGGCCGAGGTAATTCCTTGCCTTGGTCGTCCTTTAGGTAATAAGCTGACCCTGCCACTCGACGAGTAACAACGTAGGGTCCCTCCCAATTCGGGGCTAACTTCACTGGGCTCCCCGTAGGGTTGACTTTCCGTAGGACTAAATCACCTTCTCGAAACCTTTTAGGAATCACCTTCCTATTAAAGGCTTGCTATACCCGTCGCTTATAAAATTCTGCTCTCCTTTGTGCCTGCTCTCGCTTTTCTTCCAGCAAATCCAGCTCGGTTCCTCTAATAATTTGATTATGTTCCGGTTCATAAGCTTCGATTCGGGCGCTGCTTAGAATAGCTTCAACAGGGATAACGACTTTCGTTCCATACACCAGACTGAATGGGGTTTCCCTTGTTGCTGTTTTGGGAGTAGTTCAATACGCCCATAGGATCCTAGGCAGTTCCTCTACCCAGTTTCTCCTCTTAGAGCCCAACTTGGTCTTCAAACCTTGAATGAGAATTTTATTAGTCATCTCTGCCTGCCCATTAGCTTGAGGATGAGCTACAAAAGTGAATGCCTGTAGAATATTAAGGCTCTGACACCACTCTCTAATTTTCTTGCCTTGAAATTGCCGCCCATTGTCACTCACCAGCCTCCATGGGATCCTGTACCGACAAACGATGTTCTTCTAGAGAAACTGTATTACTACATTTTCAGTGATTTTAGTTAGAGGTTCAACCTCCACCCATTTGAAAAAGTAATCCACCGTCACTAACAGAAATTTCTTCTGGAAGAGTGCAGTGGACATGGGGCACACAATGCTCATTCCCCACTGGTCAAAGGGACAAGAAGCAATGATGGCTCTCATCAGTTTGGTTGGTCATTCAGATTGATTATTGTGCTTTTGATAGGATGAACAAATCTACACTATATGAGCAGCATCTCGTTGAAGCGTAGGCCAAAAATACCCAGCTAACAGTACTTTCCTCGCTAGGGCTCTTCATCCCAAATGGTTGCTGCAACAACCCTTATGGATTTCCCGGAGCACCCAATCGGCATCCTCCTTTCCCAAGCATTTTAAGAGGGGACGCCCGAAGGACACCTTATACAGGACTCTATCCACGATTGTGAAACACTTCGCTTGGGCCACCAAAACAGATGCAGCTCCTCTTTCTTCCGGGACCTTCCCTTGTTGTAAATATGCCATGATGTCAGTTCTCCAGTCGGGGGCCTGATCGATACTTGACGTCGCCTCCTCTACATTATACACCACCAAGGAATCAGGAACTTCCACGTGAACTAACGCTGGCTATCTTATCCCTTCCAAAGCACTAGCTAGGTGAGCCAATTCATCGACCTTCCGGTTATTCTCTCTGGGAATTTGTTGCAGGATAACTTGTTGAAAATGAGTCTTTTCTTTTTCGAAAACCATCAAGTATTTCTGCAATCTTTCTTCTCGATCCACGAAAGTACCATGGAGCTGCGAGACTGCCAGCTGGGAGTCTGAGTGGATAATGACAGAAGTTGCCCCAACAACTCTAGCAGCTCGTAAACCAGCGAGGATGGCTTCAAGCTTTGCTTCATTGTTGGAAGCCCTGTATCCGAGGCGGACGACGATGTGGGTTTCTTCTTCTTCTGAGGATACCAACAATACTCCTACTCCACTATCCGTAGATCCGGAGGATCCGTCCACAAAGGCTTTCCAAGCGTCCATTCCCTTTTCTTGCCTCGGCTGAGCTATTTTCCGAACCAATAGGTACTTCTGCCAAGAAATCCGCTAATGCCTGAGCCTTGACAACGGTTCGTGGATGGTAGTGGATATCGTATTCACTGAGTTCCACGTCCCACTTGGCGAGCCTCCCTGAAAAATTAGGTTTTGTCACCACCTTACTCAACTCACTGTGAGTCAGAACATTGACCGGATGGTCCAAGAAATACGACCTCAATTTGCAGGCTGTCAGCACGAGGATATATGCTAATTCCTCCAACTCAATGTACCATAATTCCACTCCCTTCAAGATATGATTAGTATAGTAGATGGGCTGCTGCTGAGAACCCTCTTGTTTCAACAACACGAAACTAATAGCCCCTTCCGAAATGGCTAAATACATCCACAATGGCTCTCCTGGGATGTGTTTGGCTAACAGAGGTAGTTCAGCCAAATACTTCTTTAATTCTCAGAAGGCTTGCTCGCATTGATCATCCCATTTGAATTTTGTGGCTTTGCATAGAATTCGAAAGAAAGGTAGCCCCTTGTATGCAGATTTGGCTATGAATTGAGACAAGGAGACTATTCTTCCCACCATCTTCTGAGTCTCCTGCAGATTAGTGGGAGATTTCATGCTGCATAATGCTTGTACCTTCTCTGGATTAGCTTGCAATCCCTTCTCTGTTACAATATATCCCAAGAATTTTCTACTTTTTACCCCGAACAGACACTTCTTAGGGTTCAACTTCATATTGTATCACCTCAGAGTGGCAAAAGTCTCTTCTAAATCTGTAACTAGATCCCGAGTGGTTTTTGACTTAACGAGGATGTCATCAACATAAACTTCTACATTCTTGCCTTTTTATTCTACAAAAATTTTATCCATGAGTCGTTGGTAAGTAGCTCCTACGTTCTTCAAACCGAATGGTATTACTATATAGGCATATAGCCCACCTGTCGTCACGAAACTAACGTGCTTCTGGTCGTCTTTCACTAACGGTATCTGATGATACCCTTGGTAAGCATCCATAAGGGAAACAACTTCATAACTCACAGTGGAATCCACCAACTGATCAATACGAGGCAAGGGGTAGCAGTCTTTAGGGCATGCTTTATTTAGATCACGGAAGTCAATACACATCCTCCATTGCCCAGAGGGCTTGGGGACCAGGACTACATTAGACACCCACTTAGGAAATTGAATTTCTTTGACATGACCTTCTTGTAACAGTTTATCTACTTCTTCATCTATGACTTTATATTTCTCGGGCACGAAATGTCACCGTTTCTGCTGGATCGGTTGGACCCCCTGAGCGATGTTGAGGTGGTGCTCGGCGATGTGGGGATATATTCCGGTTAGGTCATACACGTCCTTGGCAAAAATATCTTCATTCCTCTTCAAGAAGGGCACCAACTCTTCCTTGGTTTCAAGTCGCTGAGCCACCCGAGTGACCTTGCCAGGGGTGATTTCTACAGGTTCTCTTTCTTCTATCTTTTCAGTTTTGGGAGGGGATTCTTCTAGCACATAGACATTAGGAATAATGATGACCTTTCCCTCGGGGTCGTCCATTCTGGCTTTCTTCTGGTCATCCCTCACCATCTGCACATAATAGCTACGAGCAGCTTTTTGTTCTCTCCTTACTTCCCCGATCAGCTGCCCCACTGGAAACTTCACCTTCTGATGGTAGGGGGAGGCCACCGCCTGGAAAATAGACAGAAAGGGACGACCCAGAATAACATTATAAGTGGATGGGGCCTCCACTATGAGGAAGGGAACGATATTGGTTTTTTGGCTGGGATTGGTACCTAGAGTGAGGGGCAAGGAAATTTATTCGGCGGGGTGGACCATATGTCCCGCAAATCCGAACAGAGGAGTAGCCACATCCTCCAATTGGGCATTTTCCAGCTGCATCTACCCGAATGCCTCCTGGAAAAGGATATTAACAGAACTTCCCGAATCGACTAAGACCCGAGCCACCTAATAATTGGCGAGGGAAATTCGGATTACCAGAGCGTTCGTATAAGAAAGTAGGACCCCCTGTAGATCTTCTGGCCCAAAAGATATTGAAGGCATCGTCTGGATGGCCTATTCTGTTCTGATGGCCAGGCTCTCCAGAAGACAAGCATATGATTTTTGAGCCCTATTGGAGTCTCCGTCAGTAGGTCCTCTTGCAATAACGTGAATAATTTCCCACGTGGGGATGTCATTTGGTGTTAAATACTGAAAATTTTAAAATGTAATTTAAATGGCCAAAGAATTAATGAAATAATCCTGGAAAATTTTCGAGAATTTTAGGGAATTTTTCTGGTTTTAAACGGAGTCCGTACGAGATTTTTACGAGGATAAAATAAATAGGCTCTATTTAAGGGGTATTAACCTAAACCATAAAACCTAAATTTATTTTTTTTCCTTTTCTTCGCGACATCAATTTCCTTGGCGGTTTCTCGCGAGCCCTCTTCTCCGTAAGCGATCCCTTCTTCCCCGAGCATGAGTCCTTGCATCGGCCGTTCCTCTGCTGGCCGGCGGGCGTCGTCGCCTTCCGGTGCTCGGGCAGCAGAGTTTGCGGCAACCACCGTGGGGCCCTATTCGCGTCCACGGTAGCGCGCTGCGACCTCCTCTTCCCTAGCGGCGTGGCTCCTACGCCATGTAGCCGGTGATCGGACTGCGGACGCATTCTCCTCGGTTTAGTCGTGTGCGCCGTAGCTACGAAACTAACAAGCCGACAGTGAGCGTATGACTTAGAGTCTGCCGGTGGTCACCGGAGATAGGTAAGCTCTGTTCTCTCTTAATCTGGGACAGGATTCCTTTCCTTTGAGATGGATATCAATTTAACGAGATGTGGAGTTCTATGTTTGCGATTTCTATAGGGAACAGGGGAATTAGGGCAGTGGTATCATAGTTGCGTTTTCAAGCGTACAAGGCAGCTTTAGGGGAAGGGCTGCCGGGGAGGTTTCCATGGCTGGGAGGTTTCAATCACAGGTATATCTTGAGTTATCTATTGTTGGTATATTGTTTGATCTTGAGGATTTTTGTAGGCGATGAATTAGGTTAATTGATTAGGAATTAATTGGGTAAATTGATTGGTACAATTATTGGATAAATTAAAAGCCATTAAGTTTTATTTATTTGGCTTAGGTTATTAAAATACGGGTTAATCCAAGTTTAATTGATTAATTAGCTTATTATTAATTAATCAAAATTTTTATCAATTGATTTAGTGAGCTAAATTAATTGTATGGATATTTGTGGTAGGAAAAGATTAATAAGATGGTTGGAAAATTAGTGACAATTGGAAATAGTTTGGGTTAATTGGGTTATGAAGGAAATCGATTAAGTATTCGATTTGTCGGTGAATTGCATTTTTGTGCTTAACTATAGTTATGTTATATGCAGGTTTCGGTCACGAGGCAGATCCCCGGTCGCGACGTTTTCATTTTTGCGGATATATATTCAGGCGGGTATTTTGACTTATCTTTTAGATATAGTCATTGTTGATATGCTAGTTAGGATAGCTTACAATAATTTTTCATGTTTATATGCCTAGTATGATTTTGGTGCCTACTTGATACATGCATGTGATAGGATGTGATTATATTTTCCCTGTTTTATTTGGATCATAGTACTTGGATTAGGGATATGTACATATTGATTGTACATATTATTCGGATAGGTATTTTGGAGTAGGATTGATATGCTTTAGTATCATGCATCATCTTGCATGATTGCATGCTGGCTTGACGAGGTTCCTTTATTGTTGAGCCCGTAACCAGTTACATGGCCTGCACACACGACCACTCATGGGTTAGTGGTACATCAAGAGGGTGTGTGCAGTTGCTCTGTCAGGCTCCGCTGGTCCGCTCATGGGTAGCGATGAGGCAGCGTGGTAGCGGGCAGGGATCCCTCCTCTGGTCTATGACACCGGGAGATGAGAGCTTAGCTCCCCCACTCTGTTTGGGGCAGGAGGATAGGTGTACTCCGACAGCATCCTGTCCACTCGGTCACTCAGGAGCAGTGATGACAGAGTGCACAGTTGTCATAGCGCTACCCACTCGGCTTCACCATCGCATGTGAGGCGGCTGACTGGCGTCAGGGGTGACCATGTCATTGGCATGACATGCACTTTGCATGGATCGCATTTGTATTGTGTTTGCTGCATTATTTTATTGATGCCTTGGATGTTGCATATGATTGCCATGCATACAGGATACATATTTGTATATGGTGATGACTCTTATAGTAGGGCACATTCTCCTATATCAGGGTAGGAGATTCAGGTGAGTATAGTCCTTTTGCATTTATTTCTTGCTTACACTATATGTGAGACTGTACTGGCATGATTTTTATTGTTAGCTATACCTTACTTGCATATCGACTATATCCGCTAAGTTCTTTAAACTTACCCCGTTGATTTATATCTATTTCAGGATGAAGCTGTCAGGAGAGTGCAGCTGCCAAACCCCACTCGTGAAAGTTTTATTTGTTATTTGTTTCTATGGTTTGGACATTTTGATAGAGGACATGTTTAGGTTTGGAGATTGATATTTGTATTCGTGGATTTTTGGTGTCCTTATGGACCTTTATTCGGTTTTGTTTGGATTGGTTTTGGTTGAGTATTCTTGCCCAGATGGCAGAAGGGGTAAGTCTGATTGTGATAGATGTTACTCATTTTTTTTTGTTGATGGCCAGAGGCCTATTTTATTACCTACGTGTGTGTTTGGATTCCGGTCGTGTTGACCGATGTATAGTGGCTGTGTAGGCCTTGTATGTAAATTGACATTGTCACCCGTACAGGGGAGATGTTGCCGGATTTTCGTCTGGCGAGGTCTCTATCGGGGCGTGACAATTTATTTGGTATCAGAGCGCCTAGGTTTTCGAGTTCCTAGGGGTTTTTGGATTTTTCGAAGTTCGCCATGTTTTGGCAGGTTTTGTGAGGCAATCTGGAAATTTTGGATTGGTATGGATTTCCGGCGATTTTTATGTTTGTAAATTGAGGATTTTTTACGAGATCAATATGGGGTTTTGGTGGCTACGGGACCTCTCCTGACGGTGAAATAGGTATGATGATTAATTTGATATGTTTTTATTTGTGGTAATATCTGTATTCATTTAACATATATGAGACGAGGTGGGCGTGCTCTGCTGCTGAGAGCAGTGGGCGACCACGACAGAGACATTGAGATATTTGGCGACTGACTTGCCAGAGAGATCTACTGAGGGTGAGCATGTTGATCAGGGTCAGGTTCCACATGGTGCTGCGGGAGTCGTGGATCCTTAGTCCTCGGCGGTTCCTCCTCGAGATACACTTACAGGAGTATCGATGTACGGCGGAAGACCTGCTACACATCAGACACCCACTTGATAGGACTGCTACTACGAGACCCGACGGGCCCATCGGTGGGCCGGTCGACCCTCACTCGATATCGCCTGCTCGAGCGGCGACACCTTCTGATTGTTTCGCGGCTCTAAGATGACCCTACTTATCCTCGATGTAGGCTGCGGCACGAGCTCGGATTCCAAGATTAGAAAAGTCAATGAAAGCGGTTCACTTTATTGTGAAGAGGCCTGATCCGATCGTGGCTCGATCTTGGATCGAGATGATGGAGCGTACCTTCTACTATAGTACGCCCGAGTGGGAGAAGGTAGAGTTGGCGGCCTTCCATTTCAGGCGAGGCCGAGATCACAGTGGGATATGTGGCGCTCGATTATCGGCAGCGGCGGAGTTACCGGCGAGATTTAGAGAGGCTTTTGAGAGTCAGTATTTCCCACATCGGCATATCAAATGATGCAGCGAGATTTTATGAGTCTGACGAATAATCGCTTCGGTGATGGAGTATAATACGTAATTTAATCGGTTAGCGAGTTTTGTCGAATTAGTTCTTTGAGGATAGGTCACGGATGATCACGGTTTGTTGAGGACTAGATGGGCATCTCAGTCAAGATGGCAAGATTTGGCGATTCTTCTGAGAGGCATTGGATAGAGCTTTGTTGATCGAGTTGGCTCAGCGGAGGGTCAATCTGACATAGGAAGAGGAAAACAAACCGAAAGAACCACGGTCAAACCAAACGAGACTCGGACAACAAAGTGGTCGCGATCGGGTCAAAGTCATTATGGGGCATCTAGCGGCCTCAGAAATCAGGACGATCTTCAGCTGGGCCCTCCCGGTCTTCTCAGCAGAGCCGGAGGCCGCCCACTAGTGACACCCACTGTACTCGTTGTGGATCGAGAGCATATCGTCTCAGCCTGCACCTTGGGACAGTCAGTTTGCTATTATTGCAAACTGCCTGGACACATGAGCCGAGATTGTTCATTGAAGGCTCAGCATGTGGCTTCCGGGGTTTCTATCAGGAGGACCGTGCGTCGATCTGGGACTCGAGAGGGCGAGACGGCGGACCTTCCAACGCCGCAGAGGATAGCTCCCTTCTTGAGAGTCGCTATGGCATTCATGGGCGGAGTACACGGTGCCGTACATTATCACGAGGTTGATTCGGGCCGCGATGCGGATGTAGTCCCGGCCAGCCATGCGATACCATTCGCGGCAGCGAAACGTCTGATATCGGTGTAGCCTTCGCCATTAGTTCGATCACCACGCAACCTGCGTAATGCATCGCTCGCGGCCTTATAGCCTTCATATCGCAGTCGGACACAGCCACCTCTGGCAGTGATACCACCTCCACCTCCATCGGAGACTGGGCGGATTCATGCGATTACCAGAGAGGATGCGCAGCGAGCCAACGAATCCGTATTTCGCGGTACGATTTCACTTTATACATTTTTCAGCTATTATGCTAGTTGATACTGGTAGTTCGCATTCATTTATTTCTCATACTTTTATGAGAGAGATTGGTAGATTACCTACTAGTAGATCATAGAGATTAGTCATCTCCCTACCATCTGGCGATACATTGGACGTTACTCAGGAGGTCCGAGGTTGTCCCTTAGATTTTGGTAATATCATTCTTACTGTAGATTTATTGGTACTGGACATGGTCGAGTTCGACATTATCCTTGGCATGGATTGACTGTCAGCATATCATGCCACTGTGGATTGCCAGACGAGGGTGGTCACATTCCGACCTCCGAACCAACCCTCGTAGGATTTCACTGGCATCCGGGATGATGGTATAGCGACTATTTCTGCGATTCAGGCTCAGAAGCTTTTATTGCACGGTTGCCAAGGTTTTCTATTATCTATGATCAATGTAGAAGACAGTGGTGACTCTCAGATCACGAACATCCCTATTGTTCGAGAGTATTGGATGTCTTTCGGAGAGAGTTACACGGTCCGCCTCCTAGAAGGCAAGTGGAGTTCATGATTGAGTTAATACAGGGCGTCGCCAGCTCCTTATAGTATGGCCCCGAGAGAGTTGGACGAGTTAAATGTTCAACTCCAAGAACTTTAGACAGAGGTTTTATTCGCCTGTGTATCACCACAGGGTTCTCCGGTTCTCTTCGTGAAGAAGAAAGATGGTTCGATGAGGCTGTGCATCGACACGAGCGATTGAACGCTGTCACTATCAAAAATAAATATCCCCTGCCACGTATTGAGGACTTGTTTGATCAGCTCAGAGGTACATCAGTCTATTCTAAGATTGATCTGCGGTCCGGATATCATCAATTAAGGGTTAGAGATTCTGACATTCAGAAGACAGCGTTCCGTACCAGATATGGACACTATGAGTTTTTGGTAATGCCATTTGGGCTTACCAATGCTCCAGCGGTATTTATGGATTTGATGAACCATGAATTTATGGATTTCCTAGATCGGTTCGTCATTGTTTTTATCGATGACATTCTGGTCTATTCTCGTTCCGAGGAGGAACACGCGCAACATCTTCGTCTTGTTCTCGATAGGCTCCGACAGAAGCGACTATATGCGAAGTTCAATAAATGCGTGTTCTGGTTACACTCAGTCGGTTTTCTGGGACATGTGGTTTCGAGTAGAGGTATTTCAGTTGACCCCCAGAAGATCGAGGCTGTCACCAGTTGGGAGCAGCCGAAATCAGTTCAGGAGGTTCGCAGTTTCCTAGGCTTGGCTGGTTATTACAGACGGTTCATTGAGGGTTTCTCGAGCATTGCTATGCCATTGACACACCTTACCAGGAAGGGCGTGAAGTTCACGTGGACAGAGGCCTGCGAGACTAGTTTTCAGGAGTTGAAGAGGAGATTGGTGTCAGCACCGATTTTGGTATTACCATCAGGGGACGACGGTTTCGTTCTTTATGCGTCGTCTCTGGTTTAGGCGCGATATTGATGCAAAGACGACAGGGTAGTCTCTTATGCTTCTCGCCAGTTGAAGGATCATGAGAAAAACTACCCAGT
Source organism: Wurfbainia villosa (assembly GCA_025175895.1). NCBI lineage: Eukaryota > Viridiplantae > Streptophyta > Magnoliopsida > Zingiberales > Zingiberaceae > Wurfbainia > Wurfbainia villosa. Next base: position 235,486 of record CM045989.1, read on the forward strand.
TCATGATTTAGAGTTTGCCGCTATTATCTTCGCCTTGAAGATTTGGAGGCATCATTTATATGGTATTACGTTTGAGATTCTTACTGATCATAAGAGTCTCAAGTATCTATTTACGCAGAAGGAACTCAATCTCCGACAGAGGAGGTGGATGGAGTTCATTATGATCCATCCATCAGCTACCACCCAGGGAAAGCCAATGTGGTTGCCGATGCACTTAGCCGAAAGTTCCGAGGGACTTTAGCTTCCTTCCGAGTTTTAGTCACGGATTTGATTCAGGGTTTTTCTGAGTTGAGTCTTGAGGAGCAGGGACCAACAGAGCAGGGCGTTCTGGTTACTATGGTTGCTCAGTCATCTATCCGGACGAGAGTCCGGGAGGCTCAGGCCAGTGATCAGCATTTACAGTTCATTGGTAGTCAGATAACTTCTGGACAGCAGACTGAGTTCACCCGCGATGATGAAGGTATAATTTATTTCCGAGGCAGATTATGCGTACCTCAGCCTCACCCGGTTATGGAGGAGTTACTTCAGAAGGCACATCGCTCTCGATTTGCGATCCACCCAGGCGGAACCCGCATGTATCGAGATTTAAAGCGGTTGTATTGGTGGAACAGTATGAAGAAGGGCATCGCGGATTTTGTAGCTAGATGTTTGATTTGTCAGCACGTAAAGGCTGAGCACCAGAGACCAGCTGGATTACTTCAGAGGATTCCTATTCCTGAGTGGAAGTGGGATCATATTACTATGGATTTTGTGATGGGTTTGCCTAGGACACGTCAAGGCCATGACGCGATTTGGGTAGTCGTAGACCGACTAACCAAATCCGCGCACTTCTTATCGATTCGGAAGACTGACTCTCTGGATCGGTTGGCAGAGCTATATTGTCGGGAGATCATCAGATTGCATGGTGTTCCTTTGAGCATTATATCAGATAGAGATCCCCGTTTTACGTCTAGATTTTGGCAGTCTGCGTGAGCTTTAGGCACACAACCGGTTTAATCGCATTCCATCCGCAGATAGATGGTCAGTCTGAGCGGACCATTCAGACACTAGAGGATTTGCTGAGGTCCTGTGTTATAGATTTCGGAGGCAATTGGGAGGATCATTTGCCGTTAGTGGAATTCGCCTACAATAACAGTTATCATTTGGCTATCCAAATGGCCCCGTATGAGGCATTGTATGGTAGATAGTGTCGTACACCCACCCTCTGGGAGGAGATTGGGGAGGCCCAGTTGCTAGGACCCCAGAGAGCTCAGCATGAGGCAGAGTTGGTCCGTACTATCAGACGTAGGATGACAGAGGCGCAGGATCGCCAGAAGAGTTATGCAGATCATAGACAGAGACCTTTGGAGTTCTCTGTTGGTGATCATGTATTCCTGCGAGTCTCACCCACGAAAGGGGTGAAGAGATTTGGCCTCTGTGGTAAGCTAGCTCCTAGATATATTGGTCCGTTTGAGATTTTGGAGAGGATCAGAGCAGTGGCTTATCGTCTAGCGCTACCACCATCTTTGACGAGGATACATGATGTGTTCCATATGTCTATGCTGAGGAAGTATGTGCCAGACTCTACACATATTCTGTCAGATGTGTCAGGTTCCATTCAACCTGATGCTACTTACGCAGAGGTTTCGATATAGATTTTGGATTACAAGGAACGACAGTTGCGGAACAAGGTTGTGTGACTCGTCAAGGTTGGGTGGAGTCACCACACCGACGAGGAGGCTACTTGGGAGCTTGAGGAAAATATCTGAGCTCAATACCCCACTTGTTTACTTAAGGTACGTGAGGTATATTTTTCAGTACTTGTGGTATTTCTTACTCGTTGTGCATCTGAGTAGGAAATTTGGGGACCAAATTTTTACTAGTGGGGGAGAATGTTAAATACTGAAAATTTTAAAATGTAAATTAAATGGCCAAAGAATTAAGGAAATAATCCTGGAAATTTTTCGAGATTTTTAGGGATTTTTAGGATTTTTTCCAGAATTTTCCTGGTTTTAAACGGAGTCCGTACGAGTTTTTTACGGGGATAAAATAAATAGGCTCTATTTAAGGGGTATTAACCTAAACCGGAAAACCAAATTTTTTTTTTTCCTTTTCTTTTTCCCCCCACCGCGACATCAATTTCCTTCGGCAGTTTCTCTCGCAAGCCCTCTTCTCCGCCGATGATCCCTTCTTCCCCGAGCCCGAGTCCTTGTGTGTGCCGTTTCCTCAAGCGCCGCGGGACGTTGCCGCCTTCCGGTGCTCGAGCCGAGGGTTTGCGAATCGTGGGGCCCTATTTGCGCCACCACTACAAGACACCAACCTCCTCTGCCCTAGACGACGAGCGTCGACTCCTCTTCCATTGACGCCGGCGATCGGACCTGCGACCGCATTCTCCCCTCAGTTCGGTCGTGACGCGCCCGTAGCCACCGGAACTAGCAGCCAAGCCGACAGTGAGCGTACGACTTAGAGTCTGCCGGTGGTCACCGAAGATAGGTAAGCTCTATTCTCTCTTAATCTGGGACAGGATTCCTTTCCTTTGAGATGGATATCAATTTAACGAGATGTGGTGTTCTATGTTTGCGATTTCTATAGGGAACAGGGGAATTAGGGCAGTGGTATTATAGTTTTCTGCCGCATAAGGCGCTTTAGGAAGGGTCATGAGGAGGTTTCACTACCGGGAGGTTTCAATCATAGGTATATCTTGAGTTATCTATTGTTGGTATATTGTTTGATCTTGAGGATTTTTGTAGGCGATGAATTAGGTTAATTGATTAGGAATTAATTGGGTAAATTGATTGGTACAATTATTGGATAAATTAAAAGTCATTAAATTTTATTTATTTGGCTTAGGTTGTTAAAATACGGGTTAATCCATGTTTAATTGATTGATTATCTTATCATTAATTAATCAAAATTTTTATCAATTGATTTAGTGAGCTAAATTAATCGTATGGATATTTGTGGTAGGAAAAGATTAATAAGATGGTTGAAAAATTAGTGACAATTGGAAATAGTTTGGGTTAATTGGGTTATGAAGGAAATCAATTAAGTATTCGATTTGTCGGTGAATTGCATTTTTGTACTTAACTATAGTTATGCTATATGCAGGTTTCGGTCACGAGGCAGGTCCCCGGTCGTGACGTTTTCATTTTTGCGGATATATATTCAGGCGGGTATTTTGACTTATCTTTTAGATATAGTCATTGTTGATATGCTAGTTAGGATAGCTTACAATAATTTTTCATGTTTATATGCCTAGTATGCTTTTGGTGCCTACTTGATACATGCATGTGATAGGATGTGATTATATTTTTCCTGTTTTATTTGGATCATAGTACTTGGATTAGGGATATGTACATATTGATTGTACATATTATTCGGATAGGTATTTTGGAGTAGGATTGACATGCTTTAGTATCATGCATCATCTTGCATGATTGCATGCTGGCTGGACGGGGTTCCTTTATTGTTGAGCCCGCAACCAGTTACATGGCCTGCACACACGACCACTCATGGGTTAGTGGTACATTAGGAGGGTATGTGTAGTTGCTCTGTCAGGCTCCGCTGGTCCGCTCATGGGTAGCGATGAGGTAGCGTGGTAGCGGGCAGGGATCCCTCCTCTGGTCTATGACACCGGGAGATGAGAGCTTAGCTCCCCCACTCTGTTTGGGGCAGGAGGATAGGTGTACTCCGACAGCATCCTGTCCACTCGGTCACTCAGGAGTAGTGATGGCAAAGTGCACAGTTGTCATAGCCCTACTCACTCGGCTTCACCATCGCGTGTGAGGCGGCTAACTGGCGTCAGGGGTGACCATGTCATTGGCACTGCATGCACTTTGCATGGATCGCATTTGTATTGTGTTTGCCGCATTATTTTAGTGATGCCTTGGATGTTGCATATGATTGCCATGCACACATGATACATATTTGTATATGGTGATGACTCTTATAGTAGGGCACATTCTCCTATATCAAGGTAGGAGATTCAGGTGAGTATAGTCCTTTTGCATTTATTTCTTGCTTACCCTATATGTGAGACTGTACTGGCATGATTTTTATTGTTAGCTATACCTTACTTGCATATCGACTATATCCGCTAAGTTCTTTAAACTTACCCCGTTGATTTATATCTATTTCAGGATGAAGCTGTCAGGAGAGTGCAGCTGCCAAACCCCACTCGTGAAAGTTTTATTTGTTATTTGTTTCTATGGTTTGGACATTTTGATAGAGGACATGTTTAGGTTTGGAGATTGATATTTGTATTCGTGGATTTTTGGTGTCCTTATGGACCTTTATTCGGTTTTGTTTGGATTGGTTTTGGTTGAGTATTCCTGCCCAGATGGCAGAAGGGGTAAGTCTAGTTGTGATAGATGTTACTCATTTTTTTTGGTTGATGGCCAGAGGCCTATTTTATTACCTGCGTGTGTGTTTGGATTCCGGTCGTGTTGACCGATGTATAGTGGCCGTGTAGGCCTTGTATGTAAATTGGCATTGTCACCCGTACAGTGGAGATGCTGCCGGATTTTCGTCTGGCGGGGTCTCTATTAGGGCGTGACATTTGGATCCGACGAGGGGCCTTCAGCGGTTGACCCTCCTTGTGAAGCACCCTCCCGAGCAGAGATTTGTTGGTTCGGCGGGAGGGTAACTTGAGGTCTTTGGTTGTAGGGTCCTGGATGCGCCACGTTAGGTCGATGACCTCTCCTGGATGGTCCTCCCGTCTCGGGTCATAAATTCGAGTAGGTGGCTCGGACGCGCTCTAACTCCTCTCGCAACTTGAAGCACCGGCCGTTGGTATGGCCATATTCTATATGGTACTGGCAGAAGAAAGGACCCGGGGGGTTACGAGGCACCCCCCTATATCCTAACGGGCATTGCAGAAGGCCCTGTTGATCGTACGACTCCATCTCTCATTCCTTCCAGGTCCTTGGGGGAGGGATGGTGTCGACCGCCATGATTTGTAAGGCTGGGGTCGGACGAGCTCCTGACATTAGCAGTTGTGGCCTAGGAGCCTCCGGTGCAAAGGGCCGGGCATATTCCCTTCGGGGTGGCGCTCGCAGAGCCACGGGGCGATCTCTCTCAGCGGGGGTGGTCGTAGTTCTCTGTTTGGCTCGCCTAACTTCCAACTCTTCCTCTTCATTGATATACTCTTCGGCGTGGCTTAGTAATTCTTCATAACTAGCCGTTGGCTTCCTCAGTAGGGAGCTGAGGAAAGATCCCTCCCTCAACCCATGCAGGATGGCCACTCTCAAAATATCCGATCTTGTCGAAGGGATATTCCTGGCTGTGGATGTGAACCGATGGAGATATCCCGTTAGTGATTCTGAGGGTTCCTGCCTGATATGCAGCAAAATTGAAGCATCATGTTTATATGTTTTGCAACTGGCAAACTCCTAGTGGAAAGCTCCTTGAAAATCAGTGAAATAAGTAATAGATCTCGAAGGTAAGGTATCAAACCACTTTTGTGCAGAGCCGGTTAAAGTAGTACAAAAAACTCGGCACTTAAGAGCATCCGTATAACAGTGTAAAGAGGCGGCTCCACAAACTGCGACAGGTGTTCTTCTGGGTCGGTTGTGCCATTATACTTTTCTACCTGAGGGCTTTTGAAGTATGACGGCAGTAACTCCGAAAGGATGTCCATGGTGAAAGGGATGGATTGGTAAATTTTTGGAGCCTGGGTCGATTGACTTTCTCCTTGTTCCTCGCGCCAGGTTTGCGTTAAGGGTGGGGTGTTCTGTTGTACTCTCTTCCCCGACCCCTCACCAGGCAATACATCAGCATTTGTCATGGAACAGAGTGGAGGAGGCCTCTCTTGCGGCTATCCTAGGGGAGAGGGTTCATCTGAATGGGGATGAAGATATCCCATCTTCTTCCTCTCTTTGGACAAGGCGTCAGCCACAACCGTATCCACCAAGGCTCTCAGTTGTGACGACAACAAGGTAACGGGGTTATCCTCTGCAGACGAAACTTCTGGATGTTGCATCCCTTCTGGCTGCATCTCAACGTCTAGCTCAGTATGTTTTCCCACAGACGGCGCCAACTGATGCGGTCATATGAAGATTTTATCGCCTCCGTTCAACGCCAAGGGACGTTCTGGAGACGCAGGGTTCTCTTCCGACCGTAACAGTAATAGAATACGAATAGCAGATGCTAACCACCAAAGCAGAGCACACAGACACAGAGTTTTATGTGGTTCAGAATGAGGATTCCTACTCCACGAGGTGAACTCTCTCATGAGCTACGGTGCCAAAGCACTTTCATTATGAACTTCCTCCTTTGTGGAAAAAGCTTCCAGAGGCAGAGGGAAAGACCTCTTACAATTAACACAGGGTACAAAGATTGAAAGAAAACGAAGCTCACTCCTCTCCTTTCCTCTTCTTCCTCCTCGGCGAATGTGGTGACTCCCCTCCTCAAGTGTGTCTTTTTCTCTTACTTTTGGAAGTTGTCGATCCCCTTCTCTCGCCTTTCCTTTGCCTTTTATCTTCCTCCTCTTCCTCGGCCAGCTGTTGCATCACGAACATCCTTCATCACCATACACGTGGCCACCTTGCTTGCTTGGAGAATCATTTGTTAGAATTTTAGAGCCATTAATTGTAATTATAAATGTTAAATGTCATCAATTAAATAAGTCAAAAAATTATTGTGATCTTAATTTTGAAATTAAAGAATTTGACTTAATTAAAGGGCTTAATTGTTATGAATAAAATATTGTGGATACCATGTGCTAATTCTGATTTGTTGAGGGGCCAAATTAGAAATAGGCAATCTTTGGATTATATAAATAATAGGTTATGGTCCCAGTTTGCAGTACGACACTTTCTTCGTTTTGTTTCCCATCGACAAAACTCTCTGGAAACCTAAAGAAGTCTGCAAATTGAAGATCATCTCCCAGGATTAAAACTATGGATTCCGGTACGCTTCCGCAACTTAGGTTATTATCATGTTTGTTATTTCTTAAGAGTGGATTAGAGATTGAGATTCTGGATTGGAATTTCACCAATTCCATCAATTGATATCAGAGCAATCTATTTTCAATTCTTAAGAGATAATTATTGTTTTTTTTCTATGGATTCTGATTCTGTGTGTTTATCTTCATCGCCTAACAAAATTTTTTCTTGTCAAGATTGGGATTAAAAACATCCTGTTCGATTTTCATTGATACAGGAAAAATTCTATTTTTTTTTTATCGCCCAACATCGAGAAAAAAAAATAATAAATGAAAGCGATGAAGAATCCATGCGCTACAGTGGTAAAGAATTCTTGTGCTACAGTGATAAATCCATTTTTTTTTCTTCTTTTCTGCGGTTCTGGGCTATTAAAAAAAAATCAATTGGTATGATATTCTTGCGATTAGTTTTGGAACGTGGCACACATTTTTTCAATTTGGTTAATAATCAGTTTTTTTTGTTACACGTGCGATCAATTGGTTAAACATTTTTTTTTTCTTTGGTTATTAAAAAAAAAAATAGTCCTGTTCGTTTTTCTTTGGAACTGGACATTTTAATAACAAACACCCTTTTTTATATTAATCCATTAAAATTTAATTAAATTATTTGAATAAAATAATATAATTTATTTATTTTATAATACAGATTTAAATATTAAATAGATTATATGAATTTCATTAATATCTATTATTTCAAATTCAGTTAAATTTAAATTATATGTCGCCAAAGTGACCTCTATTACTTGAATTTAATTTTATTTGAAATATTGAGATATTATTTAAGTATTAGATACGATGTAAATGTGTATATTTATGTGAGTATTAATCGGCCCAAAGGAAGATTTATACTTAACAAAATTATACATTTACTTGTGATAATAAACACTAACAATTATAAGGTTACAATTGTTATTTTTATGAATTTAATGAATCGATCCAAAGATAGATTTATTATTTGTCATAAATTATTGTTAATGTTTGATTATTACAACAAGAGTACCACTTGCAAATAATATTACTGTCCAAAGACTTGATATTATTGTTGCACTGGGTATCTTTAGATGGGATTTATTATTTATTTTAAATTTCATCATAATGAGCATGTTAATTATGTTATTGTTCTTGTGTTCTTTTTCAGCAAGTGTTGCTACTATTTCTGCTAACTTAAATTCAGTCCTGGTCCTTAATGGTACAAATTTTAAGGATTGGAAGGAGAACATTCTCATTGTTCTTGGCTGCATGGATCTAGATCTTGCGCTCAGGACAGAGCAACCTACTACTCCTACGGATTCTAGTTCTTCTGAACAGAGAACTAAATATGAGAAGTGGGATCGCTCTAACCACATGAGTCTTATGATCATCAAGCGCGACATACCAGAGGTTTTTAGGGGCGCTGTGTTTAATAGTATCACTAAAGCTAAGGAATATCTCGATGAGATTGAACAACGCTTTGTCAAAAGCGATAAGGCGGAAACAAGTACACTTCTTAAAAACTTGATTTCCATGAAGTATAAAGGCAAGGGAAATATTCGAGAATATATCATGGAGTTTTCTCACCTTGCATCAAAGTTAAAAGCACTTAACCTTGAATTGTCGGATGACATGCTTGTGCATTTAGGGCTTATTTCTCTTCCAATCCAGTTCAGTCAGTTTCAAATCAATTATAATTGTCAAAAGAAGAAATGGACTCTTAATGAGCTCATATCATACTGTGTTCAAGAGGAAGAAAGGTTAAAGCAAAACAAGGTTGAAAGTGAATATTTGGCAAGCACCCCTAAAGATAAGGGCAAGAAAAGAAAGAATGAGGCTACGAAAGGTCCTTATGCGAAGAAACAACAGCAGGATAATGACAAGAAAGGTTGTTTCTTCTGTAACAAGCCTGACCATGTCAAGAAAGAATGTCCTAAGTATCATGCCTGGCGTGCGAAAAAGGGTACATTTTTAAATTTGGTTTGTTCTGAAGTAAATTTAGCTTCAGTACCTAGAAACACTTGGTGGTTAGACTCCGGTGCTACTACTAACATCAGTGTTTCAATGCAGGGTTGCTTGAGCTACCGAAAGCCAAGTGATGCTGAAAGATGCATCTATGTCGGTGATGGCAAGTCGGTGGAAGTGGAAGCCATAGGGCATTTTAGATTGTTGTTAAGTACTGGTTATTATTTGGACTTAATAGATACTTTTGTTGTACCGTCCTTCAGACGAAATTTGGTTTCTGTTTCTCATTTGGACAAATTAAGTTATTGTTGTTCGTTTGAAAACAGTCAGTTTAGTTTATCTATTAATTCTACTATTGTTGGAACTGGTTCACTTATCATTTATGACAATCTCTATATGCTTGATATAAATGCTTCTTATATTGAAACCCTAAATGTGGAATCACATGGTACTAAGCGAAAATTTAATAATGAAAACTCAGGTGCATTATGCCATAAACATTTAGGGCACATCTCTAGAAATAGAGTTGAACGACTTGTATCAGATAGAATTTTACATTCCATTGATTTTACGGATCTAGATATTTGTGTTGAATGCATTAAGGGCAAACAAACCAAAAGAAAGAGAGAAGGTGCATATAGAGCTATAGAAGTATTGGAATTGATACATACGGATGTTTGTGGACCATTTCCAACACCTTCTTGGAATGGTCAACAATATTTTGTATCATTCATTGATGATTATTCTAGATATGCATACGTATTTCTTATTCATGAAAAGGCTCAAACATTGGATGTTTTCAAATCATTTAAGTTTGAGGTTGAAAACCAACTCGACAAAAGAATTAAGAAAGTCAGATCTGATCGTGGTGGCGAATACTACGGTAGATATGACGGTTCAGGTGAGCAACGTCCAGGACCTTTTGTTCAATACCTAGAGGAGTGTGGAATCGTCCCACAGTACACCATGCCAGGCTCGCCAAGCATGAATGGTGTAACTGAACGACGAAATCGAACTCTTAAAGATATGGTAAGGAGTATGGTTAGCCATTCAACTTTGCCAACATCACTCTGGGGAGAAGCATTAAAGACAGCAGCTTACATTCTAAATCGAGTACCCACTAAAGCAACTACTAAAACACCTTTTGAGCTTTGGACAAAGCGAAAGCCCAGTCTAAAACATTTTCATGTTTGGGGATGTCCAGCTGAGGCTAGACCCTATAGGCCACATGAAAAGAAATTAGACTCTAGAACAGTAAGTAGCTACTTTATTGGATATTCTGAGTGATCAAGGGACTATAAGTTTTATGATCCCAAAGTAAAGAATATCTTTGAGACGGGAACTGCAACATTCTTTGAGGATATTGAGTTTGGGGGGAAGAATAAAGTAACAGACATTGTCTTTGAGGAGGAATGTATTCCTACTACTCTTGAAGAGGAAATAGTTTATATTCCTATGATTGCTTCTGATAATGATCAGGATTTTATTCCTATTAGTAATCAGGATGCAATACAAGTACAACAGGACATTGTTAATCAACTCCCAGAAGAACAAACTCAACAGCCTCAAGAACCAATGCATGAAGAACAAGTGCCTTTACGTAGATCCACTAGAGAAAGGAGGAGTGCTATTTCGGATGATTACATAGTACTACTCCAAGAACATGAGGAAAATGATGACATGGCGGAGGATGATCCAATCAACTTTCGTCAAAACCATGCAAGATTCACATTCTCAAAAGTGGATTGAATGATGAATGAAGAGTATAAATCAATGCAAGATAATGTTTGGGAACTTGTCCTATTACGGAAGGTGTGAAACCTATTGGTTGTAAATGGATTTTAAAACCAAAGGGATTCAAATGGTAATGTGGAAAGATATAAAGCACGTCTTGTAGCTAAAGGTTATACTCAAAAATATGGGATTGACTATAAAGAAACATTTCTCCAGTTTCAACGAAGGACTCTTTTAGGATAATCATGGCACTTGTCGCACACTTCGATATGGAACTCCATCAGATGGATGTCAAGACAATTTTTCTTAATGGAGACATTGAGGAAACAATCTATATGGTGCAACCAGAATATTTTGTATCGGGAGATCCAAAGAACATGGATTGCAAACTTAAGAAGTCCATCTATGGGTTAAAGCAAGCTTCTCGTCAATGGTACCATAAATTTCATCAAATAATCATCTCATTTGGTTTTGAGGAGAATGTGATAGATGATTGTGTGTATCATAAGTTCAGTGGGAGTAAGCATATTTTTTTGGTTTTATATGTTGATGACATTTTGCTTGCCACAAATGATATAGGTATGTTAAACGATACCAAGAGATTTCTATCTAGATATTTTGAAATGAAAGATCTTGGTAATGCATCTTTTATATTAGGAATCCAAATACACCGAGATCGTTCTCAAGGTATTCTTGGATTATCACAAAAGAACTATATCGATAAGGTGCTTAAAAGATTTGGCATGCAAGATTGCAAACCAGGAAACACCCCAATCGCTAAAGGAGATAAGTTTAGTCTTAAACAGTGCCCTAAAGGAAGCCTCGAGACTCAAGAAATGCAAAAGATTCCCTATGCTTCAGCAATAGGAAGTCTTATGTATGCTCAAGTTTATCGCACAGGATATTGCGTACATTGTTGGAGTGTTTGGCGGATATTTAAGCAACCCAGGAATGGATCATTGGAAAGCAGCAAAGAGGGTAATGAGATATTTAAAGAGAACTAGTGATTATATGCTCACATATAAGAGGTCAGATACTCTTGAGATCATGGGATATTCTGACTCTGATTTTGCTGGATGCCAAGATAGCATGAGATCCACTTCAGGCTATATTTTTCTGTTGGCTGGCGGAGCTATCTCTTGGAGAAGTGCCAAACAAACACTGACAGCTTCTTCCACCATGGCAGCAGAGTTTATAGCATATTATGAGGCATCTAATCATGGAATATGGCTGAAATTTTTTATCTCTGGGCTGCATATTTTGGGAAGGGTTGAGAAACCACTGAAGTTATTTTGTAACAATAGATCAGCTGTATTGTATTCTAACAACAATAGGAGCTCGACAAAATCGAAGCACATCGATATTAAGTTCCTTGTTGTGAAAGAAAGAGTACAAAGTGGACAGATTTTGATAGAACACATAGGTACAAACTCCATGATAGCAGATCCTTTGACGAAAGGTCTACCACCCAATGTCTTTTATGAGCATACCACTCATATGGGTGTTATTCAGTTTGGTGAAATTTACTAGTAGGAGTTTGTACTGTATTTGTTTTCTATATATGTTTGGTTATGTCTCTGAAACTTTTGTATTTAGAGATTTTCTGATCAGATATAAAGTTTAATGTTTACTTCATTATACTTTGTATAACTTAAGTTAAAGTTTTGATCTCACTTTGGTTAAGGAGGACCAGTTGAAAATTGACATGAATAGATCACCTTGCATGTAATTTTCATGCCACAAATTCATAATTGATCTATGTCATTTGATTGTATTGATATACGTGACCATTGATGGTTTAGTTGTGAAAGATACAACAAAGACTGCATTGATCCTATGTCTATATAATCAATGGACGAGATTGTTGAGGAAGCCCTATGATTATGATGACAAAAGTTTTGAGCTCACTAAGGTTAACACATTTATAAGTTTACGCATATGGCTCAGTGGGAGATTGTTAGAATTTTAGAGCCATTAATTGTAATTATAAATGTTAAATGTCATCAATTAAATAAGTCAAAAATTTATTGTGATCTTAATTTTGAAATTAAAGAATTTGACTTAATTAAAGGGCTTAATTGTTATGAATAAAATATTGTGGATACCATGTGCTAATTCTGATTTGTTGAGGGGCCAAATTAGAAATAGGCAATCTTTGGATTATATAAATAATAGGTTATGGTCCCAGTTTGCAGTACGACACTTTCTTCATTTTGTTTCCCATCGACAAAACTCTCTGGAAATCTAAAGAAGTCTGCAAATTGAAGATCATCTCCCAGGATTAAAACTATGGATTCCGGTACGCTTTCGCAACTTAGGTTATTATCATGTTTGTTATTTCTTAAGAGTGGATTAGAGATTGAGATTCTGGATTGGAATTTTACCAATTCCATCATCATTCTGTTACATAAATGGAGAGTGAAGACTCCTCCGAATATTATGTGGGGTCCTAATTTGTAGTGTAACAAACTTCTCACCCATATTTTGGTAAATATTCTAGCCCATTCCTTTCACCCGTTTGCCCTCCGTAAAGCTAGCCTAAATCTACTGCTTAAGTGTAGCATAGCTCTTAGACTTCTTACAATAACCCGAACCAACTCCTATCCTCTCCGTACAGAACCAATCTCCAGGCCCGTTCTACCGAGCCGATTCCTATACTTTCCATACCGAGCCAACCTCCAAACCCACTCGGCCGAGCCAATTCCTTTGAATCGTCTTCCCGAGTCACTTTTACCCAGACCTATGTGACTGAACTGGTTTTCTCAGACCCCCTCTGTCGAACCACCTCTTTGGTTTGAATAATGTCTTACGCACGAGTTCTTTCATTTCACTTATGGGAAAAGATGGCAGCAGTATCATATATGATGCGGGTATGGGAAAAAATCTGGTCGCTCCGTTTTCAATGCAGTGAAGCACTGAGGGAGGTTTCAGAGGATTCTCCCCGGCCGCAATCAGTAAAGAATAAGAGGATGAAGTAGATGAAACGCAAGAAACTGACGCCAGCAATCGAGAATCAGACACAAGATGTAACGTGGTTCGGAATGAGGATTCCTACTCCACGAAGGTGAGTTTTCTCACCAGATGCGGTGCCTAAGCACTTTCACTATGAAGGTCCTCCTTTACAGAAAGCAAGTTTCCGCAGGTGGAGGAGAAAGACCTCTTACAATGATATTACAAGACAAGGAAAATACAAGAGATGTAGCAATGGTTGATCTCCGTCCTTCTTCTCCGGCGAGATGGTTGTTCCCTTTTTTCCTTCTCCTCTTGCCTCTTCTTCTCTCTTGCTGCGTCGGAATGATTGCGGATCCCCTTTTTTTCTTTTTGCCTCCTTCCTTTTATCCTCCCTCCTCCTTCATCGTAACGTCGTGGATTATCTCCATCGTACACGTGGCCACCACCTCTTCCTGGAGCATAATTCTGTTACAAATATAAGGAGTGAAGACTCCTTGGAATATTGTGTGGGGCCTCCCAGGCCATTGCCAACACCTTTTCCTCTATTTTTCGGGAAACTAGGCTAGACTACCTCCCTCAGCCTTCCGTATCGAGGGAAGCTAGTTTAGGTCTATAGCCCACGAGTGACCTAGCCCTAGGGCTTTTTATCAACCCGAACCAATTCCTCTTTTCCCCATGTCAAATTCCCTTTGTATTGATCAGATTGGACCGACCTCTTGGCAAAGCGCCTTCCGTCTCTCCTTTGCCGTGTCGATTGCTTTCGCTAACTCTCCCGTACCAATGGCTTCTAACATTCGCCCGTGCCACTGGCTTCTGACATTCGCCCGTGCCAATGGCTTCTGACATTCGCCCGTGCCAATGGCTTCTGACATTCGCCCGTGCCAATCTTCCTTTTCTTCCTTAGCGGAGCCGTATATTTCAGATCGGATCTAGGGTCACCTGCTAACCCCTCTATCGGGGATTATGTAGAGAAGGTACCAGTAGTATCATTAGTCAACCCCGAAAAATAGTCAAGCGAAGTTATAAGCTTGACTTTTCCAATGTACATAAAGTTTCTGACCTATTCTTCATTTCTCGACTTAAATCCATCCGTTCCTTTATAACTCCCCCCAGTATATTGAAGGAGGCCCGCTGGGCCCATGGGCTCCTCTTCTCCTCCTCCTTCTGTGCAGCTGAATCGTCGCGGAAAACCTTATATAAACCCTCGCCTTCTTCTTTTAGGTATCATTTAGTGTGCTTGACAATCCAGTCTGTTCTTCTTCTCCCGTGATTCTCACCAGTGGCGTTGCGGCGACCCAGTTCTTCCTTTCCCCACACGATTCTTCTTTAACCCCCGAGTAAGTGTTCTGCTTTGTTCACACCCATGGCTCCTAGGACCACCTCTTCACCCACCTGGTATGAACATACCATAACCCAGTTAGATTGTAACCATTATTTCTTTAATATTAAGAACGACTACATAGACCCCTCTATAAAATGTTGTTTCATGACCAAACTGCATCGGCCTCATAATCCTCCTCCCGGTTTGACATGCTTTTTCTCTGAACAATTTCTTAACGGCCTATCCCTGCCGGTACCATAGGTCTATTTAGACCTCCTAAACTTCTACGGATTACCCCTGAACCAATTCACCCCCAACTCCTTCCGGATTCTATCGGGAGCCCACATAGTGTTCCAACACTTGAACCTCTCTTTGACCCCCGAAATATTCCATTGCTTCTTCTAGTTAAAGTCTTCTAAAGGTGTCTCTTTTATTTATCTAGCCGTTGTGTCAATCACACTGTGAACCTACCTACTTTCCACAAGGGCAGGAAGCACTATACTTCTTGTCTGACTTCGAGCCTTTACCTATTAGATACTTGGAAGGTAGACCTTCCCAGATTGCCTCCCTTCAGGAAATGAGGACCAAATGTCCCTTTCCGGAAGTGTATAGAGTTTTAGGAGAGTTACATTACTGCTCAAACCATCTGGTAGAAACTCCCCTCTTAAGCCACTTTGGATTGTCTCCTCTACCTTTGACGACTTTGGTTGTTGTAGGTAGGGTGACATTTATCCTATAATGTGACTTCCTTTTTAGGTCATTCATCTTTCTTACCAGTATATCTTGTAGATAATCTGATGCAGAAGGCTTTGGTGGAAGGGGAGTCGATCGAGGCTGCCAAGAAGAAGAAGACATCAACTAACAGAGGCAAATCCACAGCAGCTCCGTCACCTCCTCGAAAAAAACTGCTGCTCATCAAGAAAGGAGCCTCCAGCTCATCGGCTCGTCTCCCCTCATCTTCAGCTCAACCAGGGTCTTAGCCCCTAACCATTTATGAGCCAAGAAGAGGAGGCAGTACCTCCCCTATCCCTTCTCCCTCTCTTCAAGGAGGGGATTCTCCCTCACATTTTCTTCATTCCTCCCCCTCTGCACAAAATTCACCTCCACCTTCTCATATAGAGTCCCTCAAGCTCTCTGTTCCTTGACCCAGAAGCTGCTCCCACCCCCTTCGCCATGAAGACCTTCCTTCCTTTCTCCAAGGGCCACGCTAGGGTCCTCGTAGAATTCGCACCTCTGAGGTGAAATTCTTTAATCACCGGCATAAGGCCCATGCGAGCAAGTGAGCAACCATCGGGCCGAGGTATCTATTACTTCTAATCTTTCTCTTTACCACAAGTATTACTATATGCCAATGTATAATGACAGTTTTCTTTCCTGCAGGCCACCACTCAGCATAGCAAAATGGTAACTCGGTTAGCCCGCTTTCAATCTACTGTGGAAACTCACCACTTCGCCTCGGTGACACAACAGAAGAATCTCGCGCGCTTGCTTAACAAGAGGCGTAAGGAGGTTGATATGAGGGGCCAATGTGAGGAGGCGAGGGTTCAATTAGCCTTGGTCAGAGCGAGAAGGAAGAATCAGCGAAGAACGAGGAATTGAGCAATGGGATTTTCCTCCAATCCAGCTGAGCTACAACAAGTAGATGACTTGGCCCTGGAGTTGAAAGAATATAAAGGGCACCTGGGGAGGCCATGATCAAAGTCCTCTTCAACCACCATTCTACAGCTTCAGCAGGAGCGCTACAGGCTCCAATTGGAGCGTCAATCTTGGGAGGCTACCAAGAGATCTTGTATTGAAAAATGCCAGGAGCTGTCTTCTATAGTGGCATCTTTTCCTCAAGCTTTATCAACGGCAGCTCAGCAGCAATCCATCCTTCACCAAGAATATTCAGAGGCCCTCTCGACTTTGGGTCGTCAGGCCATACAAGCGGCCCATCAAAAGATGCTCTGGCCGAATCGAAAAGTCGAGCTCAACTAGCCAAATGCCAAGATCAGATGAAAGAGCAGGAGGCTGATCTTAAAAGACGCTACGTGAAGAAGGGGGTAGATTTGTTTGTATTAGGCTTTGAGGGGTCCTCGGCTCAAAACGCCGAGCAGGGATACCCGCCTCCCGGCACGGACACTAGTTACTTGGATCCGGTAGGGGCGTTAGCTAAGTGTCCGCCCGATCTCTTCGAACTGTAATTTATAACATTCTCTTTTTTAGTAATTTCCCTGATGGCTTCTCATACGAGCGATAACTTTGTCCATATAACTAACTATCATCATCTTGTTATGCTCCTTGAGGGGTTGGGAACTCTGAACCAATTTTAAATTGATCTTGCTCTATACTGTTATCTCTTTCCCGTGTCGTACAGCGCAATAACCTCGTCGGTTCGGGCTTATCGGAGAGATCTCGAATACCGTTATTCCCCTCCGCTCTAATTTTGGTTCGGGGATTCGCTTGAAAGGTCTTTACCTGATATCATTCATATCCGTCCCGATTCTGGTTCGGGAATTCGCTGGAAGGGTTTTTACCCGATATCATTCATATCCGTCCCGATTCTGGTTCGGGAATTCGCTGGAAGGGTTTTTACCCGATATCATTCATATCCGTCCCGATTCTGGTTCGGGCGACGCTTTAAATAGCTCTTGCCTGTTGATCTTCCCTATCTCTCTATCGCTTGGAAACGATATCAATCTTCGCCGTCTTCTTTCCCCCTTTCCCAGAACCTCTGTTGCCCCTTTTCTTCCATTATAAATCCTTCGTCCCCCATGTCTTCGTCCTGCTATCTCACTATCATGGCTTCAGCAGGGCATCCTATCGAAATTTCTTCAGAGTCGGAATCTTTTGAACTACAAGACTGGGTCTCTGAGGATATGGAAGATTCGGAGACCCGCTCAACTGCTACTTCAGCTTTCCGCCCCCTTCCGCTCCCGTCTCTCCCTCCAACTCCAACTCCTCCTACAGGGAGGTCCTTCCGCGCTCCTTTCCCCTCCTTCCGTAACAGGGTGTGGAATCCTCCCTTCACATGGGAGTATACAGTGGGAGATCCTCGCGCTACCACTGAACTTCCCTCACTTCCACCAGCGCTGGCTTTCGTCCCAGTTCCCCCGGCAAAGGTTCATCCTTCTCATTTTGATGAAGGTCCACCAGTTCTTCCTCCACCTCAAGGCGAACGCTTCAGAGTTATATTGGCTCCTTCTCCCCCGAAGAGACATCTCCCGCTTCATCTGTTAGGAGTAATCATGGAAAATCTTTGTAGATCAAGTTAATGTAATCGTTTCAAATATGTTAATAAAAAATAAGGGAGGCAAATGATATCTGTTTTTGTCTTTTTCCTGTAGAAGTAAGGTTTCTGTCTTCCAAAAGGACGGTAATCTGATCTGAGCATACCTTCTTCTATCATTTCTCGGGGATTCGGACCTTCTTAATTACAATTGTAGTCCTGTCAACCTTCCCACTACTGCCCCCATGTTTCCTCTTCTTTACTGGCATTTATGGTCCCTACTTCTCCTACCAATAAATGCATTATTCCCCTTCGTCGCCATAAAAACCCCCTACCTTTACCTGATAGCTTCCATCATTCTCCTTTTTCCTTTGCTTGCCATGGACAGAATATCGGAATAGGGCAGCAGCTCCTCGCCTTCTAAAGAACAGATAAATGATCGCCGATACATATCTATCTTGGAGGAACAAGTGAAGTGTTTACGAAATTGGAGGAAACTTCATGATAATCGCTCCCTGCGCCAACAACTGGTCGGGTCCCAAAAGGAACTGACCAAGCAGACCTTCCTGCAGTAATCCTATCGGCGTCAACTATGGTGCCAACCTCAACCATACAAGGGAACTCCCTCTGTCCCTCCTAACAAAGAACTGTAACGCCTGGGATATATAAGGGCCGCTATTTGTTATTTTCCCTTGTAGATGACTTAGAATATGTGATTCTCTCACATCAATGAACTTTCCTAGTTTATCTCCCTTCTCCAGTATCTTCTGAATTGTACCACTCTTTACTCCTTTTGTATTCACGTAGACTCACACAGGACTGAGGCATATTTCGGCTCTTCCGTCTTTTCAATCTGCCGGGTATGTAGAACCCTTAAATGAGTCAATCATGCTATCTTCCGCTCTGCCTTGAGGGGATATCGGTTCTTCCGTTCCACCACTACAAGGGGATATCTTTCGCTCTGCCTTGCGGGGATAAAAATTTATATATAGAGTAAATAATAACCGAAGGATATCGGTTCTTCCGTTCCACCACCACACGGGGATATCTTCCGCTCTGCCTTGCGGGGATAGAAATTTATACATAGAGTAAATAATAACCGAAGGATGTCGGTTCTTCCGTTCCACCACCACACGGAGATATCTTCCGCTCTGCCTTGTGGGGATAGAAATTTATACATAGAGTAAATAATAACCGAAGGATATCGGTTCTTCCGTTCCACCACCACACGGGGATATCTTCCGCTCTACCTTGCGGGGATAGAAATTTATACATAGAGTAAATAATAACCGAAGGATATCGATTCTTCCGTTCCACCACCACACGGGGATATCTTCCGCTCTGCCTTGCGGGGATAGAAATTTATACATAGAGTAAATAATAACCGAAGGATATCGGTTCTTCCGTTCCACCACCACACGGGATATCTTCCGCTCCGCCTTGCAGGATAAAAATTTATACATAGAGTAAATAATAAGGATATCGGTTCTTCCATTCCACCACCACACGGGATATCTTCCGCTCTGCATGGGATAGAAATTTATACATAGAGTAAATAATAACCGAAGGATATCAGTTCTTTCGTTCCACCCTCACACGGGGATATCTTTCGCTCTGCCTTGCCGGGATAGAAATTTATACATAGAGTACATAATAACCGAAGGATATCGGTTCTTCCGCTCCATCACGACGGGATATCTTCCTCTTCCTTGGGGATAGAAATTTATACATAGAGTAAATAATAACCGAAGGATATCGGTTCTTCCGTTCCACCACCACACGGGGATATCTTCCGCTCTGCCTTACGGGGATAGAAATTTATACATAGAGTAAATAATAACCGAAGGATATCGGTTCTTCCGTTCCACCACCACACGGGGATATCTTTCACTCTGCCTTGCGGGGATAGAAATTTATACATAGAGTAAATAATAACCGAAGGATGTCGGTTCTTCTGTTCCACCACCAGACGGGGATATCTTCCACTCTGCCTTGTGGGGATAGAAATTTATACATAGAGTAAATAATAACCGAAGGATATCGGTTCTTCCGTTCCACCACCACACAGGGATATCTTCCGCTCTGCCTTGCGGGGATAGAAATTTATACATAGAGTAAATAATAACCGAAGGATATCGGTTCTTCCGTTCCACCACCACACGGGGATATCTTCCG
Source organism: Wurfbainia villosa (assembly GCA_025175895.1). Taxonomy (NCBI): domain Eukaryota; kingdom Viridiplantae; phylum Streptophyta; class Magnoliopsida; order Zingiberales; family Zingiberaceae; genus Wurfbainia; species Wurfbainia villosa. The sequence goes on from CM045989.1 coordinate 255,733, forward strand.
CTCTGCCTTGCGGGGATAGAAATTTATACATAGAGTAAATAATAACCGAAGGATATCGGTTCTTCCGTTCCACCACCACACGGGGATATCTTCCGCTCTGCCTTGCGGGGATAGAAATTTTTACATAGAGTAAATAATAACCGAAGGATATCGGTTCTTCCGTTCCACCACCACACGGGGATATCTTCCGCTCTGCCTTGCGGGGATAGAAATTTATACATAGAGTAAATAATAACCGAAGGATATCGGTTCTTCCGTTCCACCACCACACGGGGATATCTTCCGCTCTGCCTTACGGGGATAGAAATTTATACATAGAGTAAATAATAATCGAAGGATGTCGGTTCTTCCGTTCCACCACCACACGGGGATATCTTCCGCTTCGCGGGGATAGAAATTATATATATATAATATATAACCGAGGAATCTCGGTTCTTCCGCTATGCGGGGATGACGACTCCGACTGAGTAGTTGAGTGCAAATAATTACCCTAGCCGAGTATCCGGATAATATGAAGTATGTTAACTCAGTCGGATGACTAAGTACAAGTAATGACCCTGACTAAGTAATCGAAAGGGATGAAGTATATAAACTCAGCCGAAGGACTAAGTACAAGTAATTACCCTAACCAAATGGTCGAAAAGGATGAAGTATGTTCTCGGATGAGCTACCGAGTGGAACAACTTATCTCGACCGAGTGGCCAGAGAGAATGAAGTATGCTCTCGGTCGAATGACTGAGTGTAAATATCTACCCTGACCGAGTGGTCGGTTTGATATGCGGTCGAGTGACCAACTAAGTATGTATGACTAAGAGACACTAGAATGTCGAATTAAAAATAAACTTGCAAGATGAGCATTAAATGCTGAGGTAATGAAATTTGAGCTTTTAAGATATTCTAAGTGCATATATAATCATATTGTTTGTTCTCTAAATATGTCTCATGTGATATATTTTCAACGGAGAAAATTTTAAATATAGCTAGAGAAATGACAAAGTATAAGAATGCAACAAGATGTTAAAGGTAAGTATTTATATACATACTTACTGAATTTAACAACATGGAGGATTTATGTCTTCCTCGCATCGCAGAGTCATATCCAATAGAGAAGCTCTGATGAGAAATTGATCATCCTAATTAGATGATTGTATTATTATCTCAACGTCTTGCCCAGATGTTTCCCACAGACGGCGCCAACTGATGCGGGTATGGGAAAAAATCTGGTCGCTTCGTTTTCAATGCAGTGAAGCACTGAGGGAGGTTTCAGAGGATTCTCCCCGGCCGCAATCAGTAAAGAATAAGAGGATGAAGTAGATGAAACGCAAGAAACTGACGCCAGCAATCGAGATTCAGACACAAGATGTAACGTGGTTCGGAATGAGGATTCCTACTCCACGGAGGTGAGTTTTCTCACCAGATGCGGTGCCTAAGCACTTTCACTATGAAGGTCCTCTTTTACAGAAAGCAAGTTTCCGCAGGTGGAGGAGAAAGACCTCTTACAATGATATTACAAGACAAGGAAAATACAAGAGATGTAGCAATGGTCGATCTCCGTCCTTCTTCTCCGGCGAGATGGTTGTTCCCTTTTTTCCTTCTCCTCTTGCCTCTTCTTCTCTCTTGTTACGTCGGAATGGTTGCGGATCCCCCTTTTTTTCTTTTTGCCTCCTTCCTTTTATCCTCCCTCCTCCTTCATCGTAACGTCGTGGATTATCTCCATCGTATACGTGGCCATCACCTCTTCCTGGAGCATAATTCTGTTACAAATATAAGGAGTGAAGACTCCTTGAAATATTGTGTGGGGCCTCCCAGGCCGTTGCCTAACACCTTTTCCTCTATTTTTCGGGAAACTAGGCTAGACTACCTCCCTCAGCCTTCCGTATCGAGGGAAGCTAGTTTAGGTCTATAGCCCACGAGTGACCTAGCCCTAAGGCTTTTTATCAATCCGAACCAATTCCTCTTTTCCCCATGTCAAATTCCCTTTGTATTGATCAGATTGGACCGACCTCTTGGCAAAGCGCCTTCCGTCTCTCCTTTGCCGTGTCGATTGCTTTCGCTAACTCTCCCGTACCAATGACTTCTAACATTCGCCCGTGCCAATGGCTTCCGACATTCGCCCGTGCCAATGGCTTCTGACATTCGCCCGTGCCAATGACTTCTGACATTCGCCCGTGCCAATGACTTCTGATATTCGCCCGTGCCAATCTTCCTTTTCTTCCTTAGCGGAGCCGTGTATTTCGGATCGGATCTAGGGTCACCTGCTAACCCCTCTATCGGGGATTATGTAGAGAAGGTACCAATAGTATCAATATACTTTTAGGAATTGTTACACTGAATATAGTGAAGTTTGAAATGCTTAAAAAAACTCTTAAAACTTTTGAAGAATATTAGAGTTTTATTCAATGTTGTCGGAATATCAAATACTAAAGATAATAATATTTGATCCTTTTCCAAATTCAATTATTCATCATGTATATTAGTTTAGTAAAATTAACTTGATATTCCAGTTTTCCTACACTGAAGTCTCAAGACATTTTTTTTTTTTTGCCAAAAGCCAAAAATCTCAAGGTTGTTGAGACAACCAATCGTCTGGACCAATAAATTTGTTTGTGACGAAATGGTTTGCAGGAAGATTTTTTAACCAACTCACTCTCCTTGACTTATCTGAGCCTGGTCCAATGCAACCTTCTTCTATTATGGTTGTCTGGGTCCTGAGATTGAATACAAATTTCAATAATAATAATAATAATAATAATTTTGAAAAAAAAAATAAGATTAAAATTAAAAGTGAAGTTGAAAGTTCTTACTCATTTGGAGAGGCATCCCATGCCTCCCAACCTAGAGGTTGAATATTTGTAGGCATGTATGTCTTAAAGAAAACCACGGTGGACCATTCATTCCATGCTCTTCCAAGGAAGGTGCTCTCGCTCGAGGTACGAATGGTGCAATGCTTGAATACAAACCCCGTTGGGGAACTTTCCTCCTTCTTAGCATTTGCGATCAACCAACCCTTTCCAATCGAATTCAAAGTACATTTCTGCACACAGTGAAAAACAAAAATTAAGTTAGCTTCATTCCATGCATTGAGCATATTATACGATAGACTTTGATCGAGTAATATAATTAAAACTGCAGCTATGTGTCTATCTATCTAGGGACTACCGTATACATAGATTGCGCATAGCCAAAGATGAAGTCGACACTGCCCTCGATCCAACATTTGTGGTAAAAATGTCGACCCTTGTAGTCACACAAGGTGTCTTGGTGGCCTAAGAAAGCACACCTACGGAAGGAATTCCTGTCTCCCCGTACCAGTGCTGCTTCTGCTACTTCAGGTGCATCATACATCCATTTATATGAATTCTGCATCGAAAAGAATTAAAAGTTTACACGTTCTTATGTTTGATTAATTGTACTTACAATATTACACTTCTTTTAATTATACATTTATTGTTTTAAGTCCATGCATGTATATATAAACAGATGCAAAGAGTTTTCACCGAAAATGTAATATCGCGAGCTACAAAGTCATTGGCATAGACGATGAAGGTTGCACTCTTCCTGTCACCGTGATCATCCCAGTCGATTCTAGTGTTGCTAGCACCTTCACCTTGGAGAACAATGAATGATTTGGACTCCGATATATTAACCTTCTCCCTGCAACGATCGAGTATCGTAAATAACTTTGTACAAATTAAATGTAGAAATTAAGAGAAGAGATGGTTGTAATACCTGTAAAATCCTTGCTTTACATAAATTTTGATCCACTGCTGATTGCCATCGGGAATGGAATCGATAGCAGCTTGAATAGTGGTGAAATTTCCATACCCTTTCTGGTCTACAGTAATGAATTTGGAGATTGAAGCAGCTCCATGTATGCACACGCAGCTGCTCAAAGCCAAAAACAGCAGAAATAAAATGAAGGAATACATGATGAAGATACAGCAGATTTAGTGCTGAAAAGTGTTATGTTTATCTGAAACTAAGATTTTGACATGCATATAAAGATTTATGATTGGAGATCGACTATTTTGAATTTAATACTGGAGGAATTAATGGATTTGCAGGATTTAATTTTTCACAATGAAGAAATATTTAAATGCAAATAAATTATGGTTAGAAATGGAAGAAAGGGATAGATTAGGAAAGGTATAATTTCTGTGTTAACCTTATCTACAAAATACAAGGTGAGAAAATTATAAATAAATTTCAAGAAATAATAATAATAATAATAACTCATACTTTTGAAAAATAAAAATAATCACCAATATTTGGAAACAAATGGAAAAATAAACTAGAAAGATTCTAAAGTTGCATCTATTTCAAACCATGGAGATTGACCCGCGCTAACAGTATATATAGTCATCCTTATGGACGATCTTCCTCGATGATGCGGCGAGGAAAATTGTGTTTACCTCCTTTCGATGCGACGAAGGCACGAAGGGAGCTTTGGGGGTTCTCACAGGCCGCAACAGTAAAAATGAAGAAGACGAAGCCAAGAAACGCGAAACCAACACAAACAGCGAAAACTAGAACACAGGATGTAACGTGGTTCGGAATAAGTATTCCTACTCCACGGAGGTGAGCTCTCTCATCGGGGACAATGCCCAAGCACTTTCAACTATGAACGTCCTCCTTTACGGAAAGGAAACTTCCCGAGGCGGAGGAGAAAACCTCTTACAGTTTAGTTCCAATACAAAAAAGAGTACACATGACGCAACAGCGGGGGTCGCTGCTCTCCTTCTCCAGTGAAGTAATGATAGCTCTCCTCCTCCTGCGTCTCCGTTTCGTGCTTGATGGAATGATTGCGGATCCCCTTTTCTTCTGTCCTCCTCCTCCCTTTTATCCTCCTTCTCTAATCCATTGCTACCTCGCGGACTATCCCCATCGTACACATGGCCACCACGTCCACTTAGAGAATAATTCTGTTACAGATACGAGGGGCGAAGGCTCCTCGGAATATTATGTGGGGACCTCTCCTTCTGTTACATAACACCTCCTCATCTATATTTCAGGAAACTAGGTTAGCCTGTCCCCTCAACCATCCACTTCCGGTAAAACTAACTTAGGTCTATAGCTCACGGATGGTATAGCCTTTGGGTTCATCTGGCCGAACCGATTCTTGTCCGTCCCGTCTGTCTGTAGCCTTATCTAGCCGACCTGGTTCTTATCTGCCCCGTCCGCCTCTCGGCTTATCTGGCCGAATCGATTCTTATCTGCCCCGTCCGCCTCTAGGTTTATCTGGCCGAACCGATTCTGGTTTATTTCCCCACGAATTGCCTCTTCGCTTTGCCGTGTCAATTACCATCACTAACTTTTCCGTACCAATTATTTCAGGCTCTTGCGCCCGACCCATTCCTCTCTTTTTTCTCCACGGAACCCTCTAATTGGTTCGGGTAACACCTTGCCTATGAGCTCTTCTATCTAGTTCATAGAGAAGAGGTAACGGCGGTATCACTCGAGCTTTTCCGTAAAAGGTTAGAATTTGTCAACCTAGAAGCCTCCATTGGTCTGTCCCATGATCATTATGAGGGAGATAAATTACGGAGGGTCCTATGGACCTTGACGTGGTGGCTAAGATAAGTGGGGGTCATCTGAATCTAAGAAAGAGCTTTAGACCTCCTCCCGAATCAATCCTTACTTTATCTGCAAACTCTGCCGTGCATTAGCCATCATAACTTTGCCGTGCTTTAGCCATCATGTCATCTCCGTAGGAACTTCTTCGAACTTTTCGATTATATGCATGATTGATATCCAAATAGATCAAGATTTTCCTTATGGCAAACAAGCAATGGTTTTACTTACAACTATAAATACTGGTTTCTATATATACTGATTTAAGTGTTCAATTCGGTATTTTTTTTGTTATAATATAATTTCACAGTATATATATAATATTCATAGTTATAAAAGTATTGATTCACGGCATTGCTCCCATAAAGATTTTCCTCTTTTCCCCTCCATTTACAAAATATGTAAACCTCCCCAAAAAAGGAATTTAAATGGGATATTTAATTTTATTAAGTTGTATTAAGAGAAACTAATTAAATACACAGTAATAAATATATTAAATTATTAATAAAATCTAACCATATTATTCGTATTTTTATATGATAACGATGGTCATTTTGAGCTCTTCGCAAAAAGCATCGAGGAAGGGTGGGTTCTTCATAGCCACAGTAGTAAATCCTATCAAGATCAATACAAGTCAAAGGGCGCCACCTGTATTCCGACGATGTCCCTCTGATACTTAAGTCAGACAGAATATTCAAGAAAGAAAGATGTATTAAGTACAGTAAAATAAAATTGAAGAGGATGAAGAAGAAGTCGAATTGAGAGGAAGAAGAAGAAGCCAAAAGAAGAAAGTCCCTCTTCCTCTCTTTTATCTCAATCCGTTCTTATACTCTAGCTCTCACCTTATTGACCATACCCTACATTAGTTATATCCTTTGATAGGTTGTTAGGGGACAATCATTGCACATACCCTCCTTTTCTCTAACATATTCCTTCTTTACTATATATTGATGAAGCAACAATATTCTAGGAGAATCACCACATGAGCCACATGTGTGCATTTTGAAAGGATCATATGCATGACTTGAACAGAGCAGCATGTATATGCCTCGGGAAGAGCTAGGAAAGAAGCACTATGATGCGACTCGAGAGAGGAGCTGGGTACTTGGGCATGCACGACCGAGTAGACACTTGGGAGAGAAACTTGACGCCAGGCGACTCGGGCCGAGCTACGGGTCAGAATCGCCAGGCATCAGAAGCGTGAACACGTTGCTTTTGCAATGTGTAACGCACGACGCAGCGGCTTGGTGCACTTGCGTAAATAAGAAGAAATACACCCCCTTTATAAGGGGGTGTGCGTCCAAGAGCAAGAAGAGGAGAGGAGACGTCGAAGTGCTGTCGGGAGTGAGAGTGAAGTGTTGTTGGAGAGAAGAGCGAACACCAAGGCGCGCCTGGATTTTGTCTCGTGGAGAAGTAGGACCCTTCCGTTAGACCGTCCTCTCGACAGAGAGCTTTTCTTCTTCCTTATCGCTTGGATGCGAGAAGTTTCGGCGACTTAACTTCGTAAGCATTTTTCGCTTTGTTTTTTCATTTCTTTTGCTTATTTCACTTAGATTAACTTGAAGAGATGCGAAAATTACCAACAATGGTATCAGAGCCAAAGTTGGTTAGCATTTGTTCGAGATTTTCCTATTTTTTCTGCAAATTTACTGTTCATCGCGAAAAAGAAGTCGCGAAGAAGATGAACAGTGCTCTGGGAGAAGAAAAGAAAATCGCCTTGCAAACCGTCCAGTCTGAAGCGATCTCTGCAGCTTTCCCAAACTGCCTGGCGAAGAAAAGAAAACCGCTCTGAGAAATCGCTCAGATAAGCGGTTTGATTTCGAAGAAATCGCCGAGAAATCGTTTCGGCGATTACAACACTTCTCGGCGATTTCAAATTGGTGCGAGCATTTTTGAAACTACCGAAGCGATTGATCTTCGAGAATGGTTCAAACTAGTCTCAAAAATGAATCGGTCTAGAAGCGGTCAGCAGAGGCGATTCGGAATCAGGCGCCTGTAATTGGACCGGTGTCATCGTCGGATGTCGACGATGCGGATATCCGAACGATCATCGGTTTGGACATCGAGCCGGTCTAGATTCGATCGAGCGATGCGAACGGTCGAAACAGCTTAACAGAGCAGCCACAATCGCCTCAAATTAGACCGATCCGGATTTGAACTAGTTCGAGCCGATGCGGACATCACACCAACTGGGATCGTCCGATGTCGATCGGTTCGGGAAATGAACCGGTCTAAAATCGATCCAATAGAGCGATTCAGGTCGCCTCAAATTAGACCGATCTTGATTTGGTGATGCGAGACCGATGCCTCGACGTCACATCTGGGACCGATGCGGACATCGAACCGATCTAGAAATGGACCGATATAGGAACCGGTTCAGCAGAGTAGTTCGTGAACTGCCCTGGAAATTGGCCTGTGTTACTGGTTTGGAAAACAAACCGGTCTGAAAATCGGTCTGGATTACAGACCAGTAGAGCAATTCACGGAACTGCCCTGGAATTTCTAGAAACCGGTCTGGAATTTCAGAAAACCAGTCTGAAATTGTTCAAATTGGTCTGAAATTCTAGAAACCAGTCTGGATTTTCTAAATACAACTCTGGATTTCCATATAGGGCTTGGGATTTCCTTGGACTCGGGCTGGAAATGTGGAAGTCTAGAGAAAGAAGCACTAAAAGTGGTCGGGATCCACAGTAAGAGCTCGGCCAAAGGGCTAGTTCTATTGTTAGTCTGTCACGCCCCGAGGGAGTCCCCGCCAGATGAAAATCTGACAGCACCTCCCCTGTACGGCTGACAATATGAATCATGTATACAAGGCACACACGACCCACTATACATCAGTCAATACGACCGAAACATACACCACACATACCGATCATATATAGGCCTTAGGCCAACAACCAACGTAAATAAAAAGTCTACGACATCTAGACTTACCTCTTCTGCCATCTGAGCAGGAATACACAACCAAAACAATCGAATAAAATTTCGAATAAAAGTCCATAAGGACATAACAAATACCACCAAAACATCCACGAGTATATAACCAAAACACAAGTCCTACACATATCTTTTAATCAATAAATCAAAACCATAAGACCAAAACAAAACCATTACGATGAGGGGGATTGGCAGCTAGACTCTCCTGACAGTGTCAACCCGAAATAGATGTAAAGCAATGGGGTAAGTTCAACGAACTCAGTGGGTATCAAGTTGACATGCATAGTAAGATATATCTAATAATAATAATCATGCCAGTACAGTCTCCTGATCAATAATAGTAAAAATGCAAGGAAGAGATGCGGAAAGACTGTACATACCTGAATCTCCTATCCTGATATAGAAGTATGAGCCATACTAGAAGAAATAAGGTCGTCAGACCAAATACATAATGTATCCTGTATGCATGTCAATCATATGAAACAACCAAGGCAGTAACCAAAATGCAGCAAACACAATACAAATGTCATCCATGCAATATGCATGCAATACAAATGACATGGTCACCCCTGATGCCAGTCAGCCACCTTACACGCAATGGCGAAGCCGAGTGGGTAGGCCTATGACAACTATACACTCTGCCATCACTGCTCCTGAGTGACCGAGTGGACAAGATGCTGTCAGAGTACACCTATCCTCCTACCCCAAACAGAGTGGGAGAGCAAAGCTCTCATCTCCAGGTGTCATAGACCAGAGGAGGGATCCCACCCTGCTACCACGCTGCCTCACCGCTACCCATGAGCGGACCAGCGGTGCCTGACAGAGCTACTGCACACACCCTCCTGATGTACCACTAACCCATGAGTGGTTGTATGTGCAAATCATGTAACTGGTTGTGGGCTCAATTACAAAGGAACCCCAACCAGCCAGCATGCAATCATGCAAGATGGTGCATGACACTAAAGCATGTAATACCAACCAAAATACGTCTCCAAATAATATGCACAAAAAAATGAGTGCATATCAATGACCTAGGTATACAGGGAAAGTATATCTAATAGCTAACCAAGTGCATGTCACAACTCCCAAAATAAGTACACATGGTAGGTATCAAGATAATATCGACTAAGATAGAAAATGCATGCATTATGTATGACACAGTGACACACAAGGGCAGATAAGAACATAAAAATTACTGCGAGCTATAGCTAACTAAGCATATCAACCTGACAATATCTAAAAGACAAGTCAAAATACTCGCCTGATATAATGCTCGAAATAATACAATCTTCACGCCCGTGGACCTGTCTCGTGACCGAAACCTGCATAAAATATAATATACTCAGATTATGTTGCCAACCCTAATATCAAGTCCAAAACCTAATGGATTAAACTATCCACCTAAACGATCACTCACTGCCGTATCAAAATATAATTCCTTCCCAAATTATCTAAACCATTCACAGTCGGCCAAAACCCCAAAATCAACCCATTCACAGCCAGCCAAAACCCCCAAATCACACGGCAGCTAACCCAAGCTTCAACCAAGTCTTTTTCACAGCCCCTTCACAGTCATTCTAGTCTTCTCCTCTCACTCACCGCCACCACAGCCGTGAAAAACCCATAACAAACCTCACATCTAAACCCCACAGCCAACTCCTAAAGGAAATCCATCCCACAACCCAAAACTCATCGGCAGACCACATAAATCAACCAACAACTAACGAAGGGAAAATTATAAATCGAGATCTACCTGTACTTAGGGTCCACCATCGATCTTCCTTCCCTAATCCACTCTGTTCCTCTGTTCCCCACAAAAATCACATGCCCCGAACACTCAATCTTGTTCAATTGAGGAAAAACAGGGCTTACCTTTCTCCGACAGAACACACGAAGGGAGACTTAGCTCAGAACACGGGGAAGCTGTTGTCGACAAGCCGCATGTCATCAGAGTTCAAGCAGGCATTGAGAACCTCCCAGTCCCTCTCCGTCCTCGAGTAATCCAGTGGTGCATATGTGAGCGCAACCGAAAAACCCTCCGGTGGTTGAAGGGGCTCCATCGCCACCTCGGATTTCAAGAACCGGAGAGCACGAGCGAGGTCCTTCTTCCGCAAGGCCTCCTCGTACTCCCTCCACTCCTTGAGGGCTATGATCGAGAATAGTGTGAGATGCCTTTGGGAGAAGGACGGTCTCTGAATCGTGAGGCCAATAGCGAAAAGAGCGAAAGGGGAGTGAAGCGGCGATCGCATGAGAAGAGGGAAGCGAAAGGGAGGCGCTGGGGGAAGGAGTTATCGCGAGAGAAGAAACCGCCGGTACAGCGTGTTCGAAGTAAATCAGGGAATTAGGAATAGAAAAACCTAGATTTATAACCTAGGTTAATTAATCCTATTAACTAATCTAAACAGGCCCTTTAAAAGCCTATTTTTCTTATCCCCGTAACTACCCTGTATAAGCCTCGTTTAATTCCAAAAAAATTCTGAAAAATTCCTAAAATTCTCCAAAAATATCGAAATAATTCCTAGGATTATTTTTCTTAATTTTTGGACATCTAATTTAGTATTTTAAATTTTCCGTATTTAACATAGTCAACATTGGTTGACAAAGTTGATTTTGGTCAACTTGACTCATAACACGAGTAATTGTTTGGAACAACAATAACTCGGATAAAACAACTTATAGATAGGTGTTGGGAAAATTCTGGATATGATGTTCACAATATCACGGGCGAATACTTCACACAACCGCAGCGGAAACAATAATTATACCGGATCCCACCAGAGATCCATGCAAAACTATATAAGTTATTTTATTTAATATAGTCTAGATCTTATCTAGATGAGGAATATACCTTTGATGCGTGCCCTTCGCAATCCTGCTTTTCCAAGTGCTGTCAGATCTCAATACGGTAAGGATAATTGTATCACTATGGTATCCACACTGACACCCACCTGATTTGGAGTCACGTTGTGCTAGCAACCCCTAGAAAAAAGCCAAGAACTCTTTGGAAGAAGAAGGAGAGGAAGGAGATGGATGAGAGAACACTTCTCTTGGCTTTCCTTGGCTTACATGCCCAAAATGATCTAACCTATTTTGCTTTGCACGTTCAAAGCATTTTTAAGCCACTAGCCATCAATTCCCATTATCTAGTCATTAAGACAACTCTTAATCTCCTAATGAATACCATGACTCTTGGTATTCTTCTTCATTATGAATACCAAGGCCCTTGGTATTCCCAATCATCTTCCATGGTTCAACTTGAGTCTAACTCAAGTCTTGTCTATATGCTCAATTGTCCTTTTAGTCCAACTAAAAGAAACCATCTCCAAAATAGAATGACATTTGTGTGTGACCCTATAGGCTCTTGTAATGTTGGCAATGTATTTAAAACCATTTTAGATACATAAGCAATGAGCGACATCTAGCAATACATCATTGCTACCCAAGTTACAAGATCGTCGAGATTCGATAACCTTTCTGTGATTATTATCATGTATGACGGTGTCCTTCTATCTCTGATATCTTAGATCGATCAATGAGGCATAGACCATGTCATCCCCTTATCGATCTTTATGTTTCTTGATCCCCAAGTAGACACACTCAAACAAATGAGCTCAATATCTCATATTGACTCATTTGAGCATAACCATGCATTTCGTGGTCCTACTCTATCAAGAGGCCAAAGATATCACTCCTGTTATATAGGAGGGATAGATCACATCTACATCACTCACATCCCTCCGCATAATTCGTTACATACCCAGTGATCGTCGTTATAGTGCACCCTGTTATGGTATGACGTTAGACGATACTAAAGTAAATAACTCCTTATGTAGGGAACCGTAGTGACTTCAGGTCTAAGGACTATTCATACCAATAGTCACATGAGAAAGTATATGACACTCATATAATGATCCATGACAGTTTCTCATGGCAGGTCAATTCAGTATATATATTCTCCAATATATATACCCATGTGTCAATGTGATATCACATATCCATGACTTGTGAGATCAAGTCATCCATTGACCTACATGCTAGTCTCAATGTATTAATATTGCCCTTGTCTATTAATACTTGACTAGGAATATTAAGAATAGTGTTCTCTACAGCTTCTCATAATCAATTCTACCAATTGATATACTATAGATTAGAATCTACTATTCAAGGGCATTATTATATTTATTTTAGTTGGCACATGCATAAAGTAAATATAATAAATAATCTTTGCATTTTATTAATGAAATATGATACACATGATCCCTAATCAATCATCTCATGATTGATACTAAGGGTTGATACTAACAATCTTCCACTAGCACTAGTGTTAATCACTGTAATCTCTAAGACCCAATTGTTAGTGAAAGCCCTAGAGTCAATCATATGATGATTGTTGTATGGACTTTATTGTATCATATTCCTATTTATAAAGGCATGGTTATTATATTTACTTGTATTGGTGCCAAATAACTAAATATAATAATGTCCTTGAGTAGTAGGTTCTTATCTATATCAATCGATTGGTTGAATCGATAATGAGATGATATAGAGAACACTACTCTTAATCATTCCTAGTCGAGTATTAACATTCAGGGACAATGTTAATGCGTAGAGACTAGCATGTAGGTCAACAAGATGACTTGATCTCACAAGTCATAGATATGAGATATCAAGTTGACACATGGGTATGCATTGGAGAATGTATACTGAATGACCCGCCATGAGAAAGTATCATGGATCGTTATATGAGTGTCATATACTTTCTCATGTGACTATTAGTATGACTATTAGTCCTTAGACCTGAAGTCACCATGGTTCCCTACATAAGGAGTTGCATACTTTGGCTTCGTCAAACGTCACCCGTGAATGGGTGGACTATAAAGGCGATTACTGGGTATGTAACAAATTATGCGAAGGGATGAGTGATATAGATGGGATCTATCCTCCTATATGATGGGGGTGACATCGATATTCTTGATAGAGTGAGACCACGAAGTGCATGGCCATGCCCAAATGAGTCAATATGAGATATTGAGCTCATTTGATTAGAGTGAGTCTACTTGGAGTTCAAGATTTAGATTGCACCGAGGATGACACGGTCTATGCCTCGATTGGTCAATCTAGATGTCAAGGATAGAGGGACATTGTCACATATTGTGAGAGTCACAATTAGTAGTCACAAAGGTGATGTTGGAGCTCAACATTCTTGTAACTTGGGTAGCAATGATGTGTTGATAGATACCGCTCATTGCTTATGTTCCTAAATCGGTTTAGGGACATTGCCAACGTTACAAGAACCTATAGGGTCACACACATAAGAGCAATTAAATGGAGATTAGGTTCATATGATGAACCATGAGGATTAGGTTCATGGGATGAACCAAATTGGATTAAGAGTTATCCAAATTAGACTAATTGAGTTAGACTCAAGTTGATTCAAGTGTTGAATGAGTCTAATTGAGATTTGATTCATCAAATCAATTTAAATTAATGAATAGAGATTCATTATATTAAATTGACTTGAGTCAAGTGGTTAGATTTGATCAATCATGGGAGATTAGAGGTCAAGTTTGACTTGACTTGAGAGGGAAGATGAAAGGTCAAGTTTGACTTGACCAAATGCCATGTCATGATGATGACTAGGCATGGCCGACCAATGATGGTGCTCCACATCATCATTGACTTGGTCAATTGGGCCACATCATGAGGGAGACCAAGGGTCATGGGAGTTACATGCATGCATGTAACCCCCCCTCCATGAAGTGGCCGGCCACTTAGGGGTTATGGGTGGTGAATTCATTTGGTGAGTTATTCCAATTACTTCATCTTCAACCTTGGAACCTTTCCTCTCAAGCTCTCCCTCTCCCATCCCTCTCTTTGGCCGAAATTCCTAAGGGAGTGCTAGCACACTCTAAGGCATTTCTCTCCACCTATTGCTTGTGTGGATACCATAGAGGAGTGTGCACTTGACACTCTCGAGTTCCGGCGAACTTTTGGACGAGCGGGATAAGCGAAGGGCGTCGCTACGAGGGTAATGTTCTAACCTCTTAGATCTAAGGTAGATCTAGGATTTCTGTAAGCACATACATGTAATTATAATTTTTATACTTCGCACGGATCCGTGGCCGGGGGCTTCCGAGGTTTCCGCAGCGGTTTTGCGGCTCGGAAAAACCCAACGATGTATCGAGCCACGTCTGAAGCATGTATGTGTTTCATTTTGTAGTTTTTATATTAGATATAAAAATTACAGATTTATATGTTTCTGTAAATTTTCTTATATTATAGAATTTTTTGATTATTTTCTCGTAGAGTCTAAGCAACTAGTGTTGGGACACTCGTAGGCTACAAACGTCGAGAAAAACTCTCATAATCTGCGAGTTATCGCTTTAGGTTTTTGGGACAGCGACTTAAGTCGCTGTAAGATCATTGTAGGGACACTCGCGAAGTTTATTTTTGCAGTAGGGCTGCCCTATCCCGAAAGGGGCCATGTCCTTGCGATCGCGGAACCGCTTAAGCGGGACCCGTTACGGAGGTGACTCATAAATTCAAATAAATTAGGAAAAATTATAGAAATTTTTTGTAAAAATGCATAATTTAGAATTATGTACAGTTCTGTGATTGTCATGGCCCAATGACCCCAATTTGATTGGATTATGTGTGTTGTAATTCATAATACGGCCTGCGTGTCGTTTTGTGGTTGTGCGTGTTGTAAAGTGTATGCGACCTGCGCGTCGTACCTCTTCTTTTGATATTCTAGTTGTAAATAGTTTTAGACTGAATGTAACTCGAGTTTCATATTTGTAATGTACAAAATGGAGCGGTGGAAAGTCCACTTGAAGGCGAGCTTACGAGAAGGGTGCGACGACACATGGCGGTCAAAGGAAGCGCTTGGAGAAGCCGCTAGCCTTAGGTTGGCCGTCCGATCTTCTCATTGGCTTGAGAAGATCGTAGTAGAACCATGACTATATCACATTTAATTATATATATATATATATATATATATATATATATTTAATTGATTTTGCTTGTATGTATGTGATGCATGCTAGTAGAAAAATGTTTGTATGTATATGATGCATGCTAGGTTAATTTTCTTGTATGTATATGATGCATGCTAGAATAATTAATGTATGTATATGATGCATGCTAATATAGGATAATAAAGGCCTAAATGCGTATAAGATACACATTACGATTAGATTAGATCATAATCGAATCAACTCGAAAATGCCTACCGAGCCTTGATACCCATCACTACCTCGATCATTTGTTGTTGTTGAATGCGAGCAGAGCAACGCATATTATCTTGGTAAGTGCGGAGGGACAATCTTGGTCCCGCCTATCACGACTCGGGTTAGAGTAAGCTCAATTAGATTGAGCAAAACTAGTTAACTCAATTGGATCGAGTAGAACTATAGGCATATTCCAATCGTTGGAAAGATAGGTTAAGATCGCATTTACACTAAATCTTGGCGATTTAGCCAAAGCTAACTCAAGGTCTTTTGTAAATGTGGGTCTTAATCCTATAAACAAGAGTTGCATAGAGATGTAATCGGTAATGTGTTACCCACCGATCGTACTAAGTCTTGGCGATTTGGAAGCTAACTCAAGGCTTAGTATGATGTGGATCTTGTCCCAAGAATTATAGCTAGTTTGTATGAATCTAGTAATGTGGTTTGACCACATCCATAACTCGATTCTACAAAATTCCTATAATTGATGGGAGCATCATTTGATTAAAGGCCTAATTAAATGATAAAGGAATATGATATTAATTCTCTGCATTGTATGTTGTAGATAACTATATGACAAATACGAACACTCTCTCTCTGCGATCTGTCGCCAGGAAGGACAAGCTCAATGGAGCAAATTTCCTGGACTGGTACAGGAACCTGAGAATTGTTCTCACCCAAGAAAGGAAGCTGTACGTCCTGGAGCAGCCCATTCCGGAGGCACCTCCTGCCAATGCCTCGCGAGCTGACAAAGATGCTTACAAGAAGCATCAAGATGATGCATTAGATGTGTCATGTCTAATGCTCGCGACCATGAACTCTGAGCTTCAGAAGCAACACGAGTTCATGAATGCTTATGATATGGTTGAACATCTTCGTCAACTATATCAAGGACAAGCTAGGCATGAGAGATATGAAGTCTCTAAGGCATTATTTGGGTCCAAAATGCAAGAAGGGACTCCCGTAGGTACATATGTACTCAAGATGATTGGGTACGTAGAAAACCTACAAAGGCTGGGATTCCCACTTGGCCAAGAGCTGGCCACTGACCTAATCTTGCAATCTTTGCCACAAGCCTTCAATCAATTTGTCATGAATTATAACATGAATGAAATTGATAAGCCATTGCCTGAAATGCTCAGCATGTTGAGAACTACAGAGCTTAACCTTAAGAAGGGTAAATCTGACACCATTTTGATGGTGCAAAGAAGAAAAAGGCAAGGGCAGCCTAAAGGTAAGGAAAGTCCCAAGCCAAGGGCAAAGGCAAAGAACTTAAACCCAAAGGAGGGTAGCCAAGGAAGGGGCTTGCTTCCTTTGCAAGGAAGCGGACACAACTGAAGGCGTAAAGAAGAGAGAAGTGAGACTTCTACTTGGTATAAATGTTATAGAAGTCAATCTATCTATTTCTTCATCTTGGGTATTAGATACGGATGTGCATCTCACATTTGTACCAATGTGCAAATTTGAGAAATAGCGAGGGCATTGACAAGAGGCGAGGTGGACCTACAGTAGGCAATGGAGCAAGGGTTGCTTTTTGTATTCAGGAACTTATGATCTATCTACGCCCTTTGGGCTTGTACTAGAATTAGATGAATGTTGTTATGTATGCCTTTAACTAAGAACATCATTTGATTTCTTGTTTGGACAAGAAAGGATTTTCATTTATAATAAAGAACAAATGTTGTTCAGTTTATTTAAATGATATGTTCTATTGTAGTGCACCTCTAATGAACGGACTCTACTTTCTAGACTTAGAGAGCCCTATCTATAACATAAGTACCAAGAGGTTCAAATCAAATGAGTTGAACCAAACTTATCTCTGGCATTGTCGCTTAGGTCACATAAATGAGAGTCGCTTATCTCAGCTCCATAAGGATGGGCTGCTAGACTCATTTGATTTTGAATCATATGAGACATGCGAGTCTTGCCTTTTAGGTAAGATGACCAAGACTCCCTTTAGTGGACATAGCGAAAGAGCAACAGATTTGTTAGGACTTATACATAGTGATGTATGTGGTCCTTTCAATGTTGCTGCTAGAGGTGGTTATAGGTACTTCATTACATTTACTGATGACTTCAGTAGATATGGTTATGTGTATCTTATGACACATAAATCAGAATCCTTTGAAAAGTTCAAAGAATTCAAGAATGAAGTACAAAACCAGCTTGGCAAGAGTATTAAGATACTTCGATCAGATCGAGGTGGTGAATACCTTAGCCATGAGTTTCGTGACTATCTAGCTGAGTGTGGGATTCTATCCCAACTCACTCCTCTGGAACACCACGGTGGAATGGTGTATCCGAAAGGAGGAATCGTACCACTATTGGATATGAGTACGATCTATGATGAGTCACCACAGATCTTCCTATATCCTTTTGGGGATATGCTCTGACACAGACCTTTACCCTTAAGTGTACCATCCAAGGCTGTGATAAAGACACCATATACGATATGGACAGGGAGAAATCCCAAGATGTCTTTCATGAGGATTTGGGGTTGTGAGGCTTACGTTCGACGTCAAGTCTCAGACAAACTGGGACCCAAATCCGATAGGTGCTATTTTGTTGGATATCCCAAGGATACAAAGGATATTACTTCTACATTCCCAGTCAGCACAAAGTGTTTGTGGCAAAGGCTGGGGTTTTTCTAGAAAGGATTTTGTTTCTAGAAAAACTAGTGGGAATACCTTCGATCTTGAAGAAATTCAAGATAAGGACCATAGCAGAGGCCTTGATGGAGGTTGAGCAGGAACCACAAAGTGTTGTGGGTGATGAGGTTGTTGCACAAGAGTTGTGGAACAACCACATTCAAGTAGACCTACCTCTTCGCAGTGCGATAGAGTCGTCGTCGGCTGAGAGATACTCATTTCTCTTGTCGACCATGATGACGTTATGCTCATTGAGAATGAGCCTACCTCCTATCGAGGAAGGTGTGATGAGCCAGTTACGAGAAATGGCTAGAGGCCATGAGATCAGAGATGGAATCCATGTACACTAACCAAGTATGGACTTTGGTTGATCCACGAAGAATTGAGCCCATTGGGTGTAAGTGGGTCTTTAGGAGAAAAGGCATGGATGGACTTACGCATACCTATAAGGGCGATTGGTGGCTAAAGGTTTCAAGCAAATTCATGGTATTGACTATGATGAAACCTTTTCTCGATGGCGATGTTTAAGTCCATTCGGATCTTGCTTGCTATTGCGGCATACCACGATTATGAGATCGGCGGATGGATGTCAAAACCGCATTTCTGAATGGAAACTTACTCGAGGATGTGTACATGACACAACTTTGAGGGTTTTGTAGATCCACGACATCTTGGGAAGGTATGCTGCAAAGGTCCATTTATGGGCTAAAGCAAGCTTCTCGAGTTGGAATCTTGATTCGATGATGCGATCAAGCGGTTTGGTTTCATCAAGAATGAAGATGAACCTGTGTCTACAAGAGGGTTAATGGGAACACGATTGTGTTCCTTGTATATTGTATGTGGATGACATACTACTCATTGGGAATGACATCCCTTCGCTCTGATGCAGAAGACTTGGCTGAGGGCGTGCTTCTCAATGAAGGACTTAGGTGAAGCGGACTGTATTCTAGGCATCAAGATCTATAGAGATAGATCTAAGAGATTGCTTGGCCTAAGTCAGAGTACATACATTGACACGGTATTACTTCGGTTTGCCATGCAGAATTCCAAGAAAGGACTTCTGCCGATGTCACATGGTGTGAGTCTTTCGAAGACTCAAAGTCCCTCTTCTAGAGAGGAGAGAGACCGCATGGATAAGATCCCTTACGCATCTACTATAGGATCTATCATGTACGGCATGCTTTGTGTACTGTCACGATGTCTCGTATGCTTTGAGCATGGCGAGTAGATACGATCGGATCGGTGGCGTCCTTTGGATAGCGATCAAGAATATTCTTAAGTACTTGAGAAGGACTAAAGAATATTTCTTGATATTTGGAAGCGATGAGCTATCTGTAAAGGTTACGGATGCGACTTCAAAGCGACTAGGATGATTACGGATCGCGGTCGAGGGTTCGTGTTTTGCTTGAATGGTGGCTGTGGTGGAAGAGTTAGTAGGACACGATTCTTGATTCTAGCAGAGGAGTATATCAGCATCGAGGCGGCAAAGGAGGCGATTTGGATCCGCAAGTTCATTCTTGAGCTTGGGGTGGTTCCTAGCATTGCGAGATCTGTAGAGCTCTATTGTGACAACAATGGAGCGATTACCTGACTAAGGAACCTCGCTCACACCGGACCAAACACATACTACGGTGCTTCCATCTCATTCGAGAGATCATCGATAGAGGAGATGTGAAGATTTTCGAGTACCCGCGAGGCTAACATCGCAGATCCCTTGACGAGGCTTTGCGCGAAAAGCATGATGGTCACACTAGGTCATTGGGTATTAGATACTACGGTGATTGGCACTAGTGCTAGTGGGAGATTGTTAGTGAAAGCCCTAGAGCCAATCATATGATGATTGTTGTATGGACTTTATTGTATCATATTCCTATTTATAAAGGCATGGTTATTATATTTACTTGTATTGGTGCCAAATAACTAAATATAATAATGTCCTTGAGTAGTAGGTTCTTATCTATATCAATCGATTGGTTGAATCGATAATGAGATGATATAGAGAACACTACTCTTAATCATTCCTAGTCAGTATTAACATTCGGGGACAATGTTAATGCGTAGAGACTAACATGTAGGTCAACAAGATGACTTGATCTCACAAGTCATGGATATGAGATATCAAGTTGACACATGGGTATGCATTGGAGAATGTATCTTGAATGACCCACCATGAGAAAGTATCATGGATCGTTATATGAGTGTCATATACTTTCTCATGTGGCTATCTGGTATGACTATTAGTCCTTAGACTGAAGTCACCATGGTTCCCTACATAAGGAGTTGCATACTTTGGCCGTCAAGCGTCACCCGTAAATGGGTGGACTATAAAAGCGATTCTTGGGTATGTAACAAATTATGCGGAGGATGTGAGTGATGTAGATGGGATCTATCCCTCCTATATGATGGCCAGGGTGACATCGATATTCTTGATAGAGTGAGACCACGAAGTGCATGGCCATGCCCGAATGAGTCGATATGAGATATTGAGCTCATTTGATTAGAGTGAGTCTACTTGGAGTTCAAGATTTAGATTGTCAGGATGACACGGTCTATGCCTCGATTGGTCAATCTAGATGTCAAGGATAGAGGACATTGTCACATATTGTGAGTCACAATTAGTAGTCACAAAGGTGATGTTGGAGCTCAACATTCTTGTAACTTGGGTAGCAATGATGTGTTGCTAGATACCGCTCATTGCTTATGTTCCTAAATCGGTTTAGGGACATTGCCAACGTTACAAGAACCTATAGGGTCACACACATAAGAGCAATTAGATGGAGATTATGTTCATATGATGAACCATGAGGATTAGGTTCATGGGATGAACCAAATTGGATTAAGAGTTATCCAAATTAGACTAATTGAGTTAAACTCAAGTTGATTCAAGTGTTGAATGAGTCTAATTGAGATTTGATTCATCAAATCAATTTAAATTAATGAATAGAGATTCATTATATTAAATTGACTTGAGTCAAGTGGTTAGATTTGATCAACCATGGGAGATTAGAGGTCAAGTTTGACTTGACTTGAGAGGGAAGATGAAAGGTCAAGTTTGACTTGACCAAATGCCATGTCATGATGATGACTAGGCATGGCCGGCCAATGATGGTGCTCCACATCATCATTGACTTGGTCAATTGGTGCCACATCATGAGGGAGACCAAGGGTCATGGGAGTTACATGCATGCATGTAACCTCCCCTCCATGAAGTGGCCGGCCACTTAGGGGTTATGGGTGGTGAATTCATTTGGTGAGTTATTCCAATTACTTCATCTTCAACCTTGGAACCTTTCCTCTCAAGCTCTCCCTCTCCCATCCCTCTCTTTGGCCGAAATTCCTAAGGGAGTGCTAGCACACTCTAAGGCATTTCTCTCCACCTATTGCTTGTGTGGATACCATAGAGGAGTGTGCACTTGACACTCTCGAGTTCCGGCGAACTTTTGGATGAGCGGGATAAGCGAAGGGCATCGCTACGAGGGTAACGTTCTAACCTCTTAGATCTAAGGTAGATCTAGGATTTCTGTAAGCACATACATGTAATTATAATTTTTATACTTCGCACGGATCCGTGGCCGGGGGCTTCCGAGGTTTCCGCAACACAAAAAGCGGTTTTTGCGGCTCGGAAAAACCCAACACCAATGACCTAGTATGACCATCATGCTTCCTCTGTGCTAAAGCCTTGGTCAAGGGCTTCACAATGTTAGCATCAGTATCTACTCTGCATATTCGCACATCTCCTCTATCGATGATCTCTTGAATGAGGTGATACCGCCGCAGTATATGTTTGGAACACTAGTGAGAACAAGGTTCCTTAACCTATGCTATAGCTCTGTTGTTGTCACAATAAAGCTCTATAGGGCTTACAATGCTAGGAACTACACCAAGCTCAGAAACAAACTTTCTGATCCAAACTTCCACCTTTGTTGCATCAGATGCAGCAATGTACTCGGCTTCTATTGTAGAATCTGTGACTATGTTCTGCTTCGAACTCTTCCAACTCACAACACCACCATTCAAACAAAATACATACCCTGACTGTGATCGCTAATCATCTTTATCGGTTTGGAAGCTTGCATCGCTGTAACCCTTTACAACTAGCTCCTCATCACCTCTAAAGATCAAGAAATATTCTTTCATCCTTCTCAAGTACTTAAGAATATTCTTGACTGCTATCTAGTGACACTCACCGGGATCTGACTGGTACTTACTCATCATGCTCAAAGCATACGAGACATCGGAGCGAGTACAAATCATGGCGTACATGATAGATCCTATAGCAGATGCATAAGGGATCTGATCCATGCATTGTTTCTATTCCGCAGAAGAGGGATATTGAGTCTTCAAAAGACTTACACCATGTGACATTAGTAGAAATCCCTTCTTGGAATTCTGCATGGCAAAACGCTTAAGCACCTTGTCAATTATGTACTCTGACTCAGGCTAAGAAATCTCCTAGATCTATCCCTATAGATCTTGATGCCAAGAATATAGGCTACTTCACCTAAGTCCTTCATTGAGAAACAATTCCCAAGCCAAGTCTTCATAGACTCCAGCATAGGGATATCATTTTCAATGAACAGTATGTCATCTACATACAAAATGAGGAAAACAACTGTGCTCCCACTAGCCTTCTTGTAGACATAAGGTTCATCTTCGTTCTTAATGAAATCAAACGTTTTGATCACATCATCGAATCGATGATTCCAGCTTCTAGAAGCTTGCTTTAAACCATAAATGGACCTATGCAACTTATAGACCTTTCCAGCATCCTTTGGATTGACAAAACCCTAAGGTTGTGTCATATACACATCCTCGAGTAGATTTTCGTTAAGAAATACAGTTTTGACATCCATCTTCCATATTTCATAGTCATAGTAAGCAGCAATAGCAAGCATGATCCGAATGGATTTGAGCATCACAACTGGAGAAAAGGTTTCATCATAGTAAATACCATGAATCTGCTTGAATCCTTTTGCTACCAATCGCCCCTTATAGGTATGCACATTTCCATCCATGTCAGTCTTTCTCCTAAAGACCCACTTACACCCAATGGGTTTGACCCCCTTCAGGTGGATCAACCAAAGTCTATAATTGGTTAGTGTACATGGATTCCATTTCGAATCTCATGGCCTCAAGCCATTTCTCAGAATCTGGGCTCATTACAGCTTCCTGATAGGATGTTGGCTCATCTAGCATGACACCATCGTTGTCATCCAAGAGAAAAGAATATCTCTCAGGTTGATGACGTATCCTATCAGACCTGCACAGAGCTTGGTCTACCTGAACAGGTTGTACCACAACTCCTTGTGATGACCTTGATTCATAATGCTCATCACCTTGTGGTGCTTGCTCTTGTTGCATTAAGGCATCAGTGCTATTTTGTGTATCTTGAACTTCTTCAAGATCAATTTTACTCCCACTAGCCTTTCTAGAAATAAATTCCCTTTCTAGAAAAACACCATTTATAGCGATAAACACTTTGCCTAGCGTGGGGTTATAAAAGTAATATCCTTTCGTTTCCTTAGGATATCCTACAAAATAGCACTTAATTGATTTGGGGCCTAATTTATCGGAGACTTGATGTCTCACATAAGCTTCACATCCCCAAATCCTCATAAAAGATATCTTGGGACTCTTCCCAGTCCATATCACATATGGTGTCTTTATAACTGCCTTAGATGAAACACGGTTAAGTGTGAAAGCAGTTGTCTCTAGAGCATATCCCCAGAATGAAGAAGGAAGATCTGTATGACTCATCATTCATCGTACCATATCTAATAGAGTATGATTTCTCCTCTCGGATACACCATTCAACTATGGTGTTCTGGGTGGAGTGAGTTGAGATCGTATCCCACACTCAACTAGATAGTCATGAAACTCTTGGCTAAGGTATTCCCCACCTCGATCTGATCGAAGCATCTTAATACTTTTTCCAAGTTGGTTCTGTACTTCATTCTTGAATTCTTTGAACTGTTCAAAGGATTCTGATTTGTACCTCATAAGATACACATATCCATATCTACTGAAATCATCAATAAATGTAATGAAGTACTGATAACCACCTCTGCCTGCGACTTTGAAAGGACCATAAACATCACTATGTATGAGGCCTAACAAATTTGTCGCTCGTTTGCCTTGTCCACTAAATAGTCTTGGTCATCTTGCCTAAAAGACAAGATTCACATGTCTCATATGATTCAAAATCAAATGAGTCCAGTAATCCATCTCTATGGAGCTCGAATATGCGACTCTCATTTATGTGACCCAAGCGACAATGCTAAAGATATGTCTGATTCAAATCATTAGATTTGAATCGTTTGGTATTTATGTTATAGACTGGGTTTTCTAGATCTAGAACATAAAGTCCATTCATCAAATGTGCACTGCAATAGAATATTTCATTTAAATAAATAGAACAACGTTTGTTCTTTATAGAAAATGAAAAACCTTTCTTATCCAAACAAGAAACAGACATAATGTTCTTAGTTATTGCAGGTACAAAATATCACTCATCAAGTTCTAAAATCAAACCACTCAGCAACAATAAGGAATATGTTCCTACAGCTATAGCAGCAACTCTTGCGCCATTGCCCACACGTAGGTCCACTTCTCCTTGCGTCAATGATCTACTTCTTCTCAGGCTCTGCACATTAGTACAAATGTGAGAAGCACAACCGGTATCCAATACCCATGAAGAAGAAATAGATAGTTTAACTTCTATAACATGTATACCTTGTTGGGATGTATACTGAAAAGTCTATCTTTTGTATGAACATCTTTATTTTTGAAATAAGAATCACATGATCATTGTTTGCATATTTATAGTTATGCATATTGTCTCATACATTACATTGTAGATAACATGGTGTGTAGTATCACATGGTAGATCATGTTATCAGCTCCTTGTAGAGTATAAGTAAAGGCTCACAACCGAGATGGCTTTGGACAAACCATTGGTATGGTTGTAGTGTGATTTGGTATTGGTTTGTCTTGACCATAGAATTATACCAGTACACTTTGTGTGTATTGAGCATGACCGACTTAGAGGTGATTCGATTTATTGCTGACTACATAATCGAATCGGACCTCAAATATTATGTTGTACATGCTCTTAATCCCGATATAATAACGAGCACATATACTTAGTATTCATTTCTTTGATTTACCAATGGACGAGATTTATAGAGTAAATCGATAGGCTCGGTAAGTTAGGAAATGATATTATTTATATGGTGTGTCATTGATTATAGGAGGGAACCATGTCCTATATATTAGGATGATGATGTCCCCTTGAGGAGCTCATAAGGTTCATCATGTAAACCCTGCAGGTGGACTTGGTCCGGTATGATGATAAGGTTGAGTGGTACTACTCATGGAGTTAGATGTTGATTAATTAATTGTCAGTAAATTAATTAATCGACGGGCATTCGAGATCTTAAACACGGAGAGATATATGTACAAATAATATATGAAACCCATATTAACTTATGGGGGTTGGTGAGGTAGATCAATGATAATCCTCTAGTGGAATGGATTATCATTAATGGATCGGACTTTATGTGGGCTTGATCCATTGGGTGACCAAGATCCAACTCCTCCTCATGGTCCCTATCGTAGCCTATTAAAACCCTCATGAAGCCTAGATCCGATGATGGAGATTAAAACTCTAGATCCGACAGTAGAAATTAAATCTCTAGATCCGACAGTTGAGATTAAATCTCTAGATCCGACGGTTGAGATTAAATCCCTAGATCCGACGGTGGAGATTAAAAGGAGGATCAAGCCTAACTCTATAAAAGGAGCCCAAGGCTTGGGCGTGTAGAACAAGATTAGGGATTAGGGTTTTGGAGCTTGGCTTGAGAGGAGAGGTGGGCGGCGGCAACCCTAGGGTTTGTCCTTCCTTGTGGGCAACGGCAAACAAGACTAGTGTTTGGTGTTTTCCTTGGCCGGCAGCATCATCACCACCCTCTCTCTCTCTAGTTCGGCGGTAGCTCCTCCCTCTCTCTTTCTCTCTCTAAATTGGTCGGCAACAACCTTCCTTCAAGGTTGGTCGACACTCCTACACCTCTCTTTGGGCTGGCGACAAGCATCAAGCTTGGAGCTTGATGGTTGGTCCTAGATAAGAGAAGAGTTTCGTTTCTATACTTCCTCTTGTTCGGAGCGAGTAAGGAAAGAAGATCGTGATCTAGGAAGCTTCATCTCTTGGAGGACCATTGCCCACACAACGTCCAAGAGGAGGATAGGACATACGATTGTAGAATACGAAAAAAAAAAAATTTATTAATTAACTCGTTAATTAATTAGGATTAATTAGGAGATTAATTAGGCTTAAATAGTGGGCCGAAATTGGGCTGGAAATGGGCTGTAATGGATTGGGCCTGGGCTGAACCCAATCGGATTGGGTTAAGGTTGAGTTGGGTTAACCGAATCAGTCGAACGGCGTTTATAAGCTGCCGAACGAACTGATTTCGGCAGAAACGCGATCTGATTCCATTTCTTCTTCTCCGCCTCGCTCTTCCGCTCCGCGCAATCACCGCGCTGATCGCCGATCTCGTCGGCGATCCGGTGCGAGTCGCTCGACAGTGCCGCCTTGGTAGTAGATCCCCAGTCGGAGGTTGGGAAGAGGCTACCTTAAGGAGTGCCGGCGTTTCCTTCGCTCGATGAGATGGAGGTGCTGTCGTCGCGGCAGCAAGATGCCATCGGAGGTAAGGATCGAATGACGGTTTCCTTTTCGAGTAGAGATCTGGTTTTTGGGTTGTTTTTAGCTCAGATCGGTTTTTTTGGCAGTGATCGGGAGTTGGGTTTCGGCGAGCAGTCGGGATTTGGGGAGATAACGCCGCCGGTGAAGTTGATCTCGGTAAGTTGGATCTAACCGAATACTATCTAACTGTGGTATCCATTGATTGAGTTTTTGGTATGCTGTAATCGTTGGATTGGTGTTGTATTGGAAATTTGATTTACCGATGGGTATTTGAGATTGTTGATTCGAGTATTGTTGCTTGGGAATTCTTGTTGATGTTTGGTTTGTCTGGATTGTTAGGGATTTCTTTTATATATGATCGGCTGTGGAAAACTCTGTGAGGTTACGGTTGTCGATGCGCGTGATCTGGATTGTTTCCGGTGAGCAAAAATTGAGCAGTCTTTGTAAATCTAGGAGGAAATCGGAGATGGATGAGTTGTAGTGATTTGGTATGTATATGATGATCTGTGTGCTGTTGTGATCCCGGGAATTGGTTGATACGGGTGTGTTGTGATCACAGTGTGTTTATAGGGTTGTTGAGGTATGAAATGATTGGGATTAATCTGTGATTACGGTAATGGATTTGGAGATTTTAGTGTTTGGATCGTATGGGTTATGATGTATAAGCTTAGGAGGTGGTTATAATGTCTTTGGGAAAAGAATACGAATATAAATGAGTTAGTATTTTATTCAGTATTATTATTGGAGCTTTATGCTTAATCCTAATTTGTTATTACGCAGGTTCGGGATACGGGCGTGCTCGCGATGTGAGGATTATACGAGCCAGATCGTGGGTAATATCTACCGTCCTAGTTCGATCAATTCTAGTGCATGATAGTTTACATATGGTTATTCTTGTTTACCTTAGATCCACTCATATTGTATCTTGTGCTTGTACTTAACTCGCGATCTCGAGATATCGTTAATCTATCATACCTTTATCTGTGATAGAAATTATAACCCCGGTTGTTGTTAGCCGATAGGTATTCGCTAAATGCATGTAGTCACTAGTGTGGACTTAGATGGGGTTAATGGGTTCCATCACTAGGTTAGGTGATGAGTCCTGGTCGCTGTACCGCATATATATTAGTGAGTTAACTTGATGAACCTATTTATCCGCATATAGGTAAGTAAGTTGGGGTTACTGATCAATCGCCCCTTGCATGGTTGACTTTTGTTGACTAGATCTCCTTGTGGATTAGGAGTGTTGTGGGATGTATGTGTGAGCTATGCATCATTACATTTGCATGCATGCTGACGACTGGGTCTTCCTTGTGGAAGAGACGGGTCAACGGTCATCCTGCCTCACCGGCCACTCGTCGTAGTGGAAGCAGGGTTGAGTGCAGATCATTAGATGTGTCTAGCTCTACCACTATATATGGTGGTAGCTGGAGATGCGCACCTGGCCACTCTGCAAAGTGGTGTTAGCACTCGCCCACTATAGATGGTGGTTGTTACGGCTTGTCCTGGCGCGCTTGTCTACTCATGGGTAGGGACTGGCTGCAGAGGGACCCCTAGGAGTAGTTAGCTTTTTACGCTTATATACTACTCATTCATACTACCCAACTCGCCACCGAGAGTAGGGTAGCCAGAGTCGGGCTAGTTGTCATTTGTCGTACACCCCGCCACTCGGGTCGTGGTTGGACGTCCGCAGACAAAGGACTATGCATATGCATCCGATATATATATGTATGCATGTATTTGATATATGTTTTACATATGCCCGTGAGATGTCGTGATTTGATTGTTGCATATGAGTGTACATCAGGTTACATGTCTTTTTCATATTATATATAACTTTGTGCTTTTGTTGAGCATGTGTGTGTACTATTTGGATTATGTCATGATATACCTGCTCGTGATATTATAGATCATATGGAGGATGAATCGCCGTGTATGTACATTACTTTATGTAAGTCGATCCGCTCACTTTATGCTATGAGTAGGACATATCTGTGATTACTGATTACTATGCTTAGTACTGTATGTTTGTTGGACTCATGCTGTATACCTGTAGATCTTCACATGTATAGTTGTAGATCTCTTACCCTGTCTGTTGTTCATGCACTTCTATCGATGACCCCTGAGTTTTATACTCACCACCCGGGACCCTGAGTTTCCTGTCGCCCAGGTAGTAGATAGAAGACTTCGGCATGGATTTGGAGCATTGCCACTTGATCCCATCTCGCCGCTTTTCCGAGGGTTTTGTTTCCCATCTCATGTATCTACATATGGACTTTTATTGCTATTGGAGATCGTGATGTATTTCGCTCTTGTGATATTCGATATGAGATTCTGTTTTTGGTATGGACGGATATACCGATGTACCGATGTTGTTGAGTTGTATTTCCATTATGTTTGGCTTCCGCTATTGATGTTATACGTTTTGCTGTGTTGTTATACATTTTCGATATGTGTTACTGGCTGCGACTTTGTACCGTATTGGAATTGTCATAATGGGGTGCCGTCCGCTGGTTACTGAGTCTACCTCGGCGTGACAATTTTATTGGTATCGAGCTCTAGGTTGCGATGCCATGCAATAATGTTTTGTCGGATTTTGGGACCTCGGAAATCGTTTTGATTTGATTTGATTTCGATTTGGTAAGATGGGATTGACAGAGGCATGAGCTCCGAGTTGCCCGAAGTAAGAAATCTTAACACTTAATATTTTCTGGTTAAATATTTAAGTAAGTCGTTCAACAGGTGTGAACAGACGATATTATGGCACTGCTCGCACTGTAAGAGAGGTCGACCATCTAAATGTTCTAACTCCGAGGACCGATTGATCAGAGGAGCCACGATGCCTCCTACCAGAGGTTCGTAACCTCAAGAGCCTGATGTACCCCTGACTATGCCGACTGCTACGGATTCCGCTGGGTCGAGTCAAGGCACGATACGGCAGTTAAGCACGGTCAGCCAAGGACCGATTCACGCTATTCCGAGGCGAGTCTGATCCCTGGATTGCACGGACTTGGTTAGACAATTTGGAGGATACATTTGAGTTCATGAGTTGCACCGATGAGGAGAAGGTGGGTCTAGCAGCTTATCATCTTCGGGAGCAGGCGGTTACGTGGTGGAAAATGCAGAAGACCTTGATGGGAGAGCAACATCACCCGGCGCTTTTTCGAGATATATTCGAGGCGTATTTTCCTTCGCGTTTCTACCGCACGCCGTCAGGAGTTCTTAAGCCTTAAGCAGGGGGATCGATCAGTTATGGAATACAATGCAGAGTTTACTCGATTAGCGGAATTCTGTCCGCGTCTGGTAGCACAGGATGAGGACCGGATGTTACAATTCACACAGGGTTTGGCAGCCTATATTCGAGTAAGAATGTCTGGATCCTCCATTAACTCGTACCGAGAGGCACTGGATAGGGCTCTGTCTATTGAGATGACTTCTCAGCAAATTGCAAAGGAGAAGGAAGTAGAAAAGCAGATGTCCCAGGGAAAGCAGCGGAGGCAGGATACGACCACTGAGACTCAGAAGAAGCAGAATCAGAGTGGGGCTTCTCGTGGTACTTCAGAGGGATCATCTAGGGCACAGAAAGGGAAGCGACCAGCTTCTGGACAGTCTGGCGGTTCTCAGAAGAACCGTAAGAGTGGATACATGACTAGATGTCGTAGATGTGGGTCCGGAAATCATAGTGTTCCCGAGTGTCCCCTGGATCGAGATGTTTGTTATTACTGCAAGCATCCAGGGCATACTAGTCGAGAGTGTACTCTGAAGGCACAGCTGGAGGGTTCAGGCAATTCCAGCAAGGGAAAGAGATCTGATCAGCATCATCAGCAGAGGTCAGCACCTAGGACGCAGATGCATGGTCAGAGACAGACACTACCTCCTACAGCTCAGATATATCATATACATGGGAGTGATTCTTCCGGGATGCCAGCAGCGATTCATTATACCCCAGCTCCAGAGAGTTATTATTCCGGACCACCTACTCAGCGATATCTACCGGCTCTCAGGGATATATTATGCTCAAGAAGCAGAGTCACCTCAAAGAACATCATCTCAGACCCAGATCCATCCGGAGTGGAGGCATTCTACTATTATATCTGGAGCGCAGCCGTCGCATGTGGAGACTGGACGAGTTTATGCCATTACCCGAGAGGACGCTCAGCGGGCCGAGGGATCGGTCATTCGGGGTATGATTTTGGTTTATTCTATACCTGCTGATACATTGATTGATACTGGTAGCTCGTATTCCTTTATTTCTAGTATATTTCTGAGAAAAATTGGGAGAATCCCTATGATTCGTTCTTGTGGATTAGCGGTATCATTACCATCAGGCGAGGTTTTGACTAGTCATCAAGTAATCAAGGGTTGTCCGTTGGATTTCGAGGGACATATACTTACGGTGGACCTTCAAGTACTAGAGATGGTGGAATTCGATATTATACTCGGAATGGATTGGTTGGCTACATATTGTGCTACAGTGGATTGTAGAGCGAGAGTAGTGACCTTCCGACCACCCGATCAGCCTGCATGGGAATTCGTGGGTACCCGTGATGATGGAGTGTCCGTTATATCTGCACTTCAGGCTCGGAGATTATTGTCGCATGGTTGTCAGGGTTACTTATTCTCATTGGTCAAAGTGGAGAGTGAGGAGATACCACCTCTTTCCAGCGTACGGGTAGTTCGTGAGTATCCGGATATATTTCCAGATGAACTTCCGGGCTTGCCACCTCCGAGGCAAGTGGAATTCGCGATAGAGGTGATTCCAGGAACCGCACCGGTGTCAAAAGCTCCATACCGGATGGCACCGAAAGAGTTAAGTGAGCTAAAGATACAGCTGCAAGAGTTATTGGATAGGGGTTTTGTTCGTCCTAGTGTTTCACCTTGGGGAGCTCCGGTGCTGTTCGTTAAAAAGAAAGATGGATCTCTGCGGTTATGTATTGATTACCGACAACTTAATGCAGTAACCGTTAAGAACAAATATCCACTGCCGAGGATAGAGGATTTGTTTGATCAGCTCAAGGATACTTGCATGTATTCCAAGATTGATCTGCGATCAGGTTATCATCAGCTGAGGGTAAGAGACGAGGATGTCCAGAAGACAGCGTTCCGCACGCGTTATGGACATTATGAGTTTCTAGTGATGCCATTTGGCCTTACTAATGCTCCAGCTGCATTTATGGATTTAATGAACCGGGTATTCTTGAGGTACTTGGATCAGTTTGTCATCGTATTCATAGATGATATCTTGATATATTCTCGTTCTGAGGAGGAGCATGAGCACCATCTTCGGATTGTATTAGACGCTTGCGACGAGCATTTATATGCCAAATTCAGAAAGTGCGCTCGGTTATCTTCGTGGGATTTCTTGGACATGTGGTATCTAGCGAGGTATTTCGATTGATCCCCGTAAAATCGGATTACGATTACTTGGGAGCAACCAAAGTCGCTCAGAAGTCCGTAGTTTTCTTGGATTGGCCTAGGGTATTACCGTAGATTTGTGGAGGGATTTTCAGATAGCCACCACTTACCGCTTGACGGAAAGGAGTCAAGTTTGCTTGGTCAGAGGCGTGTGAGTCCAGTTTTCAGGAGCTTAAGCAGCGTCTAGTTTCTGCACCGATACTGGTAATTCCTTCTTCTTGCGATGGGATGGTCCTATATACTGATGCTTCTTTCCAAGGATTGGGAGCAGTTTTGATGCAGTTCGACCGTGTAGTATCTTATGCCTCCCGTCAGCTTAAGGATCATGAGAGGAATTATCCGGTACACGATCTGGAGTTAGCAGCCATTATCTTTGCGCTAAAGATATGGAGACATTATCTGTATGGGATTACTTTTGAGATCTATACGGACCATAAGAGTTTGAAATATCTTTTCACTCAGAAAGAATTGAATCTTAGACAGAGACGATGGATGGAATACCTAAAGGATTATGATTGCACCATTCAATATCATCCGGGTAAAGCTAACGTTGTAGCAGATGCACTGAGCAGGAAGTCCCGTGGGATTCTGGCTAGTCATTTGACCGCCGTGACTGATCTTGTTCGACAGTTCTCAGAGTTGGGGTTGTCTGAACAGGGTCAAACATCCCGGGGGATATTAGTATCTATGGTTGCCCAGTCTGATATTATTGAGAGGATCAAGGAGGCACAAGCTAGTGATCAGCATCTGCAGTTCTTATGCAAAGACTGACTCGTGATGACGCATGATTTCTCGTGGCGACGATCGAGTCCTCCGATTCAGAGGGAGATTATGTGTTCCCGACACACATCCGATTAAGGAGGAGTTATTACGAGAGGCACATCACTGAGATTTGCTATACATCCGGCGCATCTTGGATGTATCAGGATATGAAGCGTTCATACTGGTGGGACGGTATGAAGAGAGATATTGCGGATTTCGTCGCTCGATGTTTGGTCTGCCAGCAGGTAAAGGCTGAACATCAGAAACCCGCCGGATTGCTACAGAGAATCCCAATTCCGGAATGGAAGTGGGAACATATTACGATGGATTTTGTTACGGGGTTGCCCAGATCCCGTAAAGGACATGATGCGATTTGGGTGATTGTGGATAGGTTAACCAAATCCGCTCATTTCCTTCCGATTCGTGAGACACATGCATTGGATCGACTAATGAGCTATCTTGTAGAGATTGTCGATCGCACGGAGTACCCTTGAGTATCATATCGAGCGAGAGATCCGCGTTTTACTTCACGATTCGCGAGTCTTGGCATGCTCAGGCACCGAGCCGTCTCAAGATCGCATTTCACCCGCAGACGGATGGACAGTCGGAGCGTACTATTCAGACTTTGGAGGACTTATTGAGATCTTGCGTCATGGATTTCGGAGGCAGCTGGGAGGATCACGTTCACTTGGTGGAGTTCGCGTATAATAATAGCTATCACTCTTCCATTCAGATGGCTCCCTTTGAGGCTTTGACTCGACCCTACAGATCTCGATGGGAGGATGTTGGGGAGCGGCGTTGTTGGGCCCTCGAGTATTCAACCACGATCAGAGTTAGTTCGTGTTATCGACGACGATTAGTCGAGGCGCGGGATGAGAAAAAGTTATGCGATCGGAGGCGAAGACCTCGAGTTTTCTATAGGGGATCATGTGTTCCTCGTGTAGTATCGCCTACAAAAGGAGTCAAGAGATTCGAATTAAAGGAAAATTAGCACCCGATACATTGGGCCATTCGAGATATTGAGCGGATTGGAGGTGTAGTAGCTCTACCTCCGACGCTTGCGGCCCATAATGTATTCCATGTGTCTATGCTGAGGAAATACGTACCGCATCCGGATCATGTTCTGATAGAAGTACCGGTTCCACTCCAGCCTAATGCGACATATGAGGAGGTTCCTGTGCGGATTCTTGATCGCAAAGAGCGCGATTTAACAAAACCATCCGCCTTGTAAAGGTTGGATGGCAAGATCACAATCGATGAGGAGGCTACATGGGAGCCGGAGGATATCATACGAGTTCGATACCCTCACGTTCACGTGAGGTATGTAGTAATTTAAGAAATTTCTACGTTAATTCTCGTGATATAAGTATGGAAATTTGGGGACCAAATTTTATTAAGTGGGGGAGAATGTAGAATACGAAAAAAAATATTTATTAATTAACTCGTTAATTAATTAGGATTAATTAGAGATTAATTAGTGGGCGAAATTGGAAATGGTAATGGATTGGGCACAAATTTGAACCCAATCGGATTGGTTAAGGTTGAGTTGGGTTAGCGAATCGATCGAACGAGCGTTTATAAGTGCCGAGCAGATTTGGCGAAACGCGATCGATTCCATTTCTTCTTCTCGCCTCGCTCTTCGCTCAGCGAATCACGCGGATCGCCCGATCTCGTCGGCGATCCGGTCTGTCGCTCAGCGCCGCGCTTGTAGTAGATCCCCAGTCGGAGGTTGGGAAGAGGCTACCTTAAGGAGTGCCGGCGTTTCCTTCGCTCGGTGAGACGTAGGTGCTGTCGTCGCGGCAGCAAGCTGCCATCGGAGGTTAGGATCGAATGACGGTTTCCTTTTCGAGTAGAGATCTGGTTTTTGGGTTGTTTTTAGCTCAGATCGGTTTTTCGCAGTGATGATCGGAGTTGGGTTTGTGAGCGATGGGTTTGGGAGATAACGCCGCCGGTGAAGTTGATCTCGGTAAGTTGGATCTAACCGAATACTATCTAACTGTGGTATCAATTGATTGAGTTTTGGTATCGTAATCGTTGGATTGGTGTTGTATTGGAAATTTGATTTGCGATGGGTATTTGAGATTGTTGATTCAGTATTGTTGCTAGGAATTCTTGTTGATGTTTGGTTTATGCGGATTGTTAGGGATTTCTTTTATATATGATCAATTTGTGGAAAACTCGTGAGGTTACGGTTGTCGATGTCGTGATCTGGATTGTTTCCGGTGAGCGAGATTGAACAGAGGTGTCACGAGATTACGGGAGGAAATCGGAGATGGATGAGTTGTGGTGATTTCGGTATGTATATGATGATCTGTGTGCTGTTGTGATCCCGGGAATTGGTTGATACGGGTGTGTTGTGATCACAGTGTGTTTATAGGGTTGTTGAGGTATGAAATGATTGGGATTAATCTGTGATTACGGTAATGGATTTGGAGATTTTAGTGTTTGGATCGTATGGGTTATGATGTATAAGCTTAGGAGGTGGTTATAATGTCTTTGGGAAAAGAATACGAATATAAATGAGTTAGTATTTTATTCGTATTATTATTGGAGCTTTATGCTTAATTCTAATTTGTTATTATGTGCAGGTTTGGGATACGAAGCAGGCCCGCGGCCGTGAGGATTATACGAGCCAGATCGTGGGTAATATCTACCTGGTCCGGTAGTTTGATCAATTCTAGTGCATGATAGTTTACATATGGTTATTCTTGTTTACCTTAGATCCACTCATATTGTATCTTGTGCTTGTACTTAACCTGCGATCTTTGAGATATTGCTGTTAATCTATCATACCTTTATCTCGGATAGAAATTATAACCCTGGTTGTTGTTAGCTGATAGGTATTCAGTTAAATGCATGTAGTCACTAGTGTGGACTTAGATGGGGTTACCGGGTTCCATCACTAGGTTAGGTGATGAGTCCTCGGTCGTTGTACCGTACATATATTAGTGAGTTAACTTGATGAACCTATTTATCTGTACATAGGTAAGTAAGTTGGGATTCTGGATCAATCGTCCTTGCATGGTTGACTTTTGTTGACTAGATCTCCTTGGGGATTAGGGAGTGTTGTGGGGATGTATGTGTGAGCTATGCATCATTACATTTGCATGCATGCTGACGACTGGGTCTTCCTTGTGGAAGAGACGGTCGTCGGACATCCCGCCTCCCGCCACTCGGTAGTGGTAGCAGAGGTTGAGGCGAGCATTAGATGTGCGCGCCGACCACTATATATGGTGGTAGCAGAGATGCACCGCCAGCGCAGAGTGGTGTTAGCACTCGCCCACTATAGATGGTGGTTATTCTGACGCAGTTGTCCTGTGTGCGGAGCTTGTCTACTGATGGGTAGGGACGGCGTGGCTTGCAGTAGGGACCCCTAGGAGTAGTTAGCTTTTTACGCTTATATACTACTCATTCATACTACCCAACTCGGCCACTCGAGAGTAGTGGTAGCTAGAGTCGGGCTAGTTGTCATTTGTCGTGCCACCCTGGCCACTCTGGGGTTGTGGTTGGACGGGTCATGATGATGACCATGCATATGCATTGCTGATATATATATGTATGCATGTATTTGATATATGTTTTACATATGCTTGTGAGATGCTGCATTTGATTGCTGCATATGATTGTACATCATGCTACATGTCTTTTGCATATTTTATATACCGTTGCGCATGTGTTGAGCATGAGTGTGTACTATTTGGATTATGTCATGATATACCTGTTCTTGTTGTTATAGATCATATGGAGGATGTAGTCGGTATGTACATTACTTTATGTAAGTCGATCCGTTCGGTTTATGCTATGAGTAGGACATATATGTGATTACTGATTACTATGCTTAATCTTTGTATATACATTGGACTCATGTCTGCATACACTGTAGATCTTCACATGTATACTTGTAGATCTCTTACCTGT
The DNA here is from genome assembly GCA_025175895.1 of Wurfbainia villosa. Lineage (NCBI taxonomy): Eukaryota > Viridiplantae > Streptophyta > Magnoliopsida > Zingiberales > Zingiberaceae > Wurfbainia > Wurfbainia villosa. The sequence goes on from CM045989.1 coordinate 292,914, forward strand.
ATGTTGTTCATGCACTTCATATATTACCCACAGTTTTATACTCACCACCCTGGACCCTGGGTTTTCTGTCGCCCAGGTAGTAGATAGAAGACTTTGGCAAAGACTTGGAGCATTGCCACTCGATCCCATCTCGCTGTTTTTTTCCAAGGGTTTTGTTTCCCATCTCATGTATCTACATATGGACTTTTATTGCTATTGGAGATCGTGATGTATTTTGCTCTTGTGATATTCGATATGAGATTCTGTTTTTGGTATGGACGAATATACCGATGTACCGATGTTATTGAGTTGTATTTCCATTATGTTTGGCTTCCGCTATTGATGTTATACGTTTTGCTGTGTTGTTATACATTTTCGATATGTGTTATACTGGCTGCGACTTTGTACCGTATTAGAATTGTCATAAGGGGGTGCCGTCTGTTGGCCGGACAGAGTCTACCTCGGGGCGTGACAACGATAGAAGACCTTGAGGTAAACAAGAGGTATAAATCTTGTTTGCTTTCCTTTTGTTTATTTGTATGTTGTATGTTTTGTTATGTGGCTAAATTTACTTGGACCCCGAGTACAAATGCAAAAACCAGCGATTTATACATCGTCTATTCCGCAGCTATTCGAAGAATAGAGGTAGGTTGCTTGAACAACAAGTTTGTTCAAGTGACCACTCTAATCGGATAGCACAACGATGGAACGGTAGCTTGGGTAATCCCTAATTGTCATGGATTAATTTTTTTTAATCCGGGGACAAAGACGGGATCACCATGAACAAGCAACCGAGTTGAAGTGGGAAGTGAAGTTTCCTACCTTCATACCTGAAGCAGAAGTCTCACTTTGCTTCTTCTTGACTTCCTCAAGATACTTTTTACAGTTCCTCTTCCAATGTCCAGCTTCCTTACAGTGGAAGCAAGTCCCTTCCTTGGCCATCCCACCTTTGGTCTTCAATGCTTTCTTGCCCTTTTCTTGAGTCTTGCCTTTAGACTTCTTCTTACCTTTACCCTTTTTAATCATAAGTACATCACTAGTACTAGGTTGTATCTTCTTAAGATTGCTCTCAGCAGTTCTCAACATGCTTAAGAGCTCAGGCAATGGTTTGTCAATTTCACTCATGTAATAATTCATGACAAATTGACTAAAGCCTCTAGGCAAGGACTGCAGAATAAGGTTAGTGGCCAACTCTTGGCCTAAAGAAAATCCCAATCTATCAAGGTTCTCCACGTACCTAATCATCTTAAGTACATGAGTTCCTATGGGTGTTCCTTCTTGCATCTTGCATTGAAACAATGCCTTAGATACCTCGGATCTCTCGTGCCTTGCTTTCCCTTGATATAGTTGCTTCAGGTGTGCAACCATAGCAAAGGCATCTATGTTCTCATGTTGCTTATGAAGCTCAGAGTTTATGGTTGCAAGCATAATGCATGATACATCTAATGCATCATCTTGATGTTTCTTGTAAGCATCCTTATCAGCACGAGTGACATTGTTGGTGGGTGTTTCAGGAATGGGTTGCTCTAGGACATAGAGTTTCCGCTCTTGTTTGAGAACTATTCTCAAATTCCTATACCAGTCAATAAAGTTTGCTCCGATCGCAGAGATAGGGTATTTGACATATTTGAAGACATAGTGATCTACAACAGAAATGCAGACATGTATCATATTTCAATCATTTAATTAGGCCTTTAACTAAATTATTCTCCCACTGGTCACAAAGTGGTACAAGATCCATATTATACCACATCTTGAGTTAGCTTTGGCTAATCGCCCAAGACTCGTATAAATTAGGTAGGTAACTCGTACCAATTACATCTAATGTAACTCTTGTATATCTTTATGAACAACATTATTTGTTCACAGTGCCCATCAAATGAGATATCCTTCTAAATTACTACTCATCTTGAGTTAGATTTGGCTAATCACCCAAGATTTGTATAACGTAGGTAGATGTCTCGTATGAGCTATGCCTCTAAGTTCATCAATCTAATTGAGAGAGCTTAGTTAAGTCAAACCTAAAGTTTAATAGGCAGACATCACAATTGTTCTGTCGTACTTTACCGAGGTAAATCGAGTCACTTTGCTTTGGCAAATGCGCTACGATTGAACAAGGTAATAGTAAGTATTAAACTTTGGTAGGCATATAATAAGTGACCTAATTGTGTGACAACTAACTACTCATGCATCTCATACAAGCATCACATACACAAGCATCACATGCAAGCATAATATATATCAACATATAACTTTAAACGTGACATGGTTATGGCCCAAATCTACGATCTTCTCAAGCCAATGAGAAGAGCGAATGGTGAACCTAGGGATGACATCTTCTCCAAGTACTTCCTTCGGTCACCATGTGTTACTGCCCTTGGTCCATCACTATGAACCCAAGACCCTTGCTTCTGGAGCATCCCGTGTCCAACATGGTCGGGCCGTGCTAATTGGCATGACCATTCTGGGGTGATCAGAGGCCCACACGGGCAGGTGGTGTCTTTCCACACGACCGTGGGTTGCTCTCACAGAGGTGCCCACAGCCAGGCCGTGTCTTTCAACACGACCGTGGGTTTGAACACGGCCAAGCCGTGTTTTTCAACACAGTCATGTGTCATCCTGTTCAACCCCATTTTTGCCCCTTTATCAATATTTCAAGCCTAAAATTTGTGTATCCATAATTCATATGTTTTATATCTCATAGAAAACAAGAAGATCTAGATTTATATCACATATTAATCATTATAACGAAATATATCTTTTGCAAGTGGCTCTGATACTACTGTTGGGAAAATTCCGGATATGATGTTCACAATATCACGGGCGAATACTTCGCATAACCGCAGCGGAAACAATAATTATACCGGATCCCTCCAGAGATCCATGCAAAACTATATAAGTCATTTTCTTTAATCTAGTCTAGATCTTATCTAGATGAGAAATATACCTTTGATGCGTGCCCTTTGCAATCCCGCTTTTCCAAATGCTATCGGATCTCAATACGGTAAGGATAACCGTATCACTATGAAATCAACACTGACACCCACCTGATTTGGAGTCACGTTGTGCTAGCAACCCCTAGCAAAATGCCAACAACTCTTTGGAAGAAGAAGGAGAGGAAGGAGATGGATGAGAGAACACTTCTCTTGGCTTTCCTTGGCTTACACACCCAAAATGATCTAACCTATTTTGCTTTGCACGTTCAAAGCATTTTTAAGCCACTAGCCATCAATTCCCATTATTTACTCATTAAGACAACTCTTAATATCTTAATGAATACCATAACTCTTGGTATTCTTCTTCATCATGAATACCAAGGCCCTTGGTATTCCCATGCATGATTAATCAAATTAATCATGCATGATGATGAATCATCTTCTATGGTTAAACTTGAGTCTAACTCAAGTTTAACCAGTTTGAGTCTAACTCAAGTCTTGGCCATATGCTCAATTGCCCTTTTAGTCCAACTAAAAGAAACTATATCCAAAACAGAATGTCATTTGTGTGCGACCCTATAGGCTCTTGTAACATTGACAATGTATCTAAAACCATTTTAGATATATAAGCAATGAGCGGTATCTAGAAATACATCATTGCTATCCAAGTTACAAGATCGTCGAGATCCGATAATCTTTCCGTGACTATTATTATGTTTGACGGTGTCCTTCTATCTCTGATATCTTAGATCGATCAATGAGGCATAGACCGTGTCATCCCCTTATCAATCTTTATGTTTCTTGATCCCCAAGTAGACACACTCAAATAAATGAGCTCAATATCTCATATTGACTCATTTGAGCATGGTCATGCATTTTGTGGTCCTACTATATCCAGAGGCCAAAGATATCACTCCTGTCATATAGGAGGGATAGATCTCATCTACATCACTCACATCCTCCGCACTCAGTGATCGTCGTTATAGTGCACCCTGTTATGGTATGACGTTAGACGATACCAAAGTAAATAACTCCTTATGTAGGGAACCGTAGTGACTTCAGGTCTAAGGACTATTCATACCAATAGTCACATGAGAAAGTATATGACACTCATATAACGATCCATGACACTTTCTCATGGCGGGTCAATTCAGTATATATATTCTTCAATATATATACCCATGTGTCAATGTGATATCACATATCCATGACTTGTGAGATCAAGTCATCCATTGACCTACATGCTAGTCTCAATGTATTAATATTGCCCTTGTCTATTAATACTTGACTAGGAATATTAAGAATAGTGTTCTCTACAGTTTCTCATAATCAATTCTACCAATTGATATACTATAGATTAGAACCTACTATTCAAGGGCATTATTATATTTATTTTAGCTGGCACATGCATAAAGTAAATATAATAAACAATCTTTTTCTTTTATTAATGAAATATGATACACATGATCCCTAATCAATCATCTCATGATTGACACTAAGGGCTGACACTAACAATAGGTCAAAAAGGACTAGAGTTGATGGCTAGGGATAATGTGAAAATTAAACAATCGTTCATGTCACTCGAGTGCCTGGGGTATTCGGAGAGAAATTAAGGTGCTTAGTTTTCGCATTAATGGTCATGTCAAAACAGTTTAGATTGATTGGACTTAGATGGTAAATGTATCAGTTGACTGGTCTAAGCGTTTCAGTCGACTGTTCTCCACAGAATCAAGGAGATTAATCCTTGATTAAATGTGTTCATTCTATGCCGAAATTTAAATTGAATTAAGCTGGTATATGTATTGGTTTGTCAGTTTTGTACTGACTTAATTAATTTTAATTTTTTCAGATGGCACGGATGATAACCACGATGACTAGACGCCATGTGTTGAGTTACTGGCTGAGGGAGGCTATCCAGGGGATAGAATATGACTCAACACATGGAGTTGGGTCGCACATAGGGAGATTGGACAGACTATTCTGGAGACTTGAGATGTAGGAATTTCCTATTCTGGAGAATTACAGGATCTGGGCTCTGGTCCGCTCACTACCACAACACCTTAGTGACATAGTGCATCAGATCTGGGGGCGCTATGAGGGACGCATATTATATGTCCAGTTATGCGCTGAGCTTCTTCACTATTAGGATTGTGAGGTGCACTGTGAAGATTCAGAGGAAGATTTGGAAGAGGACCCTGAAGAGGTTTTTACTTTTGGATCACTTTAAAGGTGTCCTTCAGAAGATTCTGCATCCTGGCATCATCTTGAGAGCATCTCAGTGGGGGATATCCTAGTTCATCCCAAGAAGATTGGGCATGTTTAGATCTTTACTACGCTAGTGTTTGTCCTAGTGGGAGTAATCATTATCTATCTAGTTTGTTAGTTGTTTTTATTTGTCAGTTATGAGTAGGAAGAATGTTATGTGTAACATTCTTAGTAGAGTCTTGTTATCTGTTAATAATGTACAACAAGTTTAATTTAATGATATGTTCATTTTATACTGTTAACTCTACATGATGCATGATATTAATTTACTCTTTGATTTGTTCATAATGAGTACAATTTAAATGATACGTTCATTTAATAATATCGTGATAAGATGGGATGTATGTAATATAATTGATCAAAGTCAATTGGATTGACACATACAAATGATGAGTGGGAATTTGATTGTCACTTGATTTTGTAAACCAAATCGAATTTACATTGAGTCAATTTATAGATTACATACATAAAGGCATACACTGAATAACTAAATAATATGTTTATTTATGTTAGGTTATGGCAACCAAAAATATCATAGCTAAACTCAATAAGGGTGAGAAATTGAATGGGGATAACTATAAGATATAGCACCTCAGGATACAGTATGTCCTAGAGGAACAGGAAGTTCTAGAGGTTGTAAACCATGTCTTAGTAGAACCTGTAGATGGTCCTTCTGCACAAAACAGACGAGATCTTGATGCCTATAAGGCATGGAAGAAAAAGGACTCCACTGCTAAAGGCATATTAATCAGTTCAATAGTGGATGACCTGACATTTGAGTATGAGTCGTATACTTCAGCTCATGCTGTCTGGGTGGCCCTTAAGGATAAGTACAGTAGAGTTAGTCTAAGCGAGCTTCGACAGCTGATGATCAAGTTCGATAGCTACAAGAAGCGCTCGAATGTTATTGTGGTTCAATATCTCAGGGAGATGTCGAATATGATTCGGGAGCTTAAAACTATAGGTCACGAGCTGACAGATGAACAACAGGTTCAGGCAGTTATTCGATCCCTTCCAGATTCTTGGGAGACCATGAAGCAGACCCTTACTCACAGTGAGAGTATTAAGACTTTCGCTGATGTCTCATGCCATGTTGAACTAGAGGCAGAGAGAGTAGAATCCGTGAGGATTTCTGGCCAAGCCTATTTGGCTGTCGGTTCTGCTGGATCATCTGGATCCAAGAAAAGAAGATGGTTCAAGAAGGGGAAGGGAAAGAAGAAAGAAGCTGCTACTGCAGGTGGGACATGCCCAATCAATAAGAAAAAGAACAAGAAGATAGGGAAGAAACCTAAAAGCAAGGTGACTTGCTTTAATTGTGACAAAAGGGTCACTACGCTCGGGAGTGTACCGAGCCAAGAAAGGTAACTTCTAGTCTGTCTTCTGAGCATTTTGTTACTAGTTCTGTATTGTTGGCTGATTCTTATCCTTTGTGGATTATAGATTCGGGAGCAACCAACCATGTAGCTCGGGAGCAAGTTACATATGTGGAGTACCGCAGGGTACCAGCTGGCAACAAATGGATATATATAGGAAACAATGCAAGAGTCAAAGTCAAAAGAGTCGGCACTTGGAAACTTAACCTTCGGGGTGGAAGAACTTTGTTTCTACATGATGTCTTGTATGCTCCTGAGATTAGAATCTTATTTCACATTTGTCTTCTTGATTTAAGGTATTGTATTAACTTTTACAGTCAGTGTGTTGAACTCAAGATTGACTCAGTGTCAATCGGTTATGGTTTTTTAACAAATGATTTTATGGTTCTTGATGTGGAACAAATGTCAATTGTGCGATTGATAATTGTTTTTCAAATATTGCTCTTACTAGTGATGCAGAAATAACTGATGATATTTGACATGCTAGATTAGGACATATAGGACAAGATCGCATGAATGGGTTAGCTAAAGAGGGCTTATTGGGCTCTCGAGCTAAGATTGGCTTGTCTGTATGTGAGCATTGTCTTGCTGGAAAAGCAATTAGGAAACCATTCGGTAAGGCTATTAGGGCAAAGTCACCGTTGCAATTGATTCATTCGGATATTTGTGGTCCAATGAATGTGAAGGCTAGACATGGAGCTTCCTATTTCATTACATTTATTGATGATTTCTCTCATTTTGGTCATGTGTATTTGATTTCTCACAAATCTAAAGCATTGGATTGCTTCATTCGTTATATGAACAAAGTTGAGAATCAAACGGAATGTAAGGTTAAAACTTTACGCACTGACCGTGGAAGAGAATATTTGTCTGATATGTTCAAGACAGTATGTAATGATAAAGGGATTATTAGACAGCTGACGATCCCTGGAACTCCACAGCAAAATGAGGTTGCTGAGAGAAGAAATAGGACTCTTCTCGAAATGGTTAAGTCTATGATGGCGTAGGCTAATTCGCTAATCTCCTATTGGGGAGATGCATTACTAGCTACAGCCTATATACTTAACAAAGTGCCTTTAAAGTCAGTTCCATCTATCACATATGAACGTTGGACAGGCAGAAAACCAGATTTGGAAAATCTGAGACCCTGGGAGTCGATTGCATATGTTCATGATAGTTCTCACAAGTATGGAAAATTGGGACATAGAGGTAAGAAGTGTATCTTTATAAGATATTCTGATACTTCAAAAGGTTATGTTTTCATAGGTGAGCAACAAGATGGAACAATCTCCGAATTGGATTCGAGAGATGCTACTTTTCTCAAAACTGAGTTTTCAGCTAGAGGTGAAGTTGATAAGACAATTCCTCTATTTGAGGAGGAAGAGTCGTTGTCAACTAGACAGGTGTCTAGTGGAATACCTGGAACTAGTCAACCCAGTGGGAGTTCTTTGCCTAGTCACGGGGTGACTTCTCATCAGCCCAACTTACGGAAAAGTGTTCGTAAGATCAAACCTAAGAAGAGGTTTGATATTGAGAATGAGGCGATGATAACACTCCCTGTTGACGATGAAGAACCTCAATCAGTTAAGGAAGCTCTGGGCTCTAGAGCTGGAGAAAAGTGGAAAGTTGTCATGGTTGATGAAATGGAGTCAATGATTAAGAATCATGTTTGGGAGTTAGTCGATCTTCCTCCTAGCCAAAGGGCTATTGGAAATAAATGGATTCTCAAAATAAAGAGGAAAGATGATGGATTGATTAACTGATACAAAGCTCATTTGATTGCAAAATGATTTACCCAATTAGAGGGTATTGACTTTGAGGAGACATTCTCTCCTGTATTAAAGTTTATGTCAATCCGAGTTATTTTGATTTTAGTGGAGCATTATGACTTGGAGTTACATCAGATGGATGTAAAAACCGCTTTCCTTAATGGTGAGCTTGATGAGGAAATCTATATGATTCAACCAGAAGGTTTCGTTGTTGAAGGCAAAGAAGATAAAGTATGTAGATTGAAAAAATCTATATATGGGCTAAAACAAGCATCAAGACAGTGGAACATAAGATTTAACGAAGTGGTTTTATCTTATGGTTTCGAAATGATCAATAAGGATCATTGTGTTTTCCTGAAGAAGGATAAAGGAAAGTATGTCATTTTATCATTATATGTTGATGATATGTTGATTGCAGGAAATGACGTAGGTTTTGTGATAGAAGTCAAAAAGTGGCTTTCATCACAGTTTGACACAATAGATATGGGAGAAGCTGAATAGATTTTAGGAGTAAAGATCATCAGGGATCGATCTAAGAGACTTTTGGGTTTGTCTCAAGAGTCTTATATAAATAAGATGTTATAACACTTCAGCATGTCTAATTGCAACAGTGAACAGACACCTATTATGAAAGATATTGTTCTGAGCAAGAGTATGAGTCCCAAAACTCCTAATGAAATAGCCGAGATGAATAAAAAATCATATGCCAGTGATGTTGGTAGTTTAATGTACACTATGTTGTATACTCGTCCTGATATCAGCTATGTTGTTGGCTTAGTCAGCCATTTCCAGTTAAACCTAGGACCGAAACACTGGAAGGTAGTGAAAAGGATATTCAAATATCTGAAAGCGACGATAGGTTACAGTCTCTATTATCAAGGATCATATATGAGTCTGAAGGGCTATTCAGATGCAGATTGGGCTGAGGACCTGGATGATAGAAAATCCACATCAGGCTATGCGTTCTTGTTGAATGGTGGCGTTATCTCCTAGAATAACAAGAAATAGACCTGTGTGGCCTTATCAACCATGGAAGATGAATATGTGGCATGTTCAACAGTTGTACAAGAAGCGGTCTGGTTAAGGAGTTCCTGAAGCATTTAAAGATTGCTGAAGACAGTGGGAGTCCAGTGACTGTCTATTGTGACAGTCAAGCTGCTATAGCTTTTTCCAAGATCCCAAATATCACAGCAAGGGCAAGCATATTGCTATAAAGTATAACTTTATCAGGGATATTGTTGCTAAGAAGAAGGTGATTCTTGAATATATCCCTACTCGAGCTATGCTTGCAGATCCTTTTACTAAGCCAATGATTAGAGAGTCATTTAATGAGCATGCACTACAACAAAAAATCGAATAGACAACGGTGAAAAACCGTTGTCTATTAGCAAAAAAATCTGTGGTAAATCGACCCATTGTGAAAAGTGGTTCGGGCAAAGACAACGGTGAAAAACCGTTGTCGTTTCAAGGATAAGACAATGGTTTTTACCCGTTGTCTTTGACCGAACCACTTTTCACAACGGGTCGATTTACCACGGATATTTTTGCTAATAGACAACAGTTTTTCACCGTTATCTTTTCCTTAAATCTACAACGGTCTTTCACCGTTGTCTTTGACCGACCACCGATTTACCACAGATTTTTTTTTCTCATAGACAACGGTTTTTCACCGTTGTCATTTCTCAACGGTTACTCTAGAACACAATAAACCGTTGTAGATTTATAGTGTTGTGTTTTTAATATAAATCATACGACATCAAAAAGAATTATAGAAAACACATATATACACGCGCACTTGTAGCAATGTAAAGTACAAGGTCACATCACATTTTAAATGATCACTCTTACCGATATATATTAAAAAGTACTGTGGCAAAACAACTACACATCATATGCACCAAAAGTATTATGCATAATATGCAAAACACATATAGATTACCACATGTAACCAAAAGAGGTAAGTACACTTAAATCTCTCCTAATCATATGATATGTGATCTTGTATGCATTCAGCCCACTCCGAACGCGTTTCATCAATTTCCTTTGCCGCTATCACAGTTTTGCATGAATCGCATGTGAATAAATGAATGAAAATGTAATTAAACACTATGGTATCGATAAGAAAATTTGAAAATATATCTAATATTACTATTGATCGTAGGGAAGACTTGTCAAAGGATGCAGCGCCTTCAATTATCTCTCTCATATATCGTAAAACAAAATAACCGCATTTAACTCTATCCGGTTGAAAAGGAACTGTGATGAAAAAATAATAGCTTGATTATCAGAGATTTTCACAAAGCTTCTCATTTCCTACAAAGTACAAAATATTTAACGGATCTTTGCTAGATTTCAACATCAATATAACTTTCATATCTGCCAGAATGCACAAAAACATTTCCCACTATGACTATGAAACGAACATACAAAAATATAGACATAATAAATTATTATACGTAACTAAGCAAAATAGGTAAAAACAAGTATAATACTCACTTTCTGAATATAGACCAGATTTGTTCTTGTAATTCAGGATTCGAAAGATGGTTGTGCTTCATTAAGTTTGCTTGCTAATTCATGCTAAAGTTCATGAGGATTTAAATATGACCATATCTTATATACTTCTTAGTATGCTTGCACAACCAGGAAATACAGACCTTGCAACTCAGATAGCCACCCAAAGACTGGATTAGCAATAGCATCATAAAAATAGATTAATTGTTCACACAACATTACAAGAATAAAAAGTGCAATATTTAATATAAGATGCAGAGTGTGAAATTTCTTCAAGCTACTAAATTCCAAGTAATTGATTCAGGCTATATAATTCCTTGTTTGCAACCAATTTTTTTAGGAGAGATAATTATTTGGAAACTTACTTCTTCACAAAATTAGTGGCATTTCTAAACTATGTATCAAACCAACAAGAATGGTCAAGTTATTTAAGAATACAAACAAACTGTCCACTCATTGCTCTTTGTAAAATCAATACCAACTATCGATTCAAGATTCAAGACCAAAGATTTGAAAAGAGCTTCTGTAACTTGCATTATAAAGGTGGAATAACTTAGAGTATTGCAAAGATAATCCATTTAACAGACAAAAGAAAATTTACAAAGTTAATTTAGGTTTTTTAAGTTTTTATACAAGTATACTGATCGGATAAGGTGTAGCATGTCAATTCTTTCCAAATGTTTGCTTAGCATTGGCTTCTTATATCAAGCAGTGTTTTGAGAAGCATACTCAATTTGGCTTCAGCTAAAGTCAGCAAACACATCAAGTCATATTTGTCCCAAGTATTTGAAGTCAGCTACAGATATTTTATTCCTCCAATGAGCTCTATGTAAGACTATATCACTACTAATATTCAAATCAATTAAATTATATTAATTACATTCCCTAAATTTCTTTGATTACCTTGTACCTATTAAAGCTTATACTCTAATCAATTAAGCTCCTCTAGATATAGAACATATTGGTCGATTTTAAAATGTCCAACTTTACATGACAAAAGGTGTCACTAAATTAACACTGCTTAAAATCATGGTAAGAATTTGATCAAATACACAAATTTTGATTAATGGTTATGACTATGAGTGTCAATATTTCAACAAATATACTCCTGTAATCCCAAATGTAAGAAAAGGCTCTATGAAACCTTCCAAATAATTGACAAAAGTTCTTTTAAACTATTTCTCAAGATAAGTAGCCTTAGATTTAAGTTTTAAATCCTCAATGGTAAAATTATAAGAAAAAAGTGTTATGAAGTGCTAATAACTTGTTAGCAACTTTTACACGCACTAGAGTTTCAAATGAAACAAATTCCTAAAATGATAGATCATGTAAGTCTATTACTAAAGGGAACTTCGGAAAATTCAACATGTAGGTGAAATTCAAACAAAACTTTCAAGTCTAGACATATTGCACACATTAAGGAATTACTATGGTGGCATGAAGACATCCTACTGCATCAAATTCTACAAAGAGACAAAAGTTAATATAATAAAATTGAAATGCAACGAGTAAATGCAAAGAGTTTTAGCAAACCAGTTTTGCTAAAAGAATTTTCTTCTCAATTTGAATAGAAATCAAAGATCTGCATAAGAGAAACACCATGACCATTGTCTCATGCAAAGCAGGCTTCTTGAGGCACTCACTCGCTTTCGCTGTTGCATATGGCTTACCCACTTCTCCAACGCAATCGAATCAAGACACCATTAACAATTAGTGGATGGCCGTATTGAAGACTTCGTCCGACCGCCACAACGCGTGCGGTGATGGTGAAACCAAGCTCATCGGTGGGTCCGATGATGCGACGGATGGAGGAAAAATCGACAGTGGTGAATCTACCCTCATGACAAAGAGCTAGGAAGGGATTACCGACAATGGAAATCGAATCGGCGACACCACCAGCATCGAATCCTTTGCTCGTGCGAAGAGGACGACAATGGAGCAACGACCACTGGCGGAAGAGAAGATACGGCGATGGGGCGGCAGTGTCGCGTACGGAGTGAGGGTTGTGACGATGAGAAAGAAACGGCCTTGACTCACCGCAAGCGAAAGCGATGGCGGCAATGACCAAGCGAAAAGGAAGAGAACGAACAGAGGACGAGCAACCGTGAGAAGGCGGCGCGGAAGAAGAAGGGATGGACGAGCGCGCAACCTAGAACGAACGGCGGAGGTTCTTTGGGAAGTAGGAACGGCGGAGGTTTTTGGGAAGTAGGAAGAGAAGTTTAGGGAAGCATTATTTAACCTAACAAATTTTTAAATATATATAAACTTTTAAAAAAATTATTGTTGTAATATATTGTTTAAAAAATATATATATATTTTTAAATATATTGTTGTAAACGTATATATTTATATTTTTTTTAAAAAAAACTTATTTCCAATAATTTAAAAAAAATAGTATTAATAATTAAAAAAATAATTTCACCGTTGTATTATAATAAAAAAATAGTATTAATAGTATTAAAAAAAATCACCGTTGTATTATTTCCAATAATTTTTAAAAAATAGTAAAAATAATTAAAAAAATAGTATTATAAACTTTTAAAATTTCATTGACAACGGTTTAAAACCGTTGTAATATTATCACAACGACAACAAAAAAATTCTCATTGACAACGGTTGATTGCACCGTTGTCCCAACTGTTGTTAAGATAAAAAAAAAACCTTAAAGACAACAGTTCTGGAAAACCGTTGTAAAATGTGTTGTTGATTTTAAAAAAAATATGCTCAGTATGAATCATGTAAAACCGCTTGTCTTTTGTGTTATATGGCTCAAAGAGTTACGTATTACTAAAACCGTTGTCTTTGTGGTGTTGTCTTTTAGCATTTTTGTTGTAGTGATGTAAAGTCTATGGGACTTCGTAGAATGTAACCGTTTTGTAATGACAATCGGATATTGTAATTTGATTATTTTTAATGCAAGCTATAATTCATTCAGTGTATATAATGTTACATTCTAATAAAATCTCAGTGAGCATGTTGACAGGTAGTGATTGGTCCTCTCACATGGACAATCATCTCTGTTTGTTATGTACGAATAGAGGTAAGACTATTGCTTATAGGATAACTTTGGAAGCTATATGTATGGGATACATACCTATAAGTTGGGGTCGTCTTGATATGTGTATCAAGATAAGATCATTTAAGAAAAGTGATCGAAGTAAATGTTCCCACCATTTACTATACCTGTTTATGAGCCAGATTAGAATTCATATGTTGAATTCAGGATTAAACATTTAGAATGTCTGGATCAAAATTTGTACGATGTTGAGGTAAACATGCACTCTTTATTGATGAAGAGAATAACATCGTAGCATGTGATTCATACCACGTGTGCTATGGCGACAATAAGGGTAGTAGGAGAATGGATCCCTACTTCTCTACTATGTGAGCCTTTTGAGATTATATGTTAATCTCAGCATTTTCCCTTTGTGACTATTTAGGTGTCTACTTGAAGTTTTAATCAGGGTGTGCTACTTTAGCATGTAAACCTATTGACTATGGATGATCCGGTCTATGGAACATGACTAGGAAAGCGACTGATTAAAATGAATGGATTCACACTAAAACGGAAGATTAAATATGTTTACATCCTTTGAGAATTATTCACTGGTCGACCCATTTCTGTTATGTATGGAAATGTTTGTGAATATTGAGAATGTTGAACATGCTCTTGGCTTGATGGTCATTATGAGGGATTAGAGATGTTCATATTGATGTAAGTGGAGATTATTTAATTTGGGCAAATAGAAAGACATTATATCCAGAAAAACGGTTAAGTACTACCAGGAGAAAGGTTCAGTACCACCTGGTAAATGGCTGTGAGCCACCTGGAGGATGACAATGAGTCATCAGGTGAGTGACTATGTGTCATTCAGAGAATGGTTATGTACCATTTGAAGAGCAGCTAAGTTAGGTGTAATAACTTTTCTTAGCATTGATCGCTCTATGAGTAGCTATGTAAGATGTAACAACTTTCTTAGCATTGGATTGCTCAGTGTGCTTGTTGTCGCACAAGCCATTTTTCCAAGTATGAATTGGTTGTTCTAATGGTCTTTGTTACTATTAATCTCTGTTCTACTAGTCTTTTGGGACTATAATCTCCGATACGATTATGGTTTATGTGACTGGATACTTTTATTAGTCATTTGGGACTAATGACTCCAGCTCTATTTAGTTTATGTGACTAAATACCTCTTATTGGTCTATGTGACATACTTTGGGCCAGTGGGAGATGTAATCTCAAGGAGGTTGCGGCATGCACAATGTGCTGCACGTTGCGTAGTTGGTACACTTCGTACGTTGTGCAGAAATACACCCCCTTTATAAGGGGGTGTGCATCCAAGAGTAAGAAGAGGAGAGGAGACAAAGTCTCCGGGAGTGAGTGAAGTCTTTGTCGGAGAGAAGAGTAAACACCAAGGTGCGCGATTTTGTCTCGTGGAGAAGTAGGACCCTTTAGACTTGGCCGTCCTCGACAGAGCATCCGTCTTCTTCCTTTACTGCTTGGACGCGAGAAGTTTCTAACGAACCTCTATAAGCATTTTTACAGTTTCGGTTTTTCATTTCTTTTGCTTATTTCACTTAGATTAACTCGAAGAGATGCGAAAATTACCAACAGGGGCCCTGAACCAGGGCCCAAATATTTTCAAATTCATTGTGCATTTCAAATAGGGCTCAATTTTCAAATGGGGTCCAGAGGCATCTCAAAAATAGGGTACAATTTTTAAATTTTATCTAGGTCCTTAGGGCCCAATTTTCAAATCAGGATTGACTCTGTGGCTGACACTCGGGCATGCACAGCCGAGCAGGAACTCATGAAAGGAAACATGGTACTCGGAGGTGTGCAGCTTAGCAGACACCCAAGAGAGGAACCTGGTACTCGGGCATGCACAACCGATCGAGCAAGCACTCGGGAAAGGAAACCTAGTACTCGGACGTGCACAACCGAGCAGACACCTGGGAGAGGAACCTAGTATTCGGGCATGCACAACCGAGTAAGCACTCGTACGTGCAAATGAGTCAGGAAAACTAGAGGATGTTTGGGGAAGGATGGTGCTCATTCGTTCATTTAATCCAACAAATCTTCACACACATTGGCGTATCTAAGTGAGGATGAGGGGGGTACAATTGTCCCTGTAAGATTATTGATTGATGAATTATTTTATCATGTGAACTAAGGTGAGGGTTGTTCATGAGAACAAAATTTTTATGGACATCATTTTTACATACATAATATATTATAAGTGTTCAATTCGGTATTTTTTTTTTGTTATATTATAATTTCACAATATATATATAATATTCATAGTTATAAAAGTATTGATTCACGGCATTGCTCCCATAAAGATTTTCCTCTTTTCCCCTCCATTTACAAAATATGTAAACCTCCCCCCCCTAAAAAAAAAAGGAATTTAAATGGATATTTAATTTTGTTAAGTTGTATTAAGAGAAACTAAATACACAGTAATAAATATATTAAATTATTAATAAAATCTAACCATGTTATTTGTATTTTTTATATGATTACTGATGCGGTCGCTTTTAAGTCTCTTTCGTAGAAGTGTCGAGGAAGGGTGGGTTCTTCATGGTTGATGTAGTAAATCCTGTCAAGATCAACACCTGTCAAAGGGTGACACCGGTATTTCGACGATGACCCTCTGATACTTAAATCATCAGACAAAACATTCAATAAAGAAAGATGTATTAAGTATAGTAAAATTGATGAGGATGAAGAAGAAGCCAAATCGAGAGGAAGAAGGAGAAGATTTAGACTTTAAATTGGATGTTTTGGATTTTAAATTTGATGTATTTGTGAAATTGGATGTTATGTTAGTTGTTGTTAAATATAATTGTTGGTTTTATTGTTTAAGTCGTATGTTGTTAAGTTAAATTGTATGGTTGATATTGTATTACAGGATTTTGAATACAAATTAAATGAATTCTAGAAATCTGTAGTTTCATAGTTAGCAACGATTTTCTCAAATTTCGTCGCTAACCATCGATACACGACATTAGGACTTTGAGGGTTAGCAACGAAATACATAATATTGTCACTGGAGTTTTGCATATCAATCCACTGTCCAAATGACGTAGTCGACTGTTTTAGGACGTTAGCGACGAATTTTATAACAATTCGTTGCAAATGATTCAACTAATTATATATGAAATGTCAGTTGAGTCGCTAGTCAAGGCTCTTTCGATTCTGTGACTGGCCAAAAAATTGACATTTGACTGCTTTCTTGCTTCAGTTGACTGATATTTAGTGACAAAATGAATTCATTTCGTCGCTAACTCATCAGTCGAGTCGCCAGTCGAGGCTCTTGCGATTTTGTGGCTTACCAAAAAATAGGCAGTCGACTATTTTCTTGCTTCAGTCAACTGATATATAGCGACGACTTTAGTATATTTCATTGCCAATATCAGTGATTTTTCTCTTTCCGATATTATAGATTTTGCGACGAAATGTTTGTTTTTCGCAACGTTTTTTATTTCGTCGGTAATATTAACGACGAAAAATTAATAATTCATCGCTAACTTCCCTTAGCGACAAGCTTATTATGACGAAACTAGTGGCGAAATAATATCGTCGTTAATATTATTTAACGATAAATATTTGGTATGAGCGACGAAAACAGTTCATTGCTATTTTCCATTTTTCTTGTAGTGCTATTAGAAAAACTTAGTGGATGTATATCTATGCTAAAGATGGTTGGAAAAAAAATTCATTCTTACACCATATATATGTTTAAAGTGGTTCACTATAAACATATTGGTATTGATCATGCATGAAATATGTTGGTCAAAAGGAAGGCATGTTATGTGGTTGATTAAAGAAATAGTGAACTATGATTATAATTGATATAATCGAACCTGACTCATATTGATTATAAATCATGTGCATATTGTGTTGGCTCAAAGGAAAACACATTATGTGATAGATTACAGTATTTTGAATTAAAATTAGAGAGTACAACTAATAAGTTACATTTTAATCTAAAGATTAATTATAATATTATATTGATATCTCATAAAAAGATCTATTGTAAGTGCATATATTTTATTTTTTTACTTTATATCATTGTTTATATATATATATATATATATATGTTTATGATTATTAACTTGAGCACTTATTCTATTCTTTTTTTTTGTCTTATAACACATAAGGTATTTGCCTATAATAATAACATTCAAATAACTTTATATTTGAAAACCACTAAATATAAAAGGACCATTAAAATTAGTAAGGGTACGATAAGTGTAGTGTCCGGTAATGTATTTCTCAACTTTATTAGTTCAAAAGTCAATTTTATCAATGTACCTACTGATACTTGGTGGATAAACACTAAAGCTACCACTTATATTAGTGTCATTGAGCATGATTATCTTAGTAGTCGATTGTCTATTGATGGTAAAATATACATCTATATTGGTAATGATAATAAGGCTAAGGTGACTAATATAGGTGGGTTTCGGCTATGTCTAGTGTCACGCCCCGAAGGAGACCCCACCAGACGAAAATCCGGCAGCATCTCCCCTGTACGGGTGACAATCCCAATTTACATACAAGGCCTACACGGCCGCTATACATCGGTCAACACGACCGGAATCCATACTCACACGCAGTTATATAGATTGGCCTCAGGCCATCAACCAAAATAAAGGATAAGCAGTCTACCATAAATCGACTTACCCCTTCTGCCAACTGGGCAGGAATACTCACCAAAATCAATCAAACCAAAAATCCGAATAAGGTAAATTTACATACAAGGCCTACACGGCCGCTATACATCGGTCAACACGACCGGAATCCATACTCACACGCAGTTATATAGATTGGCCTCAGGCCATCAACCAAAATAAAGGATAAGCAGTCTACCATAAATCGACTTACCCCTTCTGCCAACTGGGCAGGAATACTCACCAAAATCAATCAAACCAAAAATCCGAATAAGGTCTATAAGGACACCAAAAAAATCCAAATACAAAATCAATCTCCAAACCTATACATGTCCTCTAACCAAAATATCCAAACCATAAAGCAAATATCCAAAAATAAAACATCTACGACGAGTGGGGGTCCGACAGCTGCACTCTCCTGACAGCTTCATCCTGAAATAGATATAAATCAACGGGGTGAGTTCAAAGAACTCTGCGGGTATAGTAGATATGCAAAATCAGGTATAGCTAACAATAAAAATATCATGCCAGTACAGTCTCACATAAATAGGGTACGCAAGCAAGAAATACAAAATGGTGTACTTACAGATCTCCTACCACGATATAGGAGCATATGTCGACTAGAAGTAATAGAGTCGACCATATATAAACATGTATCCTGTATGCATGACAATCATATACATCCAAGGCATCAATACAATAATGCAACAAACACAATACAAAATGCAATCATGCAAAATGCATCGTGCGACAATGACATGGTCACCACTGGCCTTGATCTAGCCTCACACGCAATGGTGAAGCCAGAGTGGGTAGGGCTATGACAAGTGCACTCTGCCATCACTTTGCTCTGGTGGCCAGAGTGGACGAGGATCTTTGTCGAGTACACACTATCCTCGCCCCAAACATAGGGGAGCTAAGCTCTCATCTCCGTGTCATAGGCGGAGGAGGATCACGCCGCTACCACACGCCTCATCGCTACCCATGGCGGACCGGTGAACTGTGACAAGCTGCACACACCCTCGATGTACCACTAACCCATGAGTGGCGTGTGTATGCCATGCCATGTACCATTGCGGGCTCAACAATAATGGAACCGTCATCCGGCCATGCAATCATGCGAAAATGGTGCATGATACTAAAGCATGTAAATCCTACTCAAAATACCTATCCGAATGATATGTACAACCAATATGTACATATCCCTAATCCACATACTATGATCCAAATCAAACAGGTAAATATAATCATATCCTATCACATGCATGTATCTAGTAGGCACCAAAAACATACTAGGCATATAAACATGAAAAATTATTGTAAGCTATCCTAACTAGCATATCAATTTGACTTAATCTAAACGTTAAGTCAAAATACCCGCCTGAATATATATCCAAAAGAAGAACCGAATCGTCACGACTGGGGACCTGCCTCGTGACCGAAACCTGCATATAGCATAATTATAGTCAAGCACAAAATATACAATTCAACAACAAATCGAATAATTAATCGATTTCCTTCATAACCCTATTAACCCAAACTAATTTCCAATCCTTGCCCACAAATATCCATACAATTAATTTAGCCCAATTAATTCCAAATCAATTAACCTAATTCATCACTTACAAAGATATCCTCAAGATCAAACAATATCACCCAAATCCCATATCCTCCGAACCATACCGATCACCGAATAACTCCGGAATCAACCCAAATCGACCAATCAAGCTCACGCCCTAGAAATTTCATCCACAGCCGATACCCCCAACCCGAACCACCCGCCACCCTCCAAATCAACCCCTTATAGCCTCTCTCACCTAGTCCCCAATTCCTTCGCCCTAATCACCGCCCCCCAAATCAACTAGCCGAAAAACTAAGTACTTACCGAAAACTCCACTCTCACCGCGACACCAAGGAGCTCGCGGCGGCAAGGCAAGCGGTTGCGGTGCTTAAAGGACAATCGGCGCGAGGACTCGGGTGGCTGCGACCAGGCGAGTAGCCACGGCTTGGGCCCGGGAAGGTGGCGCCAGTCGGAGGGATGGCCGACCGCAAGACACAAAGTACCGCAGACGGCGCATGGAGGAAAGAAAAGAGGGCATCGGCCGTGAAGACAGACGCAGCGTCGGCGGGCGGTGCTCGCGTCGAAGCGGCGTCAGGGCGACGCGTCGCCGCGAGGAAGAAGGGCTCGCCGGCGAAGAAGAGGGATTCGGCGATGGAGAGATCGTCGGCAGAGAGAAAAAAAAGGCTCGGGGAAGTAGAACTCGCGCGAGGAGAAATTGCCGAAGGAGTTAGCGGCGGGGAAAAGAAAAAGGGAAATAGAAAAATAGATATTAGGGTTCCCGGTTTAGGATAATAACCCTTAAATAAAGCCTATCTATTTTATCCCCGTAAAAATCTAAATCTGATTCGTTTAAATCCAGAAAAATTCCGGAAAAATTCCTAAAAATCCCGAAAAATTTCCAGGATTATTTCCTCAATTATTTGGCCATTTAATTTATATGTTAAATTTTCCAGTATTTAACATTCTCCCCCACTAATAAAAATTTGGTCTCCAAATTTCCTACTCGAGATACTGCGAGTAAGAAATACCACAAATCTTGAAAATATACCTCACGACCTTAAGTAAACAAGTGGGGTATTGAGCTCGATCTTTTCCTCGAGCTCTCAAGTAGCCTCCTCGTCGGTGTGGTGACTCCACGACCTTGACAATCGCACAACCTTGTTCATATTTATCGTTCCTTGAAATCAAAATCATCGGAACCTCTGCGTAAGTAGCTTCGGGTTGAATGGAACGATACATCTGATAGAATATGTGTAGAATCTGGCACATACTTCCTCAGCATAGACACATGGAATACATCATGTATACTCGTCCAAGATGGGGGTAGCGCTAGACGATAAGCAACTGCTCCGATCCTCTCCAAAATCTCAAACGGACCGATATATCTAGGAGCAAGCTTACCACGGAGTCAAACCTCTTCACCCCTTTCGTGGGTGAAACTCGCAAGAATACATGATCACCAGAGAACTCCAAAGGTCTCCGTCTACGATCTGCATAACTCTTTGCGATCCTGCGCCTCTGTCATCCTCGTCGATAGTCGGACCAACTCGCCTCCTCATCAAGCTCTCTGGGGTCCTATGGGCCTCCCCAACCTCCTCCCGGAGGTGGGTGTACGACACTTGCCTACCATACAATGCCTCATCTGGGGCCATTTGGATAAGCCGAATGATAATCATTGTGTAGGCGAATTCCACTAACAGTAAATGATCCTCCCAGTTGCCTCCAAAATCTATAACACAGGACCTCGGCAAATCCTCTAGTGTCTGAATGGTCGCTTTCGGTATCCATCTGTCTGCGGATGGAATGCAGTACTAAACCGAAGCTGTGTGCCTAAAGCCTGCTGCAGACTCTGCCAGAACCTAGACGTGAAACGGGGATCTCTATCTGATATAATGCTCAGCGGAACACCATGCAATCGATGATCTCCGACAATATAGCTACGCGTCGATCCGGAGAGTCGGTCTTAGAATCGATAAAGTCTTGTGGATTTGGTTAGTCGGTCTACGACTACCCAAATCGCGTCATGACCTTGACGTGTCCTAGGCAAACCCATCACAAAATCCATAGTAATATGATCCCACTTCCACTCAGGAATAGGAATCCTCTGAAGTAATCCAGCTGGTCTCTGGTGCTCAGCCTTGACCTGCTGACAAATCAGACATCTAGCTACAAAATCCGCGATGTCTTTCTTCATACCGTTCCACCAATACAACCGCTTTAAATCTCGATACATACGGGTTCCGCCTGGGTGGATCGCAAATCGAGAGCGATGTGCCTCCTGTAGTAACTCCTCCATAACCGGGTGAGGCTGAGGTACACATAATCTACCTCGGAAATATATAATACCCTCATCATCTAGGGTGAACTCAATCTGCTGTCCCGAAGTGATCTGACTACCAATGAACTGTAAATCTTGATCCGGCGAGCCTCCGGACTCGTCCGGATAGACGCATCGAGCAACCATGGTAACTAGAATGCCCTGCTCCGTCGGTCCCTGCTCCTCTAAGCTCAACTCAGAGAAACCCTGAATCAAATCTGTGACCAAAACTCGGAAGGAAGCTAAAGTCCCTCGGGACTTAGGCTATCGTCGGCAACCACATTAGCTTTCCACCTGGGTGGTAGGCGATGGTACAGTCATAATCCTTCAGAACTCCATCCATCTCCTCTGGCCGGAGATTGAGTTCATACTGTAAGCAGATATTTGAGACTCTTATGATCGATAAGAATCTCAAAGCGTAATACCATATAAATGATGCCTCCAAATCTTCAAGGCATAAATAATAGCGGCAAACTCTAAATCATGAATCGGGTAGTTTTCTCATGATCCTTCAATGGCGAGATGCATAAGAAACTACTCTGGTCTTTGCATCAACATCTGCGCCTAAACCTGTAGAGCGCATCGTATAAAGAAGCGAAACCATCGTCCCACGATGGCGATACGAATCGGTCTTGACACCAATCTCCTCTTCAACTCCACGAAAACTAGTCTCGCACGCCTCTGTCCACGTGAACTTCACGCCCTTCCTGGTAAGGCGTGTCAATGGCATAGAAATGCTCGAGAAACCCTCAACGAACCGTCTGTAATACCCGGCCAAGCCTAGGAAACTGCGAACCTCCTGAACTGATTTCGGCTGCTCCCAACTAGTGACAGCCTCGATCTTCTGGGGGTCAACTGAAATACCTCTACTCGAAACCACATGTCCCAGAAAACCGACTGAGTGTAACCAAAACGCGCATTTATTGAACTTCGCATATAGCCGCTTCTGTCGGAGCCTATCTAGAACAAGTCGAAGATGCTGCGCGTGTTCCTCCTCGGAACGAGAATAAACCAGAATGTCATCGATAAAAACAATGACGAACCGATCTAGAAAATCCATAAATTCACGGTTCATTAAGTCCATGAATACCGCTGGAGCATTGGTAAGCCCAAATGGCATTACCAAAAACTCATAATGTCCATATCTGGTACGGAACGCTGTCTTCTGAATGTCAGAATCTCTAACCCTTAATTGATGATATCCGGACCGCAGATCAATCTTAGAATAGACTGATGTACCTCTGAGCTGATCAAACAAGTCCTCAATACGTGGCAGGGGATATTTATTCTTGATAGTGACGGCGTTCAATTGCCTGTAGTCGATGCACAGTCTCATCGAACCATCTTTCTTCTTCACGAAGAGAACCGGAGAACCCCAGGGTGATGCACTAGGGCGAATAAAACCTCTGTCCAAAAGTTCCTGGAGCTGAACCTTTAACTCATCCAACTCTCTCGGGGCCATACGATAAGGAGCTTTCGATGCCGGCGCCGTCCCAGGTATTAACTCAATCATGAACTCCACTTGCCTACGGGAGGCGGACAGAACTCCTCTGGAAAGACATCTGGATACTCTCGGACAATAGGGATGTCCGCGATCTGAGAGTCACCACTATCTTCTACATTGATCATAGATAATAGAAAACCCTGACAACCGTGCAATAAAAGCTTCTGAGCCTGAATCGCAGATATGGTCGCTATCGTCGTCCGGATGCGGTGAAATCCCGAGGTTGGTTCGAGGTCGAAATGTGACCACCCTCGTCTCGGCAATCCATCGTGGCGTGATATTTCGGCCCAATCCATGCCAAGAATAATGTCGAACTCGACTATATCCAGTACCAATAAATCTACCATAAGAATGATGTTACCAAAATCTAAGGGACAACCTCGAACCTCTTGGGTGACATCCATTGTATCGCCAGACGGTAGGGAGACGACTAATCTCTGTGATCTACTAGCAGGTAGTCTACCGATCTCTCTCATAAAAGTATGAGAAATAAACGAATGCGAACTACCAGTATCAACTAGCATAATAGCTGAAAATGCATATAGTGAAACCGTACTGCGAAATACGGATTCGTTGGCTCGCTGCGCATCCTCTCTGGTAATCGCATGAATCCGCCTTGATCTCGGTGGCGGTGGAGGTGGTATCACCGCCAAAGGGGATGTGCTGAGCACGAGATCGTACGAAGACCTGGTACGGCGGCCGATAGGAAGGTGGTATAACGGCCGCGATCGGTACTGCACGGGCCGGCAGGATCTGAACTAGTGGCGAAGGGCCGGTGACTCGATATCAGAATGGCTCGCCTGCGAATGGTAATCGTATGGCCGAGGATCGCATCCGCTATCGCGGCCCGAATCAACTGTGACACCGTCGGGCACTAGTGTACTCGCCCATGAATGTCATAAGCGACTCTGCAGGGGAGCTGCCCTCTGCGCGTTTGGTCTGCCGTCTGGCCCCCTCTCTGAGTCCTGCATCGACGCAACGGTCCTCCCCGAATAGAAACCGGAAGCCACATGCGAGCCTTCAACGAACAATCTCGGCTCATGTGTCCAGCAATTGCAATAATAGCAAATGGCCGCCCCAAGGTGCAGGCCGAGATGATATGCTCTTCGATCCACAACGAGTCGATGGAGTGTCGCCAATGGCGGTCTCCTCTCACAAAAGACCGCGAGGGCCCCAAGATCGTCCCCGATTTCGAGGCCGGCTAGATGCCCTGTAATGACTGACCCGATTGATCGCGGCCACTCTGCGATGTCCGATAGTCCGTGGTCGATGGGTCCGACTGTAGATCTTTCGATCTGTTTCCTCTTCCCACTCAGATTGACCCTCCGTTGAGCCGACTCGATCAACAAAGCTCTATCCAACGCCTCTCGGTAGGAAGAACTACCAAATCTCGCCATCCCGACCAGTAGATGCCCATCCGTTCTGACAAACCGCATCATCCGTGACCTATCCTCAAGAACTAACTCTGGGCAAAACTCGCTAACCGATTAAATTACGTATTATACTCCATCATCGAGCGATTATTCGCCTTAGACTCGAAAATCCCGACGTCTCATCATCCGATATGCCCGGGAAAATCGACTCTCAAAAGCCTCTCTAAATTTCGCCCATGTAACTCTCGCCGCTAATAATCGAAGCATATCCCACTGATCTCGGCCTCGCCTCGTAAATGGAAGGCCGCTAACTCGCTTCTCCCACTCGGTGCGATATAGTAAAAGGTACGCTCCATCGTCTCGATCCAAGACTGAGCCACGATCGGATCAGTCTCTCCGCTGAATAAAGTGAACCGGCTCTTCATCGACTTAGCCAATCCTGGAATCCGAGCTCGTGCCGCAGCTACATCAGTAGGATAAGTAGGGGCCGATACTGAGTGAGGGTCGACCGGCTCCGCTGATGGGCCTGTCGGGTCTGTAGTAGAAGGTCCTACTGGCGGGGGTTTCTGATGTGTAGCAGTAGGATCTCCCGCTGGTACATCGGATGCCCCAGCAGTGGGTATCTCGGGAGGAGGATCCGCCGAGGACTGAGGATCCACAACTCCCGTAGCACCGTGGAATCGACCCGATCAATATGCTCACCTCGGTAGATCTCTCGCAAGTCACCAAAGATCTCTGGGTCCTCTGGCGTGGCCGTCCCGCACCACGTCTCGGCGCAGAAGTACGCCCACCTCGTCTCATATCTGTTAAATGAATACAGATATTACCATAAATAAAAACATATCAAATTTATCATCATACCTATTTCACCGTCAGGAGAGGTCCAGTAGCCGCCAAAACCCCATATTGATCTCGTCAAAAATCCTCGAATTTCCGAAACATAAAAATCATCGGAAATCCATACCAATCCAAAATTTCCAAATTACCTCGCAAAACCTGCCAATACATGGCGAACTCCGAAAAATCCAAAAACCCCTAGGAACTCGAAAACCTAGGCGCTCTGATACCAAATAAATTGTCACGCCCCGAAGGAGACCCCACCAGACGAAAATCCGGCAGCATCTCCCCTGTACGGGTGACAATCCCAATTTACATACAAGGCCTACACGGCCGCTATACATCGGTCAACACGACCGGAATCCATACTCACACGCAGTTATATAGATTGGCCTCAGGCCATCAACCAAAATAAAGGATAAGCAGTCTACCATAAATCGACTTACCCCTTCTGCCAACTGGGCAGGAATACTCACCAAAATCAATCAAACCAAAATCCGAATAAGGTCTATAAGGACACCAAAAAAATCCAAATACAAAATCAATCTCCAAACCTATACATGTCCTCTAACCAAAATATCCAAACCATAAAGCAAATATCCAAAAATAAAACATCTACGACGAGTGGGGATCCTAAGAATGCACTCTCTGACTTCATCTGAAATAGATATAAATCAACGGGGTGAGTTCAAAGAACTCATGTATAGTAGATATGCAAAATCAGGTATAGCTAACAATAAAATATCATGCCAAGATATCTCACATAAATAGGGTACGCAAGCAAGAAATACAAAATGATCAGACTTACCAGATCTCCTACCCTGATATAGGAGCATGTGTCTGACTAGAAGTAATAGAGTCCTGACCATATATAAACATGTATCCTGTATGCATGACAATCATATGCACATCCAAGGCATCAATACAATAATGCAGCAAACACAATACAAAATGCAATCAGTGCAAAATGCATGTCGTGCCAATGACATGGTCACCCCTGACGCCAGTCAGCCGCCTCACACGCAATGGTGAAGCCGAGTGGGTAGGGCTATGACAATTGTGCACTCTGCCATCACTGCTCCTGAGTGACCGAGTGGACAGGATGCTGTCGGAGTACACCTATCCTCCTGCCCCAAACATAGTGGGGGAGCTAAGCTCTCATCTCCCAGTGTCATAGGCCAGAGGAGGGATCCCTGCCCGCTACCACGCTGCCTCATCGCTACCCATGAGCGGACCAGCGGAGCCTGACAGAGCAACTGCACACACCCTCCTGATGTACCACTAACCCATGAGTGGCAGTGTGTGCATGCCATGTAACTAGCTGCGGGCTCAACAATAATGGAACCCCGTCCAGCTAGCATGCAATCATGTGAAAATGGTGCATGATACTAAAGCATGTAAATCCTGTTAGGACCTTTGTAACGCTAGAGGGGGGGTGATTAGCGTCAATGAAATTCAATCGCGGTTGTGTCTACAAATTCGTTAGCGCAGCGGAATATAGATAGTACAATAACAATAATGAAAACACAACACGCTAACACGAGTATATAACGTGGTTCGGAACCGCACGGTTCCTACTCCACGGATCGGGCTCAAATGAGCCCTAGCGATGCCAATCACACACCACTATCAAATAACTCCTTCTCGGAACAATCCGGAGGTGGAGAAACCTCGTACAATATGATTACAACAATAATCAAATGAATACAAGCAATATAGTGAAATACAAAGCAATACAAGTAAAGGAACCACTTTACAAATGCTCTTTGAATGCTTGATCACTTGGTTGATCGAGTAGCACTTGGAGACCCTGAATTGCAGCAGCAACTCGCCCCAAATCGCCTCAAAGAACCATGACTTGTTCATCCATCGCGCTAGCCTTCAGGTGCTTCCGTCGGCTATGTCATGCTAACGGTGTCTACACCGCCAAGGCACATTGGACTTACGCCGCCAAGACTCCGCTTGGACTTTACGCCGCCAACCATTGGACTTATGCTGCCAAGACTACCGCTTGGACTTTACGCCGCCAATATCAATCCCCTTGGACTTCAAATGCCAACCCATGTTGGACTTTCCATGCCAAGACCATGCTTGGACTTCTCAAATGCCAAGACCATGCTTGGACTTTCCCTTGCCAACCCATGTTGGACTTTACATTGCCAAGACCCATGCTTGGACTTTTCCCAATGCCAAGTGTCCCACTTGGACTTTCCATGCCAAGACCCATGCTTGGACTTTACCATGACAATTACATTGTCATATGTTTTTGTCGAAACATCAAAACACATCAAAACATCACTCGAGCCAAACTCGAGTCCTGGTCAATCGTGACCTGGGCCGATTGCACCAACAAATCCTACTCAAAATACCTATCCGAATGATATGTACAACCAATATGTACATATCCCTAATCCACATACTATGATCCAAATCAAACAGGTAAATATAATCATATCCTATCACATGCATGTATCTAGTAGGCACCAAAAACATACTAGGCATATAAACATGAAAAATTATTGTAAGCTATCCTAACTAGCATATCAATTTGACTTAATCTAAACGTTAAGTCAAAATACCCGCCTGAATATATATCCGCAAGAAGAACCGAATCGTCACGACTGGGGACCTGCCTCGTGACCGAAACCTGCATATAGCATAATTATAGTCAAGCACAAAATATACAATTCAACAACAAATCGAATAATTAATCGATTTCCTTCATAACCCTATTAACCCAAACTAATTTCCAATCCTTGCCCACAAATATCCATACAATTAATTTAGCCCAATTAATTCCAAATCAATTAACCTAATTCATCACTTACAAAGATATCCTCAAGATCAAACAATATCACCCAAATCCCATATCCTCCGAACCATACCGATCAACCGAATAACTCCGGAATCAACCCAAATCGACCAATCAAGCTCACCCGCCCTAGAAATTTCATCCACAGCCGATACCCCCAACCCTAACCACACGACACCCTCCAAATCAAACCCTTATAGCCTCTCTCAGCCGTCCCCAATTCCTTGCTGCCCTAATCACTGCCCCCCCCCAAATCAACTAGCCGAAAAACTAAGTACTTACCGAAAACTCCACTCTCACCTGCGACACCAAGGGAGCTCGCGGCGGCGGAAGGCAAGCGGTTGCCGGTGCTTACAAAAGGACAGTCGGCCGCAGGGACTCGGGTGGCTGCGACACGAAGCAGAGTAGCCGACGGCTTGGGCCCCGGGAAGGTGGCGCCGGCGCTGTCGGAGGGATGGCCGACCGCAAGACACAGGCGGCTGCAGACGGGCGCGGTGGAGGAAAGAAAAGAGGGCGTCGGCCGGCGAAAGACAGACGCGTCGGGGCGGCGGTGCTCAGCGCGTCGAAGCGGCGCGGCGAGCGCCGCGTCAGCTGCCGCGAGGAAGAAGGGCTCGCCGGCGAAGAAGAGGGATTCGGCGATGGAGAGATCGTCGGCAGAGAGAAAAAAAAAGGCTCGGGGAAGTAGAACTCGCGCGAGGAGAAATTGTCGAAGGAGTTAGCGGCGGGGAAAAGAAAAAGGGAAATAGAAAAATAGATATTAGGGTTTCCGGTTTAGGATAATAACCCTTAAATAAAGCCTATCTATTTTATCCCCGTAAAAATCTCGTACAGAGTCCGTTTAAATCCAGAAAAATTCCGGAAAAATTCCTAAAAATCCCGAAAAATTTCCAGGATTATTTCCTCAATTATTTGGCCATTTAATTTATATGTTAAATTTTCCAGTATTTAACATCTAGAGACCAATGTATATTTGAATTTGAAGAATACATTTGTTGTTTTGTCATTTACATGAAACTTAATTTTCATTTATTGTATGAAAAAATCAGGATACTCTTGTTCATTTGAAAATAAAACATTTAGTATTTTTCAAAATTCAATATTTATCGGTACATGTTCTTTAATTAGTTGATAAGTTATATCGGTTAAATACCATAGCTATCAAGGGCAACAAAATAATGCATAGTATAACTACATAACACAATTTAACTGACAAAAAATTCATCCATATTGTGGCATAGATGTCTAGGATATATATCCAAACGACGCCTAGAAAGGTTAATGTCATAAGAAATTTTTTATTCTCTTGATATATTAGACTTTAATGTCTGCATAGAGTGTGTCAAAGGAAAAAAATAACTAACAAAAGAAATAAAGGTACAAATTTATGTAGTAACACCTTAGAATTGATACATATAGATATATGTGGATCATTTCATAAGATATATTAGAATGAACAAATATATTTTATCAGTTTTATTGATAATTATTCTCGATATGTTTACTCGTACCTTTTGCATGAAAATCAGAGTCCTTGGATATGTTCAAGATCTTCAAAACTGAAGTTGAAAATCAACTAGACATGAAGATCAAAATTGTAAGATCCAACTATGGAGGTGAATATTACGGTCGTTATGATGGATCTGATAAACAACATTTAAGACCTTTTTCCAATTATATTTCTAAGTGTGAGATTGAGGTTTAATACATCATGTTTGGTACTCCTCATCAGAATAGTATAGCTGAGCGAATTAAGCAAATCCTAAAAGATATGGTCAGAAGTATATTGTCTTTTACTTCTTTACTGGAGTCTTTATGGGGTGAAACATTCAAGACTGCAATTTATTTACTTAATAGAGTATCCAATAAAACAGTGAGTAAAATCTCATATGAGTTATGGATGGATAAGAAGTCAAGTATTAGATATTACAAGTTTGGGGTTGTCCAACTGAAGTTAGACCTAATGAAAAGAAATTAGACTTAAGGATTGCCAGCTATCATTTTGTGAGATATTCTGAAAAGTCAAAGGCATTTAAGTTTTATGACCCCTTAAATAAATCATTTTTCAAGACAAAAAATGTCAAGTACATTGACAAAAGTGGGAGTAATAAACTCAGGGATGTACTTTTAGAGGAGGATAACACCAACCATCCTATCTTAGTTACTACAAGTGTAATTAGTAGTGATATAATCTCCATACCCTATGTTGTTGGTATTACACATCAGTAGGAGTAGTATCTCATAATGATTATGTGTCTTCTCCTATGTAAGTAAAGGAACTATCTACTTAAATTGAAGCACTCACTCCTATGGATGAGCAAGTTCCTCAAGCATTTCATGCATAAATGCCTCTAAGGCGATCCACCAGGAAAAGGAGATCCATAGTTTCACGTGATTATGTTTATCTTCAAGAGCATAAATTTGACATAGGACTGAAAAAATGATCCTATCTCTTTCCAGAAGTCAAATAGTGTTCTAATCATATAAAGTGGATTGAAACCATGAAGAATGAGACAAAGTTCATGGAAAATAATGACGTATGAGAGCTAGTCAAATTGTCTGAAGGAGTAAAACATGTTGGTTATAAATGGATATATAAAATCAAATGAAATTCACTAAGCAATGTCCGAAAGTATAAAACATGTCTTGTAGCTAAAGGATTAACTCAGAAAGAAGATATTGATTACAAGGAGACTTTCTCACCTGTGGCTACGAAAGACTCTTTAAAAGTATTCATGACACTCATAGCTCATTATAATTTAGAGTTACATCTAATGGACATTAAAATTGCTTTCCTTAATGGAGATATTGAGGAAAGTATATACATGATGCAATCAAAAAACTTTGAATTTGATTATTCAAAGCACCTAGTATGCAAATTAAAGAAGTTCATTCAATATCACCTTCCTTTTCTTTTCCTATTATGTCCAGAATACTTCTCTAAAATAATAAATTGAGACCTTCGTAATCGAATTTCAACTTTCATCCAAAGGGAAGATAAATCATAATTACTCATTTACTACAGATGATCTATTGTTTACTACTAAAGGAGACTAGTTGTGAGCATCTTAATTGGTTTTAAAGGATTTTGAATCTACTTTAGAATGGTTAGTAAACTTAATGAAGTTAGCTATTTACACAATAAATATTGTAGGCCTAGAGTTAAAGGATATCTTCCAAGTATATATAAATCGAATATCTTAAAGGTCTATATTTTTTCCTTGGAATTCCCTCTTGTGGCAGCCAAACTCAAAAGGTTAACAAATTATTCAGTTGATCTTCATACGTACAAATAGCTAGATGCTTCTAAATGCATTTTGTTTTACTTGTCTTGCTAAATTATATTTACTCTCTATTAAATAAATATTTGGTTATTTTAAATATTATATATATATATATGTTGGATCGTTTAGAGTCGCTAGAGGAGGGGGGGGGTGAATAGCGATTGGGAAACTTTTCGATTTGTTTTTTTAAAAACACAAGTAAAAAAGAAGAATGCAGTGGAAAATAAAAATAACAACTTTGTTTTTACTTTGTTCACAACCTTCGGCTGCTAATCCAAGGCCCTAACAGTCCTAGACCGCGCACGGAGGGCAAAACACTAAAAACACTCCTCCTCGTTAGAGGTAGGAGTAAGCGAGTACAAGAATTATCAATAAGTAGAGATAGAGGGACACTCCCCCTCTTCCCATTGCGAGTAAAGCTCCGGAAAATAAGAAGATTACAGAATTTGAAACAAACTTTAAGTAAACTTTTTATAGACAACTAAAAGAATAGAAGGTTGAGCATGAGTTATCGTCGTTTCGGCAGCGCTTTGTCTTAGGGAGGTCGTAGTAGAAGAACGGCGTTGCGGAAGCAATTTGGAGCACTTTGAATTGATGAAAAAGGGTTGGAGAACTCCTTATTTTATAGCCTTGTGAAACCCTAATCGTTGAGATGAAGTTTCATGAGAAGATGCCACCTAGCCCTTGAAAAATGGAGATAAGATTAGACTATCCTCGAGGCTGATCTTTGACCCGAATGATCATTGCTACCCTTACGATCATTCTGGAGGCATCGATCGATACAAGCCATCGATCATTGATGGCAAACTGCAATGAAAAGTTAGCTCGAGAAATAAGTAAGTACGATGGTCATTTACCATCCGATCTTGACTTAGACCTTCCATGGGAGGTCTTGGTCGGATCGTCACCTAAGGATATCCCCGTACGGAGGACACGACCTCACTTACACTCACTCACATGAGCTTACATCAACCTTTTACCTTTGAAGCTTCGCTTCCGATCTTTACCTGAGTTCTTCGGCTCCCTTCGAAATCCTCCCGGTGTCGCCCGACCACCACGGTTATCCTCCGGGTGTCGCTGACCTTCAGCTTTAGCTTAACAATTTTGCACACTTGATTCAGCTCGTGAGATAACAAAATGAGCTTAACTTTGTATCGTTTGCTATAATCAAAACTCAGGTTCGACTTAGGTGTCCACTGCACCAACAATCTCTCCCTTTTTGATCTATGGCAAAACCATACAAAGTTAAAAAAAAAAAAATAGATTAAGTTCATTAAGCAAAATGAGTATGAAATATGCATGAATGAGAAGGAGTATAAAAACTCTTTTTCAAGTGCTCCTCCTTGAGGAATCCTCCCTCTTGACAGAGGGTGAGTACTTGAGAAAGGATTTTAACTCTCCCCCTTGACGTTTGCTACTTAAAAAGAGTTAAGTAACCGAAATTACTTAATATTAGCCTTAGTGTTTAAAATAAGTTTTAAGTTAAGAAAGCAAAAAATTGATTTCTTAACCTTAGCCTTTCTCCCCTTATTTAAGTTCTAAAAAAAAAATAAGTTAAGTAAACATTTACTTAACTTGGGCCATTAAAATGATATAAAGTAATGTACTAAGTTAAGTTACCAAAAAAGGATCCCATAGCTTTGGCCTTTTCTCCCCCTTTTGCCATAAATCGGGGGGGGGGGGGGGGGGGGGGGGGTTTTAAAAACATGGTTTTGAATTTAGTTTTAAGTCCAAGCATATTCCAAATAAATTTTGAAAATAGTAATTTAAACATAAGCTCATCTATTTAAATGTTCAACTCTATTTGACTCGATTGATATGTAAGATCAACAAGTCCTAGTAAGAGTTGATTAATTTATGTAATTATACTCCGTGGTTCATGTCAATGCACTAAGGGTACGTTTGGTAGGGGGTAATCAGGCTTGTAATATAATCGGATTACATTACAAGATGATTTACTTTGTTTGTTAACATTTCAAAGATGTAATGTAATGTAATCGCATTACAAAATAAGAGCCAAGATCCGTAATCTCGATTACAAAGGAAAAGCGATGTAATCCGATTACATTACGGACTCAATATTTGTTTTTACAAATATGTCATTCTTTTATTTTTTCTAATTGCTTCTCGATGCCGGCCGGCGCCGATGCCGACGGTACCGACAATGACGGCCGCCGATCGCGGCGACCGGACCGGCTGACCGACCGGCAACCGGCCGCCGGCGACCGCGCCGGCGATCGTGGCCCGGCAACGATGTGCGGGCCGATCGCGCGGCCGAGCCGGCGGCCAGGCCGGTAGCCGGCCGGCGGCGGCCGCGATCGGCGGCCCGATCGGGCGCGCGACCGGTCGGACCGGCGTGATCGGCCGGCCAACGGCCGGCCGACGACCGCCGATCGGCCGTACGTACGGCCGTGGCCGAACGTGGCCGACGAAGACGGCCGACGGCCGTGACCGACGATCACGGCCGAACACCGCCCACCGGTGCCCTTCGGCGATCGGCGACAACCTTATAAGGCTATTTTTGTCATTTTATAATAATATGAATTACATTCCTTATAACAAATATGGATACCAAACAAACGAATGTAATCACTTTTGTAATCAAATATTACACACCAATCGCTAACCAAACACAATAATGTAATACACATTACATTACATTACATTACAAACTTGATTACATTACAAGGTTGATTACATTACCCCGTACCAAACGTAGCCTAAGTCTACATCTGGAACCAAGAGTAAGGTCCTAACATCTCATGCCCATCTACATGGCTAAGTACACAAACACATTAGTCCTATGTGTTGTGAGATGTATTGTCTCCTTAAATCTATAGGTGCATGATATCTAGATAAGCCCTAAGCTAATTCCATTAAAAAGAAAAGTAAATAATAGAATTATAATAAGTTATGACTTGTAAATCCTACTCTATTATGCACATGCCCAATTTTCGTCCGAGTAGACTAAATTCGGCTTCGGGTAGCGGCTTGGTAAAGAGGTCGGCTAGGTTTGACTTGGATTTCACATATTCGAGTTGAATAGTCCCGTTAGCTATATGTTCTCGAATGAAGTGGTGTTTAACTTCTATATGTTTGGTCCTAGAGTGGCATATGGGATTCTTGGTTAAGTTAATTGAGCTAATATTATCTATATGAGTTTTAATATTGTTGAAGTTTAGGTTAAAGTCTTGGAGAGTGTGCTTCATCCAAAGAAGCTGAGCTACACACTCACCAATTGTGACATATTCGTCTTCAGTGGTAGAAAAGGCAACACAGTGTTGCTTCCTACTGCACCAACTCACTAGACTCGAGCCGAGAAGTTGATAACAACCACTCGTTCTCTTTCTATCGAGTTTACTACTGGCATAGTCCGAGTCAGAGTAGCCGATTAGTTCGAACTCGGTAGATCTAGGGTATCAAATACCTATGCTTAGTGTGCCCTTTAGATATCTAAGAATACACTTGACTAGGGTTAGGTGAGACTCTTTGGCACAGGTTTGAAACCTGGCGCATATACTTAATGCAAATAAAATGTCAGGTCGACTCACAGTTAAGTATAGAAGACTCCCTATCGCACTTCTATAGTATTTTAGGTCGATGGGATTTCCTTCTAAGTCCTCTCCTATGTTGACATTAGTTGCCATGGGTGTATTGATGGTTTTAGCATCTTGCATTCCAAAACGTTTAATTAGTTCCCTAGTATATTTTTGTTGACGTAAATATATTCCATCCTTAGTTTGTTTAATTTGTAGTCCTAGAAAGAAACTCAATTCACCTACTAAATTCATTTCAAATTCACTTTCCATAAGTGAAATGAATTCGTTTAGTAGGATTGAATTGGTTGTTATGAAAATGATGTCGTCTACGTAGACTTGGGCTATAAAGATTTCTTTACCTACGGTTTTTACGAAAAGAGTCAGATCGACTAGGCCTTGGTTAAACCCTTTTGACTTAAGATATATTGAGAGCCTCTCGTACCAAGCTCGAGGAGCTTGTTTGAGTCCATAAAGAGCTCTCTTTAGTTTAAGGATGTGGTCAGGTTTATCTAGGCTTTCGAATCCTGGGAGTTGACTAACATACACCTCTTCCTTAATAAGTCCATTCAAAAATGCTGACTTGACATCCATTTGAAATAATTTAAAACCTCAATGTGCAGTATATGCTAACAACATTCAGATGGATTCTAGTCTAGCTACGGGGGCATAGGTTTCATCGTAATCTAATCCTTCGACTTGACTAAAACCTTTGGCGACTAACCTTGCTTTATTTCTAACTACTTCACCTTTGTCATCAAGTTTGTTTCGGAAGACTCACCTTGTTCCAATAACTAATTTATCTTTAGGTGGTGGTACTAATTTCCAAACCTCATTCCTAGTGAATTAAGTTATCTCTTCTTGCATTGTAATAATCCAATCGGGATCAAGAAGAGATTTTTCAATCGTTTTGGGTTCGATTTTCGAAATGAAGGAGATTTGACTAAGGTTTCTATAAGATGATCTAGTTCGAACTGTTGGTGCAATCGGCCCAGGTCATGATTGACCAGACTCGAGTGGAACTCGAGTAGAGTTTTGATGTTCGACAATAGTTCACAATGTGGTTTGACCACATGACTAGTGGATGGTATGGGACATCTAAGGTCATATGAGGAAGACTATTGGAGAAGTCCAAGTTTGGTGACTTGGCAAGGAGAAGTCCAAGTATGGATACTTGGCAAGGAAAAATCCAAGTTGGTCTTCCCATCACCAAGTGTCCGGTCTCCCTTGACCAACTTGGATTTTCCCTTGCCAAGTATCCATACTTGGACTTCTCCTTGCCAAGTCACCAAACTTGGACTTCTCCAATAGTCTTCCTCATATGACCTTGGATGTCCCATACCATCCACTAGTCATTTGGTCAAACCACATTGTGAGCTATATAAGGAAAACCAACTTGCCAAGGCGCACTCGACTGGCATCTCGACTGATTTATCAGTCGAGGTGTTCAACTTATTGCCTCATTGATCAACTCGGACTATATAAGGAAAACCCGCCTACCGCCTCTCCCAGACCCAATTTTTCCTTCGACTGTTCTCGCTGCGATTGCGATCTCGTCGTCCTCGCCATCGCCTCTCTCGTTTCTGGCAAGATCGATGGCGACCAAAGCTTAGACGACCTCCATTGAACCCTAACTGACCTCGAGTAAGTCCTCTAGCCTCTCATTTCATTTCATAGTCAAACCCTAACCCTAATCGCGAGTTTTCTCCAAACCTAGGGTTCATCCGTGTCTCTCTCGCAAGAGAAGGTCATTCCACAGAGGTTTTATTGTCTTCCACATCACTCAAGATCTCACCCTTTTCTGATCAACGAAAATGGCACCAAAGTAAATTTCTAAACCCTTCTTTTTGGTTTCACATTTTAGATATTATCTGGGTTAGCTAATCGGGTGCTGGTCTTTGTCATTCATTCATCATACCATCATATGGCATTCATCTTGCATTTTGGACATAATTTTGACATCCTTAGGCAAAAATGAAAGATAACCGAGACTAGTAGGAAGGAAACACCGAGGGAGAATCCATCTTCGGACCCACGATTTCCTTCTGAACATCATCAACACACTTACATGACCCATAAGTTCGAGTTGATGGCTACTCGTTCTTTGGATAAGAAGTTTTTTGACAAATTTGCTAATAATGTCGAGCATGTAGTTAATCATTACGGCCTCAGTAAGTTAGTCTACTGTGACCATGACATCAATATAGACTTAGTTAGTGAATTCTATAACAACCTACAGGCTAGAGGCAATAGGCTCATTTATAAAAGTAGGGTAGCCCAGAGGGATATATCTTTCACTCCTGATATTCTTAGGGCATTTCTAGAGTGCCGAGAGTCGAACTTAGCTCTTGAGTGCTATCCAAGCATTCAAGAACCAGTTGAGGGATACTCTATCAATGCCATACATGAGCACTTCTTTAGGAAACCAAGACAACCTGGCCTTAATCTATTTCCGACCATGGCATTAGCTACTCCTGATAATGTTTTATATAAGGTCATCGTAGGATGCATACTTCCCATTGTCACTAGGGGGCAAGCAAAAATACGACCACATCATTTACTCGCATTACATCTCCTAAAAAATCACCTCGACTTTAACATTGCATTGAACATGTTTCTCTGCATAGTCCACTTCACCGTCCCTGTCCAAAAGAAACTTTACATGCCTTTTGGGCATATCATCACCTTCTGGTTAGAATCCATAGGCATCAATACAGCCAGGGGCAAGGTTAAACAGATGACGGACTTTGATTTTATCAAGTGGTGAAACTTTTCATTGGCCGGAATGGTTCGAGTAAATGGGAACATTGAGTGGGTCGATGAACATCAGGCTGGTGAGAGGTGGGACATGGGAGCTGAAGAAGGCGAAAAAGAACCTCCAGCCCAAGCTGATGAACCACATTCCTCTGTATCTGAACAGATCGAGAAACTGGGCAAAGATTATGCTGAGTTCGTGGACTCAGTTGATACAAAATACAAGGACCTTAGTACAACAATTGATACACAACACAAATACCTTAGTACGATGATTGATACTCGATTCAAGGAGCTTCAAACCAGGATGGATACCCGGTTTTCAGAAGTTTCTGCCCAGCAGGAGGAGATTCTTGCTCTCCTACGTACCATGATGATGGATTCGTCGGGTCCAACATCGCCAACCATGTAGTATTGGGACATTGACTCTTTTTTATATATGTATTAAACTTTTGAATTCAAGACAAATGTGTATATCAGGATGATTGACTAACACTCGAGGTATATATTTAAATATGTTGACTGCATATATTTTGATTGAATATGACTGTTCTTGAGTATTTAGTTTCTGTATTTGGTTGTCTATACCTTTCAATATATATGCACGATCGATATCTACTGTTTAAAATATATTATTGGTGAATTGGATAACTAAGGGAAATGAATTCAGGGGTAGTGATCCTATAGATTTTTTTTGTGTTTGTCAAAGGAGGAGAAATTAGAAGGTTTTATGCCACGCCCTGAGGGAGTCCCCGCCAGACAAAAATCTGGCAGCATCTCCTTTGTACGGGTGACAATACCAATCTTGCATACAAGGCCCACACGGGCACTATACATCGGTCAACACGACCAGAATCCAAACAACACATGCAGGTCATAAATAGGCCTCAGGCCAAGAATCAAAGGATATAACCAAAAGTATATCACATCTAAACCTACCCCTTCTGCCATCTGGGCAGGAATACTCAACCAAATCCAATCGAATAAAAATCCGAATAAAGGTCCATAAGGACATACCAAATATCCATGAGTACATAAAACCAACTCCAGTCCTAAACATATCTTCTAATCAAAATATCCAAAACCATAAATCAAATAACCAATAAAAAAACCATCACGATGAGGGAGTTGGCAGCTGGACTCTCCTGACAGCTTAATCTGGAAATAGATATAAAACAACGGGGTAAGTTCAATGAACTCAACGGATAATAGTCGATATGCAAAGTAAGATATAGCTAACAATAACAATCATGTCAGTACAATCTCATATATAGGGTATGCAAGAAAGAAATACAAAAGGATTGTACATACCTGAATCTCCCACCCTGATATAGGAGCATGTGCCATACTAGAAGAAATAAAGTCGTCATACCATATACAAATATGTATCTTGTATGCATGGCAACCATATGCAACATCCAAGGCAGCAATAAAAATGCAGTAAACATAATACAAATGCTATCCATGCAAAATGCATACGGTGCAAATGACATGGTCACCCTTGATGCCAGTCAGCCGCCTCACACGCGATGGTGAGGCCGAGTGGGTAGGGCTATGACAATTGTGCACTCTGTCATTACTGCTCCTGAGTGACCGAGTGGACATGATGTTGTCGGAGTACACCTATCCTCCTACCCCAAACAGAGTGGGGGAGCAAAGCTCTTATCTCCTGGTGTCGTAGACCAAAGGAGGGATCCCTGCCCGCTACCATGCTGCCTCATCGCTACCCATGAGCGGACCAGCCGAGATTGAGAGAGCAACTGTACACACCCTCCTGATGTACCACTAATGCATGAGTGGCAGCGTGTGCAGACCATGTAACTGGCTGCGGGCTCAACTATAAAGGAACCCCGTCCAGCCAACATGCAATCATGCATAATGGCGCATGATACTAAAGCATGTAATACCAACTAAAATACATATCCGAATAATATGCATAACCAATAAGTACATATAAACGATCCAAGTAAAACAGTGGAGATATAACTATAAATTGATCAAATGCATGTATCAAGTAGGCACCAAAAACATGCAAGGCAGATAAACATGAAAATTATTGCAAGCTATACTAACTAGCATATCAACATGACTATATCTAAGAGATAAGTCAAAATACCCGCCTGATATAATGCTCTAACTAATAAAATCTTCACACCCATGGACTTGTCTCGTGACCAAAACCTGCATAAAACATAATATACTCAAATTATGTTGCCAACCCTAATATCAAGTCCAAAACCTAATGGATTAAACTATCCACCCAAACGATCACTCACCTTTGGTTGCAGAGCATCTTAGCTATTTCTCAATCTGAAAATGCCTCAGCTCCCAACTCTATATGAACATTCTTTCTATCTCCGATTCAATCACCACCAGCTTCTTGATCTTAATGAAATCCAATCTGAAGTAATCAATCTGACCAAAATATTGTCATGGTGTTGACAATAGTAATTCTATTGGCCGATTCTCACATCAAAGCCCACTCTTCTTACTTTATCACTGAGCATATCCCTGTGTATATCAAAACAACCATAAGCATCAAAATACTTCTCATTTACATTTCTAATCTCCTTGGCAACGACATTAGCAAAAGACTACTTTAATTGCTAGTCCTTATGTTTCTGATCACTTGGTTAATTAGCTCTCTGATTATTCCCATAAGAATCTCCCTTCCTTATCAAACCTAAAAACTGGATTCAGAGTCCAATGTCCTTACCACTAGACCATGGGACCTTGCTTTAAGAATCACTTCATTTAGTGGCTTTAAGAACTCTTGTAAACCTTCTAGATCATGTTTCTGACATTACTTGCTCTTGATGAGGAGCTCCCTGAGCAGGGAAAAGGCCTCGTCCAGGATCTTGGTGGCCTCCTGTACCTTTCCCCCGATCTTATCAGCAATGGCAGAAAGCTGCCCGAGGGAGTTCGGACCCGGCTCGTCGAATCGGCGATGGTCGGATCCCTGCGTCGGCCTCTTCGTCAGCGAGGCCCGGTGGAAGTCGCGAGATCCGGTGGCAATGAAAGGCCTCGAGCCGCGAAAACGTGCCCTCCAACCTGGCGACCAGTTCCTTCTCCATGGACAGAGTTAGGGTTCTGTCGGATGATTTGGTCGGGTATTTTTACAGTAGAAAGCGTGCGCCACGGTGGCTCGGTGGCCATGGCGGCTCGACCAAGCGGCGGTCGCGTGGGCAGCGAGTAAAGGCACCGACGGCGCTGGGGTGGCGACGCGTGCGACACAAGCAAGCAACGGCAGCAGCGGGGGTTCGCGTGGAGAAATCGGCATAAGTGAAGCATGGGGAAGAAGACGGCGTCGACGGGAAGAAAATCGAGAAAACAAGGATCTTGAGAAAATAGGATATCCAGGAACCCTAACCTAGGTTTCCTTTATACATTATAAGTTAATGAAACCTATTAACCTCTCATTAATCAATATTCCAAACAGGCTTTAATAAAGCCTATTAAATCTTTCCGCAACCAATTATTATATAAATTCCATTTAATTCCAGAAAAATCTCAAAAAAAATATTCGAAAAAACTCTGACGGGTATTTTTCCTAATTAACAAGCATTATTTTATTTGTTTCATTTTTTGATGTCTTACATTCTCCCCCACTAATAAAAATTTGGTCCCTAAATTTCTTGCTCATGTACGAGTACGAGATGTCACAACAACCATCTCAGATATCTGGAGACAAGTCACACACCTCAAGTGACTAAGTGGGGTATTGAGCTCGAATATTATTCTTCAGCTCTCACACAGTTGTCATAATCGATCACTTATACTCCCAACAGATCTTCCAAAGTACGACAATACCTTCATATTGACCATCTATCAAAAGGTAACTAATCAATCATACCAGAGTGGAGCTCTATGTCCATGACCTGTGGAAGACTCCAGAGGTCTCCGTCTCCGATCTGCATAACTCTTCTGGCGATCCTACGCTTCTGCCATCCTACGTCTGATAGTACGGACCAACTATGCCTCATGCTGAGCTCTCTGGGGTCCTAGTAACTGGGTCTCCCCAACCTCCTCCCAGAGGGTGGGTGTACGACACTGTCTACCATACGATGCTTCAAACGGGGTCATTTGGATAGTCGAATGATGGCTGTTGCTGTAGGCGAATTCCACTAATGGCAAGTGGTCCTCCCAGTTGTCCCCAAAATCCATAACACAGGACCTCAGCAAGTCCTCTAGTGTCTGAATGGTCGTGCATCCATCCGTATCGGATGGAATCGGCAAGCAAAACGGAGTTGTGTGCCTAAGTCCTATTGCAGACGCTGCCAAAACCGGGATGTGAACCGAGGATCTCTATATGATATAATGCTCAAAGGAACACCATAAAATATGATGATCTCCCGACAATATAACTCTATCAAACGATCCAGAGAGTCGGTCTTCCGACTCGCTAAGAAGTGCGCAGATTTGGTTAGTCGGTCTACGACTACCCAAATCGCGTCATGGCTTTGACGTGTCCTAGGCAAACCCACCACAAAATCTATAATAATATGCTTCCACTTCCATTCCAGAATCGGAATTTTCTGAAGCATCTGTTCCTTAAACTAATGCAACTCCGGAAACCATTATCCTCCTCAGAGTCAAAGATGGTAGTCCATCTACCGTCCAAAATCCACTCCACCACACACTCTGTAAGTGCATTGGAGGCTATTGCGACCAAACTTCCTTATTACAACCGTTCGTGTTTCAGCTACTCTATAGTAGCTATCCAATAGCTAGTCAAAACTCCATGAGCATTTCTGCTCCTCACCACTGAAAAATAACATAATAACTGCTAAGTTCACGTCATATATATGATGGCTTATCTCGCAGTTCTTTAACTGTCGTAAGGTTAGGATACATCATATTCAATAGCATCGGAATCACTTCGATCCCCGAAATGATGCATCCATGTACACTACCCTTCCATCCACACCAGAACGATTAATCAACCCTGGCATAAAAGTCAACCATCGTCTGAGCCCTGAAACTAGTTTCACAAGCTTCAAACCAAGTAAATTCCATCACCTTCCTGGTCCAACTAGTCAGCGATGTAGTACCGCTAGAGCATCCTATCCATATCTATGGTAATAATCAAATCAATACCGGAAAAACCACCATCTACGGTGGTAGTGTAACTCAACTACCACCATCAGCGATGACCAAGTTCACGCAACTCCAGCGACCCTATCGATCCAATGTCCGAATACACGACTTCCCAAATCCCTAGACGACTAAGTCGTCAATAAGTCTAATAAAATAATCATAAGCTCATACAATTCATACCAAGTATGAA
This sequence comes from Wurfbainia villosa, assembly GCA_025175895.1. Lineage (NCBI taxonomy): Eukaryota > Viridiplantae > Streptophyta > Magnoliopsida > Zingiberales > Zingiberaceae > Wurfbainia > Wurfbainia villosa. The sequence continues at coordinate 336,689 of CM045989.1, forward strand.
ATTATCGTCGCTATACAACTGCAATCTCTTTACTCTAAGCTGATGATATAACAATCATCACAACGACAATGATAATTGTATGACACCATGTCACTACAATATCAATCCATCAGCCATAGATCAATCCTAGAGTATACACAGGTGTCCTATAGCTGATCTAAATAGATCATCTATCCACAATGAAGGATATTCATTTCCTTCCGCAACTACCGCATTCTATCATCGATAATCGATGCATAATCTCAAAGGTCAATCTCTCTTTTAACAAAGAGTTCTGGATCTTCTCTAGAAAAATACTGGGACAGATAAATATCTCATCCAACACCTCCTATAATAAGGTAAAATGATCTTTCATCATCTTAACCAGTGTAGGCATACACGCCTTATCCATAACCAAATCACTATAAGTAGGGACTAATATTCTTTGAGGGTTTACTCCTTGTCCTTCATATTGGTGGCTAGCGAGGCCAAATCCTAGCTTCCTAATTCGACATCGATTCGGCACCTCTAAAAGTCAGTATACGAAATCATCGTTAGGTTTCGCAAGATTAATACGTCATCGACCTCGTCCCCAACCATGAGTAGGGGCAATTTCACTATGTCAATACTTTTCCTAACCACTAAAGTATTGTAACCACTAAAAACAATACTTTTCCTATAGCTCAGAGATATCCTTCAGCTTGCTTGGTCCCAAAACACGAGAACTCTCAAAAATCCAAGGAAAAGAAAATCCTCGAAACACAAAACCCACAAACCAAAACAGTAAACCAATAAATTATCACGTCCTGGGGGTATATCCGTCATCCAAATGATGGAGGAGGCCCTTAGTGACAATATTCAGAAATACCTGGACTAGATCTGGTAAAAATCTTGAAATAATTATAGAAATACAAATATTTTATTAACTGCATGCATGCACGACTAAACATAATCAATTAAAGTAAAATAGTTTTATGACACCAAATCAAATTGCGACTTAATCCAAAAGGCATAAATAAAATGCAATACCGATAAAGTAAATAAAGCGGCATCCGCGATGCAGGAGACAAGCACGACAAGGAACTCTCTGAGCGACACAAAGGTAGGTCAACAGGACACGTCCTCCATCAGTTAACCTAGAGAATAAGTGAGGAGGGGGTGAGTACAACCACTCTGTGGATGTATAGACAATAGTGTGTAATCATAATGCACATAATGGAAGTCAAAGGAAACAAACTAGAGTACTGACCCTCAGTACCAATATCGATCTGCAGCTAACACAGTCGTGGTATAACAAATATACATGCAGACACAATCATTTGCAATCTAGCAATGCACATCCAGGATACCACGATAAAGCCTCGTGGCTCTTGAGAAATACAAAGGAACTATCTATGAGCTCTGTGAGCGGAACTCGTGGGTCGATAATCAATATACTAAGCCGTCTCTCAGCGACTACATGCTACCACGAATGGGACTCGTGGGTAAGCGAGCGATATAAAGACTCAATATCTGCGAGGCGACATGCTACCACGAATGAGTCTTGTGAGCAGACAGCGTATATAGATATCTAGTTATTGACTGCACACAACAACATGCTACCACCAATGGGTCGCGTGGGCAGTCGATTATCCTAGGCTATTAAGCCTAGGGTTATCTGATACATTTAGCTTAGAAAATCTATCAAAGTCGATTAAAGATCATTGATCTACAATTAAGCCCATTGAGGCGGTCAAGCGAGGGTTTCAACACCTCTAATACGAAATGTTTACCAAAGTCGGTAAAGATCATCGACTTATAAATAAATACATCGAGATGGTTAAGTCTAGAGTTCCAACCCTTCTAACACGAACGGTTATCAAGGTCGATAAAAATCATAAGTCCACTAATAAACACGTCGAGACGATTAATCATAAGGTTTCATCCCCAGCTACCAGGAAACGCCTATCAAGGCCAATAAAGACAACCCCTCTACTAACAAGCACGGCAAGAGGGTTAAGCTTAAATTATACCATTTCTACCAGTTCAATCATGCATGCTACAACATGCTTCCACGAACAGATCTCGTGGGTACTTAAGATGTAAAGTAGCTATCTAGCTACAGACATCATACGAATCCGATTATCACCAACTCCGAATGGATAACCCAAGAGTATAACCTTACTATAAATTATCTCAACCATGCATGGGAGACATATTCGACCATAAATATACAAAAGCAACCATAGAGAGACTCTACTGCAGACTCTCTCTCAACCAAGAATGGGAGATATAGTTGGCAGCCGAGATATGAACAATGTTATATACCCTCTTAGGATTAATCGCATCCTAATCATACGACCTCTACTAGTCCAATCACCATATCAACGGAAATAGTAAATGGATAATCATATATCAATAAGCACATCCAGGTTATTACGCCTAGGGTTCCAACACCTAGGGTTTTACTCATGTTTCATTCCTGAGATTCGCTCCTACGGAATAACCTCATCTAAGTTATTCTATCTCTACTAGTCTTAATCATGGTATCAATCGCGACCATACATAACCATATAAACACATAACATGTTATCTAATAAACGACAGCATAGTCATACTAATGGCAATCAATGGCTGAAATTTATTAGGGTATAACTAAAGGGTCATGCCAGAACAAAGTCAAGGCAATACTAAATAAAGCATCAGATGCCTATATATACCCTAAACTACGTACGTATGTAATCATGTCATCATGCACTAGGATCTAGAGAGTCAAAGAACCTATATGTATACCTTCTACGAATTTATCCATCTTAGTCAATTATTCAACTAGTCTAATCCTAATACTAGTCCAATCCTAATACTAGTCCAGAAAGTAAGAGGTAAACATCTACCAATAATATCTAATCATTTATATCACCATGATAACTAGCTACATATAGAAGTAATAGCAATTAATAACCATATGCTAACGATAAACCAGCAACCTAAAAATCTAACAGTCTAACAGATATCAGGTTAAAACAATACTAGACAAAATATGATACTACCTAAGTAAACCGCATAACCAATATAACCAATACAAATATGTACTAAATCTAAAAAAATAATTTCTAGAATTTATTCACCTGTTAGCCGTCTGGAGATGTCCTGTCGTCGCCAAATCCCCAAATTGACCTCATCAATAATACCTCAAATTTTCGAAACATAAAAATCATCGGAAATTCGTACAACTCCAAAAATACCCTAGTTAACCTGCCAAACATGAAAAACTCCGAAAAACCAAAGACCCTAAGGAACTCGAAACATGGCTCTGGTACCAAATAAATTGTCACGCCAGGAGTCCCGGACAAAAATCGTGGCATCTCTCCTATGCGGTGACAATACTAATCTTGCATACAAGGCCCACACGACCACTATACATCGGTCAACATGACCGGAATCCAAACAACACACATAATAAATAGGCCTCGGGCCAACAATCAAAGGATATAACCAAAGTATCACATCTAAACCTATCCCCTTACATCATCAGGCAGGAATACTCAACCAATCTAATCGAATAAAAATACTAATAAATGTCCATAAGGACATAACAAATATACACTAGTACATTAAACCAACTCCATTACTAAACATATCTTCTAATCAAAATATCCAAAACCATAAATCAAATAACCAATAAAAAAACCATCACGATGAGGATTGGCGGTGGACTCTCTGACGACTTCACGAAATAGATATAAAATAACGGGGTAAGTTCAATGAACTCAGCAGATAATAGTTGATATGTAAAGTAAGATATAACTAACAATAACAATCATTTCAGTACAGTCTCATATATAGGGTATGCAAGAAGAAATACAAAAGGTGTACATACAGATCTCCCACCACGATATAGGAGCATGTGCCCTACTAGAAGAAATAAAGTCATCACCATATACAAATATGTATCACCTGTATGCATGACAACCATATGCAACATCAAGGCATCAATAAAATGCAGACAAACCAAATGCTATCCATGCAAAATGCATATGGTGCAAATGACATGGTCACCCCTGACACCAGTCAGCCGCCTCACACGTGATGGTGAAGCCGAGTGGGTAGGGCTATGACAACTGTGCACTCTGTCATCACTTTGCTCTGGTGGCCAGAGTGGGCGGGATCTTGTCGAGTACACCTATCCTCCTGCCCCCCAAACAGTGGGGAGCTAAGCTCTCATCTCCGATGTCGTAGACGGAGGAGGGATCCTGCCCGCTACCACGCCTCATCGCTACCCATGAGCGGACCCGGCGGCTGACTGTGAGCAACTACACACCCTTCGATGTACCACTAACCCATGAGTGGCGTGTGTGTGCATAAGCCATGTAATCGGGGCTCAAGGAACCCAGATGGTGCATGATACTAAAGCATGTAATACTAACTAAAATACATATCCAGAATAATATGCATAACCAATAAGTACATATCATGATCCAAGTAAAGCGTGGAGATATAACTATAAACCGATCAAATGCATGTATCAAGTAGGCACCAAAAACATGCAAGCGGATAAACATGAAAATTATTGCAAGCTATACTAACTAGCATATCAACATGACTATATCTAAGAGATAAGTCAAAATACACTTTGATATAATGCTCGAACTAATAAAATCTTCACAGGACTGTCAAAAACACTCGCATAAAACATAATATACTAAGATTATGTTGCCAACCCTAATATCAAGTCCAAAACCTAATGGATTAAACTATCCACCCAAATGATCACTCACCTTTGGTTGCAGAGCATCTTAGCTATTTCTCAATCGAAAATGCCTCCTCGTCCCAACTCTATATGAACATTCTTTCTATCTCCGATTCAATCACCACGACTTCTTGATCTTAATGAAATCCAATCAAGTAATCAATCGACCAAAATATTATCATGGTGTTGACAATAGTAATTCTATTGTCGATTCTCCAAAGCCCACTCTTCTTACTTTATCATGAGCATATCCTGTGTATATCAAAAGAGCCATAAGCATCAAAATACTTCTCATTTACATTTCTAATCTCCTTGGTAGTGACATTTAGCAAAGACTACTTTAATTGCTAGTTCTTATGTTTACGATCACCTTAATTAGCTCTCGATTATTCCATAAGAATCTCCCATCCTTATCAAACACCGGAAATAGGATTGAGTCCAATGTCCTTACCACTAGACCATGGGACCTTGCTTTAAGAATCACTTCATTGAGTGGCTTTAAGAACTCTTGTAAACCATCTAGATCAGGTTTCTGACATTACTTGCTCTTGATGAGGAGCTCCCTGAGCAGGGAAAAGACCTCGGCTAGGATCTTGGTGGCCTTGCACCTTTCCCGATCTTACGATGAGCCGAGGGAGTTACGGACCCGTCGGCATCGCGATGGCGAATCCACTACGTCCTCTTCATCGATGAGGCGCATAGGCGGATTCGGCGACAAAGAAAGGCCGAGCCGCGAACCCTCCAACCTGGCGACTCGGTTCCTTCTCCATGGCTCTGATTAGGGTTCGGATGGTGATGCAGGTACAGTAGAGAAATGTGCACGGCTAGCTCGGTAAGCCGTGTGGCGCACGACAAAGCGAGTGGTCGCGGCGTGAGTAAAGGCACCAACGACGGGTGGCGTGGCGACAAGCGCAACGCGTGGCGGTTCGTGGAGAAATCGGCATAAGTGATGGGGAAGAAGAAGCGGCGACGGAAGAAAATCGAGAAAACAAGGATCGGGAGAAAATAGGATATCCAAGAACCCTAACCTAGGTTTCCTTTATATATTATAGGTTAATGAAACCTATTAACCTCTCATTAATCAATATTCCAAACAGGCTTTAATAAAGCCTATTAAATCTTTCCGCAACCAATTATTATATAAATTCCATTTAATTCTAGAAAAATCTCAAAAAAAATATTCGAAAAAACTCTGACGGGTATTTTTCCTAATTAACAAGCATTATTTTATTTGTTTCATTTTTCGATATCTTACATTTTAAGTTTAAGGTGGAAAGATAAGTGGAGTAAGTGCATCTATATCTCGTTTTAAAAATAATATGAATTATAAATTTCCTAAAATGTCAAACATAGTGCAAATCTATATTTCTTTTGAAATGAAAATCTTATTTCATATCTTGATTTGATGACCTGATGAAGTTCTTAATCAATTTCGAGTATATCATAATTGTGCTATAATTTAATCACCTAAAACTTAAACCATGTTGTCAAACATCAAAAATGGGGAGATTGTTGGTGCAATCATGCCCAGATGATGTTTTGGTGTTTGACAAGGGTTCAAGTTTAGGTGATAATTGTGTGTTATCTCATGCGGATGGTTGAGATGTATTTTCAGAAAATTCCTTGTAGGCCGAGGACTGGATGCAAGGTGGTGAAGACCCGGACGAGGAGTCCTGGCAAATGAAGACCCAGACGAGGAGTCCTGGCAAATGAAGACCCGGACGAGGAGTCCTGGCATGAAGACCCGGACAAGGAGTCCTGGCATGAAGACCTAGATGAGGAGTCTTGGTATGAAGTCCCGGAAGTGATTCTTGCAAGACCCGAAGACCTATGAGCAGTTCACATCGTAAAGGGTATAGGGTAGACCCTCTCTTAGGCATAGTTTCGACTCTGCAGGAACGAGTTAAGAGTCAAGACAAGACTGACCTCGGGCTTGCAAAATGCTGAGAAGACCGTAGCAGTCGAGGCGACGCCTCGACTGGGATTGGTTCTCACGAATAGAAGTAAGTCGTAGTCGATTAAAGCCTCGACTGCGGTCTGCGTGTTCAAAAGGAAAAACCCCTTAGCAGTCGAGGCGACGCCTCGATTGATGCTTGGTTCAACGAAATAGACACAAGGGACTGTCGACTGGGAACTCGACTGTTGCTCTGTTTGGATTGAAACAGAAGCAAGGGAGTTTCGACTGAAGGCTCGACTAAAGCCTACCAGTCGAGGCGATGAATCATCGCCTCGATTGGACCTAAGTTACAACGGACAAATAATGTTAATTTTGGTGAAAGACTTACTACGCATTGGAAATCCTGATTAATGCGATCAGCGCATCGAGGCGCCTCATTGCGACACTAGAGAAAAGCCCTAATCAGGCTCGATTTAAAAGGCTTACACGGCTGGTTTTCTATCAACAATTATAAGAAGCTATTACTCAAACGAGGGTTCGATATTCTCAAGGTTTTTGATCTCAAAGCGTTAAAGGTTACGAAAGAGAAGCTAGTTAGTCTTTCACTACAACGTAATCGGTTTCTTCTTCATCTCCTACTACTGTAAGTTTCGTGTAAAGTTCTGATAAACTGTGTTAAGAGGTTTCTCCACCTCTGGTGTGTCACCGAGAAGGAGAAGTATTATAATGGTGGTGTACATCACTAGAGCCGACGAGGGGCTCAACCGTGGAGTAGGAACTTGAGTTCCGAACCACGTAAATACTGTGTTTTTGAGCTTGTGTGTGTTGTTGTGCTTGTATTCGAGTTTTCTGCTGCATACTAACATTGTAGATGAGCACAATGAATCAAAGAGACGAATATCGCTATTCATCCCCCCTTCTAGCGGGATCAATCACTATGACTCGTTGGACTTGGGTTAGGATTAATACTAGACTCAATCTCGCGGTCCTTCATCGAACACTACATTAATGGTTCTCAACTCTAATGTCATGGTTGTATACCCTATAGGCTCTACCTAGGTAATCCTTAGTGTTCAAGATATGTACCTTACATCCAAATACCCTAAAGTACTTGATGTTAGGTACTTTGTCGTGATAGATTTCGTACTAGGTCTTAAGGTGCCTCTTTACCAAAAGGATCCTATTTTGGACATAGCAAGTCGTACTAATGACTTCTGCCCAAAACCTATCAGGGAGGTTATATTCGTTTAGCATTGTCTTAGTGGCTTCTTATAGGGTTCTATTTTTACGTTCGACTAGACCGTTTTGTTGTGGGGTTCTAGGACATGAGAATTCATGGTAATATCCGTTTAGGTTATAGAAATCTATAAACCTGTGGTTTTCGAATTCACCACCATGATCGCTCCTAAGTCTTTTAATTTTAATGTTCTTTTGATTTTCGATTAGTTTAAACAAGTTGATGAGTTGATCTAGGGTATCCCTTTTAGATTTGATGAACCCAACCCAGGTAAACCTAGAATAGTCGTCAATTATGACTAAGCAGAATTGACTACCATTAAGTGACATAGCTCCATGTGAATCGAATAGATCCATATGTAGGAGCTCAAGAACACTTTTGGTTCGTTCTTGATTAGTTAGTTGATGTTGTGTCTGAGATTGTTTACCTTGTTGACAAGCATTACAAATTTTATTGTTTAAGTTGTAAAGGTTGGGCAAACCTCTGACTAAGCCACTCTAACTCATCTTGTGGACGAGTCTTGGGTGCGAGTGACCGAGTCATCGGTGCCACAACCAAGATTCCTCTTGCTGTGTCATAAGACACTTGGTTGAGGAGTTAGGTAGATTAATAGTATAGATGTTGCTATTCCTAGTTCCTTTAAGGATTATTTTAGAGGTTTCATTTATTTTAATTAGGCATTCATTTTCTAGAAATATGACCTTATAGTTATTATCACACAACTGACTTATGCTAAGTAAATTATATTCGAAATTTTCAACTAGTAAAACATTTTTAATGATAAAGTTTGAGTTGAGCTCAATATCACCTGATCCGATGATTTTGAGCTTGTCGTTGTTTCCAAAGGCTACCGATCCTTGTCGTTTGAATCGAAACTTTGAAAACTTAAGTTGATCCCCCGTCATGTGTCGGGAGCAACCACTATACAACATCCATTGATCCTACACATAAGGTAGTTGGATCGGATATTGGAATTTAAGGGTTAGTTGAAGATTATTAGTCCTAGGTCATCTCACCCATTTCTACATGATCAAACATGTTATCCTTATGTGTTCTTGTGAGATGAATTCAATTTTACTTGATTAATTTTAATGAATCGAAACTAGTCAACCTTGCGTTAGATTCGGATTTGACCCTAAGCTCATCAAGTCACCTTTTCAAGATCTTGGCTTCCAGGTCGTGGCGAGGCACAAAGGTCTGCTTTGATCGGAAAAATGACCACTTCCTTAGACAAAGCCAATTTCGAGAAAATAGTAACTTGACTCACTTAAGACCACTTCCTGGTCTAACTAGTCTAGGATACGGTGAGGTAGCTTCAGCTAATTCCACTCGATCAAGTGAACCGAACTAGATACGCCTTATCTAACTCGAGTACCCAAGACTTCGCTTTCCTAGCGTACTATCATCTCACCGCGTCCTAGTACTATGTTATCAAGTATTGACGAGTTATAATCCCTATCTAACCATTCTAAAAAGAAAAGGAAAAAAAAGTAAACATGCAATTTCTAAGTAATAGCACGAACAAGTTTTGTACTAGCTCCCCCGGGACCATTGAATCGGTTTGGTCTTTCCACATAGTGGATTTGGTCCTTGGGAACCCAGTACTGGTTAGATCATAATTTAGAAATCAAAGTGGTCTTAGGGACCCATGCTTGGACATGTATTCTATTTCGACTTACGATTGACATATATTGTTAAATACTGGAAAATTTTAAAATATTAAATTAAATGGTCAAAATTTAGGAAAAATAATTTTAAGAATTATTTTGGGGATTTTTAGGGGTTTTTATGAATTTTTATGGAATTAAACGGGGTTGTACGGGGGGTAATTAATTTAATGGGGAAGGTTATAAATTAATGAAAAACCTAACCTAGGTTAAGTGGGGAAAATCCGATTTATCGCGCTCAGTTATATCTTTCTCACGATTCCTCACCGTAATTGGCTCTTCCGCCGCGCCCAACATTTTGTGATCTCCTCCCCGTGCACCGTCCGCGTTCCCGTTCGTCAACTACCGGGCGTCCGCCGCCGCGCGCCCAAAGATCTCCGACCAGACATCGTGTCGTCGCGACCAGACCTCCCTGTGTCGTCGCGATCAGATCTCCCCATGCCATCGCGACCAGACCTCCTCGCGCCATCGCTCCGATCCTCGGCCAATTCCATCTTCTCTGCAAGCGACGACAAGCGTTCTTGCCGGTGGCCACGGACGAGCCGGCGGCGAGCGCGCAACCGGGAGTTGGTGGCAGCGGCGTCTGCGCCTAGTGTGGATCAGGGGGCTGCGATCCTTGCCGAGACCTCTTCTCTCCCTCTCATAGTTCACTTCTCGTTCTTCTTCCTTGCGGCAAGCTGACCACCACTCGCTCGGCGCTCACGACGCCTACAAAGTGAGCAAGCAAGCCGAATTTGGGTCACGCTGATCAGAGCTGATCTTCCCGATTGTCATTGGAATAGTCGATTCCTTCTTACCTAGGATGGAATCTAAGTTTCAAGCTGTGAATTTTTCCTTCTTTAAGCTTGATCTGTTGATAGGGCAGCAGTGTTTGAGCGCGAATTTGCTCCGAGGAACTAAGGATAGGAGGAGGGTTGGCTGCCGAGGGACTTCTAAGGAAGGTAAGCGATATTTACAGTTTTAATGTGAGTACTGATAAATTTCTTTGTTGCTGTGAGTGTTCTATTTGGGGCGTCGTGCTGTTAGGGTTGGAGGTGGTTGTGCAAGGTCGGCTGTAAACAATGTTTGAGCCGCTGTAAATTGAGTTGGGGATCGATTTGGGGGTGAATCTACTTTGTGTTGTGATGAGATTTCAATGAGGGTTGGTTAGAGCCCTAAATCGGTGTAATTATGGGTTGTTAATGGTTGTAAATGGATTGTGGGTGACAAGTTGTGGAATCCAAGTGTTGGATTGTGTTTGAGGTAAGGATTGTTTGAGTCGTATGTATGTCACCTAGGGTTAGGTTGGATTCATATTTATGATCGGTTCTGTAATTTAGTATGGAGGATTGATTAGGTTGAATAGGATAATTAAATCAATCTAGTGGATCGGATATGAGGTCGATGTAGGATTCGATTCGATCATTTGTTGTGAGATGGATAATATTTTCATATGATGAGTATTGATCATGGTGAGATAAATTGCAAGGATATGTTTTTGGATTGAGGAGTTAATCATAATTTATGATCTACGGGTTGAGGGTCTACTTGGAGATACATAGTAGTATTTAGCACGTTGTCGTGTGCTTGGATTTGATGGATTTATTTTGGATTAATTGGTTTTGGAAGGAATCGATTATGTATTCGATTTGTAGGTGAATGGTATTTTATGCTTAATAATAGTTATGCATTATGCAGGTTTCGGTCACGAGGCAGGATCACGGTCGTGACGATCTGGTTCTCTTTGCGGATATTTGGCAGGCAGGTATTTTGACTTATCTTTTAGATATAGTCATTGTTGATATGCAAGTTAGGATAGCATGCAATAATTTTCATGTTTATATGCCTAGTATATTGTTGGTGCCTACTTGATACATGCATGTGATAGGTTATGATTATATCTTCCCTGTTTTATTTGGATCATAGTTACTTGGATTATGGATATGTACATATTGATTGTACATATTATTCGGATAGGTATTTTGAGTAGGATTTACATGCTTTAGTATCATGCATCATTTTTGCATGATTGCATGCTGGCTGGACGGGGTTCCTTTATTGTTGAGCCCGCAGCCAGTTACATGGCATGCACACACTGCCACTCATGGGTTAGTGGTACATCAGGAGGGTGTGTGCAGTTGCTCTGTCAGGCTCCGCTGGTCCGCTCATGGGTAGCGATGAGGCAGCGTGGTAGCGGGCAGGGATCCCTCCTCTGGTCTATGACACTGGGAGATGAGAGCTTAGCTCACCCACTTTGTTTGGGGTAGGAGGATAGGTGTACTCCGACAGCATCCTCCGCTCACCACTCGGCCACTCGGAGGTGATGGCAGAGTGCATTGTCATAGCTCTACCCACTCGGCTTCACCATCATCATTTTGAATGGATAACATTTGTATTGTGTTTCTTTGCATTTTTATTCCCTTGGATGTGCATATGATTGTCATGCATACAGGATACATATTTATATATATGGTGAGGACTTTATTACTTCTAGTCAGGCACATGCTCCTATATCAGGGTAGGAGGTTCAGGTGAGTACAGTCATTTTTTATTTATTTCTTGCTTACCCTATTAGTGAGACTGTACTGGCATGATTTTTATTGTTAGCTAGATCTTACTTTCATATCGACTATATCCGCTAAGTTCTTTGAACTTACCCCGTTGATTATATCTATTTCAGGATGAAGTTGTCAGGAGAGTGCAGCTGCCAAACCCCCTCGTCATGGAAATTTATTTGGTTATTTGTTTTTGGTTTTGGATATCTTGTTTAGAAGATATACTTAGGATTGGAATTGGATTTATGTATTCGTGTATTTTTTTGGTGTCCTTATGGACCTCTGTTCGGAGTTTTGTTCTGGATTGGATTTTAGTTGAGTATTCCTGCTAAGATGGCAGAAGGGGTAGGTTTAGTTCTGATATACTTTTGGTTATATCATTTGATTGTTGGCCTGAGGCCTATTTTACTATCTGCGTGGATTGTTTGGATTCCGATCGTGTTGACCGATGTATAGTGGCCGTGTAGGCCTTGTATGGAAATTGGTTTTGTCACCCATATGAGATCTTTGTCGGATTTTAAATGCAGTGGGTCTCCATCGGGGCGTGACAATTTATTTGGTATTATAGCCAGGTTTTCGAGTTCCTAGGGGTTTTTGGATTTTTCGGAGTTCACCATGTTTTGGCAGATTTTACGAGGCAATTTGAAAAATTTTGGATTTGTATGGATTTTCGACGATTTTTATGTTTCGGAAATTCGAGGATTTATGACGAGGTCAATATGGAGATTTGGCGGCGACGGGACCTCTCCTGCGGCGAAATAGGTATGCTGAAAATTTGTTATATATTTTATTTCTAGTAACATCTGTAATAATTTAACAGATATGAGATGAGGTGAGCGTGCTCTTGCTTCGAGACGTGGTGCAGGGTAACCACGCAAGAGGACAGTGAGATCTCTGGCTAAGGAGTGCCAGAAGGGTCTATAGAGTTTTGACTCATGTGCAGACTCGTAGTAGGGGTCGCCCACCAAGGTGACCAGCAGGAGTTGTCATAGTGTTTATACTCCTAGTTAGATTGGCTATGTGTTTAGTGGATAACAGGAAAATAACATTTAGTGTATTGGTCACTATTGGTAATCGTGGATGGAGTTGACCATGTGAACAATCTGTTCAGTTTGTGAGTCTTGAACCTGTGTCGAAAAGATGAATTTTCTTTGAGAACTGACTGATACCGAGTCAAAAAGCAGGGGTCAAGTTGTCACATTTGTTGTGGAAATCAAGGGCTACAGTGTGTTGGGATCTCGTATGCAAAATAGCATATGCGCAACGGAAAATTAGGATCCCTTCCAAGTGATCCTTGCGAAAGAAAACCTCGTACAAAAAAAAATTTCTCAAAACCTATCTTATAGAAGAATATTACCTTTGTTGCGTGCCCTTTGTAATCCCGCTTCTCCTTGGGTTTGTTGGATCTTTTAGCACGTTCAAATGTCCGTGCCTCTATATGTATCCACACGAGCAAGCTCTTGTCTCACAAAAGAAACTAGAAGAGCTCTCCTTTACTTCTTGCTAGAGAAGTCCCTAAAGGAGAGGAAAGTAGGGAAAAAGAGAAAGGAAGAAGAAGACTACTCTTCTTGCTACACTCACAAAAACCACACAACCAAATGCTCTCACCACCAAGCTCTCTCCAAGCCTCAAGCTTCAACCAATCCACCAAGCTTGGCCGGCCACCCCATGGGGTGTTTTATAGGATTGAAAAACCTTTCACCTCCTATCACATTTAATGCAATCAATTGCATTGAAATATGGCCGACCACATGTGGGGGAAATCCAAAGGTCAAAACCCTTTGTCTCCTTCCACCTCATCAAGCTTAGGTGGCATGCTTATATGGCATGCTTAGGTGGCATGCTTATGTGGCATTCATGGATATTGAATTAATCTTATTAATTCAATAAGCTTATGTTATCATATTGAATTAATCTCATTAAATCAATAAGGTAACATATTGAGTTAATCTTATTAAATCAATAAGGTAACATATTGAATTAATCTCATTAAATCAATAAGCTAAAATTCTCATTAAGCTTAAAGTCCAAAAACCATTTTGTACTTAAGCTTATTCCCAAATTATTCTAGTCAAACTAGAATGCACTAATTCTTCTAATCATCATGCTCTTTGTGTGTGACCCTATAGGCTTTCATAACGTTGGCAGTAGATCTAAACTCTTTTAGATACACAAGCAATGAGCGGCATCTAGCAAAACATCATTGCTACCCAAGTTACGAAATAAGTCAAGATCTGACTAACCTTTCCGTGACTACTATAATGTATGACCGTGTCCTTCTATCCTTGATATCAGATTGACTAATGAGGCATAGACCGTGTCATCCTCGATCAATCTATGTGTTTCTTGATCCCTGAGTAAATTAACTCAAACAAATGAGCTCAATATCTCATATTGACTCATTCGAGCATGGCCATGTGTTTTAGTAGTTCTACTCAATCAAGGGGCCCACAGATATCACTCCCGTCATATGGGAGGGATAGATCCCATCTACATCACTCACATCCCTCCGCATAATTTGTTATATACCCAGTAATCGCCTTTATGGTCCACCCTGTTACGGGTGACGTTTGACGATACCAAAGTACATAACTCCTTATGTAGGGAACCGTAGTGACTTCAGGTTTGAGGACTATTCATACCAATAGTCACATGAGAAAGTTTATGACACTCATATGACGATCCATGAAACTTTCTCATGGCGGGTCAGTTCAGTATATATTCTCTAATATATATCCATGTGTCAACTTGATATCATATATCCATGACTTGTGAAATCAAGTCATCAATTGACCTATATGCTAGTCTTTATGTATTAATATTGCCCTTGCATATTAATACTTGACTAGGAACATTTAGGAAAGTGTTCTCTACAGCCTCTCATAATCAATTCTGCCAATTGATGTGCTGTAGATAAGAACCTACTTTTCTAGGACATTATTATATATTTAATTTAGCTGGCACAAGCAAGACGTAAATATATAATAACCAATCCTTTGCCTTTATAGAATATGATACAAAATGTTCCCTATTCAACCATCACATGATTAGTTCTAGGGCTATAACTAACAATCTCCCACTAGCACTAGTACCAATCACTATGATATCTAATACCTAGTGACCTAGTGTGACCATCATGCTTCCTCTGTGCCAAAGCCTTGGTCAATGGATCTGCGATGTTAGCTTCTGTCGGTACTCTGCATATCCTCACATCTCCTCTATCGATGATCTCTCGAATGAGATGGAAGCGCCGCAGTATGTGTTTGGTCCGCTGATGTGATCGAGGGTCCTTAGCCTGTGCAATAGCCCCATTGTTATCACAATAGAGGTCTATTGGATCTGCAATGCTAGGAACTACCCCAAGTTCACTGATGAACTTCGAGCCAACACCTCCTTTCTGCATCGTGACGCAGCAATATACTCGGCTTCTGGTGTAGAATCAACAACTGTGTCCTGCTTCGAACTCTTCCAGCTCACAGCTCCACCATTCAGGCAAAACACGTACCCGATTGCGATCTATAGTCATCCTTGTCTGTTTGGAAGCTTGCATCACGTAACCCTTCTGATTAGCTCCTCATTGCCTCCAAATATCAGGAAATATTCTTTCGTTCTTCGTAAGTATTTAAGAATATTTTTGACTGCTATCCAGTGATTTTCACCTAGATCCAACTGGTATCTACTCGTCATGCTCAAAGCATACGAGACGTCAGGACGAGTACAAAGCATGGCGTACATGATAGACCTTATAGCAGATGCATAAGGGATCTTATCCATGCGATCTCTCTCCTCCTTAGAAGAGGGACATTGAGTCTTCGAAAGACTCACACCATGTGATAAAGGCAGAAATCCTTTCTTGGAATTTTGCATAGCAAAATGATCTAGCACTTTATCAATGTATGTACTCTAACTTAGGCCAAGTAATCTCTTAGATCTATCTCTATAGATCTTGATGCCTAAAATATAGGCAGCTTCACCTAAGTCTTTCATCGAGAAACAATTCCCTAACCACATCTTCACAGACTGGAGTGAGGGAATATCATTTCCGATGAGAAGTATGTCATCTACATACAAGATAAGAAATACAACTGTGTTCTACTATTTCTCTTGTAGACACAAGGTTCATCTTCATTCTTGATGAAACCAAACTCCTTGATTGCATCATCGAATCGAAGATTCCAGAGAGGCTTGCTTTAGTCCATAAATGGACCTTTGCAGCTTTGCATACCTTTCAGATGTTCGATCTTCAAAACCCTCAGCCGTGTCATGTACACATCCTCGAGTAGCTTTCCATTCAAAAGCGCTTTTGACACATCCATCCGCGATCTCATAATCGCGTGGTAGGTCGCACAGCAAGTATGATCCGAATGGATTTAAGCATCGCGAATCGTGAAAAGGTTTCATCATAGTCAATACCATGAATTTGTTTGAATCCTTTAGCCACCAATCTACCTTTATAGGTATGCTTATTACCATCCATGTCGCCTTTACTTTAAAGACCCACTTACACCCAATGGGTTTTACCCTTCGTGGATCAACCAAAGTCCATACTTGGTTAGTGTACATGGATTCCATTTCGATCTCATGGCCTCTAGCCATTTCTAATCTAGGCTCATCATAGCTTCTTGATAGGATGTAGGCTCGCCAAGATCGATAAGCAATACTTCACCGCTGTCTACCAAGAGAAAAGAATATCTCTCGGTTGACGGATCCTATCGAGATCTACGAAGAGGTTGGTCTACTTGAATGTGTTTGCTCCACAACTCTTTGGGCAACAATTTCTCATCCACAACACTTTGTGGTGCCTGCTCATTTTCCATCGTTAGTGTTATCTTCATCTTGAATTTCTTCAAGATGAATTTTACTCCCACTAGTTTTTCTAGAAATAAATTCTCTTTCTAGAAAGACAAAGATTTCCGCAACAAACACCTTGCCAAGTGTGGGATTGTAAAAGTAATATCCCTTAGTTTCCTTGGGATATCCTACAAAATAACACTTATCCGATTTGGGTCCTAGTTTATCCGAGACTTGACGCCTAACATAAGCTTCACAACCCCAAATCTTTATAAAAGACATTTTGGGACTCTTCCCACCCATAACGATATGGTGTCTTTTCTATGGCTTTTGATGGACGCGATTAAGTGTGAAAGCGGTCTCTAGAGCTAAACCCCAAAAGGAAGTAGGTAGATCACCGCTCATCATTGATCGTACCATATCTAATAGAGTATGATTTCTTCTCTCGATACACCATTCCATTGTGGTGTTCTGTGGAGTGAGTTGGGATATTATCCCACACTCACCAGTGATCACGAAACTCGACTAAGGTATTCACCACCTCGATCCGATCAAGTAGCTTAATACGCTTACCAAGTTGGTTTTGTACTTCATTCTTGAATTCTTTGAACTTTTCAAAGGATTCGACTTATGTCTCATCAAATATAAGTAGCCAAATCTACTCATATCATCGCTGAAAGTAATAAAGTACTTATAGCCTCCTCTGCTTCGACATTGAAAGGGCCACATACATCAAGATGTATGAGTCCTAACAAGTCCGCTTCTCGCCATGTCCACTAAATGGAGTTTTAGTCATCTTTCCTAAAAGACAAGATTCGCATACCTCATATGATTCAAAATCAAATGAGTCCAATAATCCATCTTTATGGAGTTGGGATATGCTTTTTCATTTATGTGACCTAGGCGATAAAGGAGAGATATGTTTGGTTCAAATCATTCGATTTGAACCGCTTGGTATTTACGTTATAAATTGGGTTTTCTAAATCTAGAACATAGAGACCATTCATAAGTGGTGCATTACAATAGAACATTTCATTTAAATAAATGGAACAACATTTGTCCTTTATTATAAAAGAAAAGTTTTTCTTGTCTAAACAAGATACGTAAATTATGTTCTTTGTTAATGCAGTACATAAAAGCACTCCTCTAGTTCTAAGATAAGCCCAAAGGCAAAGACAAAGAATATGTTCCTACAATACAAAGAAAGAACTTTTGCGCCATTGCTCTACTCGTAGGTCCACTTCGCTTTTGCCATTAGTCTACTATTTCTCAATCCTCGCACATTAGTACAAATGTGAGATGCACATCCGATCTAATACCCATGTAGAAGAAATAGATAGATTAACTTCTATAACGTATACCGAGGCGTAAGTCCCACTTCTTTTATTCTTTACTTCCTCAAGGTAGACTTAAAGGTCCGGGCCTCACCGCAATGGAAACCCCTTCCTTAGGTACTTTACCTTTACCCTTTGAAGTGGATGAATTGGCCTTGCCTTTCGCTTGGGTCTTACCCTTGCCTCGCTACCTTTGCCCTTCTTGACCATTAGTACATTACTAACTTTCTTTTTGAGATTCGGTTCTGATTAGCCTAACATGCTGAGAATCTCAGGCAAAGGTTTATCAATTTCATTCATGTTATAATTCATGACGAATTGATTATATGCTTCCGGCAACGATTGCAGGATAACATCGGTTGACAATTTTTGGCTCTATGGAAAACCTAGTCTTCAAGGTTCTCAACGTACCCAATCATTTTGAGTACGTGAGTTCCTACATGTGTTCCTTCTTGCATCTTGCATGCAAAAAGAGCCTTAGACACTTCAAAACGCTCGTGCCTAGCTTGTCCTTGATATAGTTGTTTCAAATGCTCAACCATATCATAGGCATCCATGTTCTCATGTTGCTTCTGAAGCTCAGAGTTCATGGTGGCAAGCATAAGACATGACACATCTAATGCGTCATCTTGATGCTTCTTATAAGCATCCTTTTCAAGACGAGTGGCAGTGGGCGGTGTTTCAGGATAGATCGCTTCTAGGACATACAATTTATGTTCTTGCTTGAGGATAATCCTCAAGTTCCTATACTACTAGAAAGTTAGCTCCATTGAGCTTGTCTTCTCAAGACAGATCGCAAGTTGAGGGGGTGTGTCGTGTTAGATGACATGGTGATCTACAACATTAATATGCAAAATTAAGTATCATATCTATGTCATTTAATTAGGCCTTTAATTAAATGAGGCTCTACTAAATTCTCATAGCTTTGATATGAGCTAATTATTGATGTAGGCAAACACATTTTGCTTACATCATTAGCTTCTATTTAGCTATAAATTTATATGGGATAAAGATCCACATCATACTGCCTTGAGTTAGCTTTGGCTAATCGCCCAAGACGTAGTATGATTAGGTAGGCAATCTTTTGCCAATTACATCCGATGTAACTCTTTAATAGCTTTGGTTAAGTTTAGATTAGTTTAGTGCTTATTCCTAAACCAGCCTTCGTGGCGAGGCACGAGAGGCCTTCTTTGATATCGAGCAACGACCACTTCTAAGACAAAGCCGATGTTCGAAATCACACAAAACTAATTTTTAAAACTTATGTTCAAAGCTAATATATGCCTCTACTTTCTTAATTAAGTCTTAACCAAGTTTGATAGGGACATCACGATTGTCCACTCGCACTCTTCCAAGATAAAATGCATTGCTTTGCTTTGCAAACCCAACAACAAATGATCGAGGAAGTAGTGAGTACCAAACTTTGTAGGCATATCGCTTTTGACTTATTAAGATATAAACTTAAACATGCATCACATACATATTAGCATACATCACATATAAGCTAAATTAACATGCATCACATACAAGCTAAATTAACATGCATCACATACATATTAAACTAAGCGTGTCATGGTTATGGCTTATTCTACAATCTTCTCAAGCCAATGAAAAGATTGATTGGTCAACCTAGGGATAGCATCTTCTCCCAAGTGCTTCCTTTGGTTGTCTTGTGTTGTTGACTTCCTCCTTGTAACATCATCTTCCAATGGACCCTCCATCTTTGTTGTGTATATTACAAAAGGAGAAATACTGAGTTACATTAGTCTAAAACTAATTTTACAATAAGAATTTTAGGAGAAAGGCAACACGCAGTATTAAGAATTACAACACACACATTCACAAACTTTTTGGGACTAGGTCATAACCATGCACCATGTCAATTTTAACTTTTAAAGACATCGGATATTTTATTATGTTTGAAAATTGTTAATGCAATTATCAACTCATAATAAAATTTATCCTACTTCTATATCATATATAAATAGAGAAAACCTATTTTTATACGATCTTTCGCAAGTGGCTCGATACCATTGTAGGGATCTTTATGCAAAATAGCATATGAATGGAAAATTAGGATCCCTTCCAAGTGATCCTTATGAAAGAAAACCTCGCATACAAAAATAAATTTCTCAAAACCTATCTTATAGGAGAATATTACCTTTGTTATGCCCTTGTAATCCCGCTTCTCCTGGGTTTGTTGGATCTTTTAGCACGCTCAAATGTCCGCGGCTCTATATGTATCCACACGAGCAAGCTCTTGTCTCACAAAAGAAACTAGAAGAGCTCTCCTTTACTTCTTGCTAGAGAAGTCCCTAAAGGAGAGGAAAGTAGGAAAAGAGAAAGGAAGAAGAAGACTACTCTCTTCTGCTACACTCACAAAAGCCACACAACCAAATGCTCACACCACCAAGCCTCTCCAAGCCTCAAGCTTCAACCAATCCACTAAGCTTGGCCACCCCATGGGGTGTTTTATAGGATTGAAAATCTTTCACCTCCTATCACATTTAATGCAATCAATTGCTACACTCCTTGTTTGGCCGGCCACATGTGGGGGAAATCCAAAGGTCAAAACCCTTTGTCTCCTTCCACCTCATCAAGCTTAGGTGGCATGCTTATGTGGCATGCTTAGGTGGCATGCTTATGTGACATTCATGGATATTGAATTAATCTTATTAATTCAATAAGCTTATGTTATCATATTGAATTAATCTCATTAAATCAATAAGGTAACATATTGAATTAATCTTATTAAATCAATTGCTTAGCATATTGAATTAATCTCATTAAATCAATAAGCTAAAATTCTCATTAAGCTTAAAGTCCAAAAACCATTTTGTACTTAAGCTTATTCCCAAATTATTCTAGTCAAACTAGAATGCACTAATTCTTCTAATCATCATGCTCTTTGTGTATGACCCTATAGGCTCTCATAACGCTGGCGTGGATCTAAACTCTTTTAGATACACAAGCAATGAGCGCATCTAGCAATACATCATTGCTACCCAAGTTACGTAAATAAGTCAAGATCCGACTAACCTTCCGTGACTACTATAATGTATGACCGTGTCCTTCTATCCTTGATATCGATTGATCAATGAGGCATAGACCGTGTCATCCTCGATCAATCTATGTGTTTCTTGATCCCTGAGTAAACTAACTCAAACAAATGAGCTCAATATCTCATATTGACTCATTCGAGCATGGCCATGTGTTTTAGTAGTTCTACTCAATCAAGGGGCCCACAGATATCACTCCCGTCATATGGGAGGGATAGATCCCATCTACATCACTCACATCCCTCCGCATAATTTGTTATATACCCAAGAACGCTTTATGGTCCACCTCTACGGGTGATGTTTGACGATACCAAAGTACATAACTCCTTATGTAGGGAACCGTAGTGACTTCAGGTTTGAGGACTATTCATACCAATAGTCACATGAGAAAGTTTATGACACTCATATGACGATCCATGAAACTTTCTCATGGCGGGTCAGTTCAGTATATATTCTCTAATATATACCCATGTGTCAACTTGATATCATATATCCATGACTTGTGAGATCAAGTCATCAATTGACCTACATGCTAGTCTTTATGTATTAATATTGCCCTTGCATATTAATACTTGACTAGGAACATTTAGGAAAGTGTTCTCTACAGCCTCTCATAATCAATTCTGCCAATTGATGTGCTGTAGATAAGAACCTACTTTTCTAGGGCATTATTATATATTTAATTTAGCTGGCACAAGCAAGACGTAAATATATAATAACCAATCCTTTGCCTTTATAGAATATGATACAAAATGTTCCCTATTCAACCATCACATGATTGGTTCTAGGGCTATAACTAACACAGTGTTAGGGATTTTCACTAATTATGCTAGTCAGGTTATTACCCTGGTGGGTAATGTACAAGGAATGTATACTATTGTTGATGCAGACAATGGAGGTTTAAGTTACGAAGTTCCATAGGGATTTTAATCCTTGAGCGGCTTGAGCCTTAGAGTGATAACATTGAAGGTACTGTTAAGTACCTAACTGGTATTTATATAGGGAGAGTGGAGTTACTTTCTTACTATGGCAATGATCAAGTTGTTACTTGGTGGAATATGTAGAAGGAATTTATTTGGGGAAATAACTCATTACGGGATCATGGGTTCAGGATGTTTTCGGGAGACAGTATTTCTCCATGTTATTTTGTATGACTCATTGTTGGGAAATGCTTGAGCCTTAAGTTGAGTGATCAATTGATAATGGAGTTTCACTATAGAGTTTGTTAGACTTGCAGAGTTTACCCCCACTTAATGGCTCAAGTTAGTGATTGAGTTGTTTTCGATCACCCACGATTTATTGGCCTACATTTGGATTAGGATAGTTGGATTTTCCATCAGTTCCTATCGGGAGGTATTAGGGTGAGTCATATTTATAAAAATGACTGCAACAAGTGTCTCAAGAGAATAGTGTAGTCAATCTAGTGATAATAACCTACACTTCGGATAAGGTAACGGTAGAAGTCGTGAACGTGCTTTTCTAGCTGAATTCACGTGACATTATTTCGTTCCCATGTTGATGCTTGATATTGATCAAGTCTGTTGCTAGATGTGGTAATTTGATATTGATGATGAAAGTTTACAACCTCTTGAGTGATTGAGGGTTTAGTTGGAATTTTAGTTTATTTTTGGAGGTGATCAAGGCTCTATCCTGGAAATGAAAGATTGATGAAACACTTCATTTCCCAGCGGAAAACAGGAATATGGATTAAAGCTTTCTCCTCAGATTTATGTGGCTATCAGAAGTGGTTTGTGCACTTGTGAAGATATGAGGATGGTTGTATGGTTCTTGAAGAAAATGAGAGGAAGAGGTGTACACCTAGGTTTATACAGTTACCGAATTTTTATTCTAGGTCACTGTGAAAT
The DNA here is from genome assembly GCA_025175895.1 of Wurfbainia villosa. NCBI lineage: Eukaryota > Viridiplantae > Streptophyta > Magnoliopsida > Zingiberales > Zingiberaceae > Wurfbainia > Wurfbainia villosa. The sequence continues at coordinate 359,781 of CM045989.1, forward strand.
AGGGAATCCATTAAGAGCAGAACTTGGATGAGTTTGCATCTTTACTCGAAAGAAATTGTAGATGGTTGAAGGATTGATCATTGAGGTATTACTATAGTTTACCTTACTTGATGATATATTGAGAGGTACAGATGTTTATAGATATCTGTGGTTAAAACATGTACTGATAGGATTAAAAGGATTTCTATATTTGGATCATGTTGATTAATAGTGTTTCCATCGACAGGTGAGATGTTGAGATGATTACTGTGATGATTATCAGAGGGGTATGATAATAATTTTTGGATGTTTAGAGGTTGATTGTTGGAGATGTTATATTATGGTGAGAGAGTTGACTTAGTTGTTTTATAGTTAACTTGGTTGATATGATATGGATATCTGGATATTAACTTGGAGGTTATGATTGTGACATGGTGATATAAGAATGTCTCTCGGATGTCTGTATAATTTGAGAGTAATCAGATGTAGTGTCGGATGAACTTCTAGGCTTGCCGCTGTATAGGCAAGTAGAGTAGGTAATCGGAGTGATTTCGGAAATAGTTTCGATATCGAAGATCCCCTACTAGGTAATAATTTATTTGGTACTGAGGTAATGATATTTTTATGAGCCTAATATTTTTACTTATGGTGCGTTGGTTGAGGGCTAGTGTAAAGCGCACAAGGTTGTTAAAGCTCGTGATATACTCCAGGCAATGTCATCCAATTGGCTGAGCACCAAATCGAGTTGCTTAGATACCGTCATCGATCGGTCATTCAAAGTTGACAAGGTTGATGATGCTGAGAGGTATTTGTTGGAATGATGATTTTTCCGGGGGATAATTTAGTTGGTATCATTGTTGCTTAACCCTATGGGAATTGGAAGAATCTAAGTTCCAATTAAAGGAGGTGTTGGATGGGATATTTGTTGTCCCAGTATTTTATTTCTTGAGGAGCTCTGGAACTCGTTGTTCAAAGAGAGATGGACCTTTAAGGTAATACATCGATTTTGATGATGGAATGTGGTAGTGGTAGAAGGAAATGATTATCCTTCATGGTGGATTGAGGATCTATTTAGATCAGCTATAGGACACCTGTGTATACTCTAAGATTGATTTATGATAGGTGTGTTGATATTGTAGTGATAGGATGTCATACAATTATCAAAGTCGTAGGGATGATTGATATATCATCAACCTAGAGTAAGGAGGATGCAGGTGTGTAGCGATGACAATCTCATACTTGGTATGAATTGCATGAGGTTTGATTATCTTGTTAGACTTATGACGACGTAGTCGTCTAGGGATTTAGGAAATCGTGTATTCTGGACACGATTGGATCATTTGTGATGGTGGTTGTTGGAGTTGAGCACTCGGCCACCGTAGATGGTGATTTTTTTCTGATTTTTGATTTGATTATTACCATAGATATGGATAGGATGCTCTAGTGGTTCTACACTGCTGATTGGCGAGGGAATTTACTTGGTCTGAAGCTTGTGAAATTAGTTTCACAGCTCAGACGATGCTTGACTTTTACACCAGTGTTGTTTGACCATTCTCAGGTGGAAGGAAGGGTATTGTATGCGGATGCAATGTTTCAGAGAATGGAGCGTTCTGATGTAGTCGATCAAGAGGTATCCCATGTTTACGTCAAAGGAGGAACTACAAGATGGTTTGTCATAGATATGACGTGGATGTAGCAGTGTTATGTTGTTCTGTATAGGGAGGAACTGGAAGGCTCATGGGGTTTTGGCTAACTACTGGGTAGCGGCACAGAGTTGTTAGAACACGGATAGTTGCAACTGAGGAGACTAGTCGGTAAAGTTTTTCAGCCACTTTCCGTTCTGTGCGATAGAATGGATTTTAGACAGCAGATTGCTTTTGAGAGAAAATATTTCTCCGTTTCCGAGGAGAATAGTGGGTTACAAAGTTGCATTCGAATTTAGGAAGAGTTACTATTGATTCAGGAACAACAGATAGATTCCTGTTGGGATGATAGAGAGCATCTACCATAGAGTTGTACTCTTGCTCTACCGGTTCGGAATTAGAGATAGTGGAATTTGTATGTCGTAGGTGGCTAGATAGCAGTCCCTGCCAAGTGGTAGCATGTCGTTGCCCGTAAGTAGTGCCTTTTGCATTACTCCAAGAGCCACGAGGCTTGGTTATGATATTTGATAAATATTGTTGTAGATTGCAATAGGTTCTATATGTTGTAGAGGTATTCGAATTGTATCTGGGAAATCGTAAGTATTGAAACGTTCTCCGTGGTGGGACATCATGCGAAACTTAGTTGACTTGGCAGTCTAGTGATCAGTGTGTCAACTAGTAAAGGTGGAATACTAGTAAACAGCAAAGTTCTGTACCGAGATGGACGTGAAAGCCTAGTATGAGGGATAGTGTTGGGAGATTATTTGGAATTCGGAAAGGACTTAGTATGATTAGCTAAGTCCGCTCATTTTTGTTCGATCCATACGATGAGTTTGTTGGATCACTGGATAGGTTATACTGTGGAGATTGCTAGTTCATGGAGTATCTGTGAGTATCGTATGTGATAGCGATTCAGGATTTACCTTAGTATTATGGCATAGTCTTTTACAGGTCATGGATATCGAGCTCCACTCAGGTACAGCTAGGTACTTATTATAGGTGATCGAAATGAAGATACTATTCATACTTTAGAAGGGTTGTTAGAAGCAAGTGTGATTAGATGTTAAGGGATAACAGTAACCCCACTTAGTCACTTGAGGTGTGACTTGTCTCCAGATGTTTGAGATGGTTGTTGGGTCATCTCGTACTAATATACGAGTAGGAAATTTGGAGACCAAATTTTTATTAGTGGGGGAGAATGTTAAATACTGGAAAATTTTAAAATATTAAATTAAATGGTCAAAATTTAGGAAAAACAATTTTAGGAATTATTTTAGGGATTTTTAGGAATTTTTCTGGAATTAAACGGGGTTGTACAGGGGTAATTAATTTAATGGGGAAGGTTATAAATTAATGAAAAACCTAACCTAGGTTAAGTGGGGAAAATCCGATTTATCGCGCTCAGTTATATCTTTCTCGCGATTCCTCACCAATCGCTCTTTCGCCGCGCAACATTTCGCGATCTCTCCTCCGCGTCTCGCTCCTCGCTCATTAACCACGGGCGTCCCCGCGGCGCCTAAAGATCTCTCGACCAGACATCGCGCGCCGCGACTGCACTCGCTCGCCACGATCGATCTCCCCGCATCGCCGTGACCGACCTCCTCGCACGCCGCCCGATCCTCGCCAATTCCATCTTCTCTCGCAAGCGACGCTAAGCCGCTTCGCTTGCGGGCCACGGACGAGCCACGGCGAGCGCTGACCGGAGTTGTGGCAACGACGTCGCGCTAGGATCGTGGGGGTTGCGATCCTTGCCGAGCCCTCTCTCTCTCTCTCACGCTTCGCTTCTCGCTCTTCTTCCTTGCGAAGCGCGCCACCCTCGCTTGCTCACGGACGCACCTACAGTGAGCGAGCAAGCCGAATTCTGGTCACGGCTGCGATCGAGCCGATCTTCCCGATTGTCATCGAACTAGGTAATAGTCGATTCCTTCTTACCTAGGATGGAATCTAAGTTTCGCTGTGAATTTTTCCTTCTTTAAGCTTGATATGTTGATAGGGCAGCGGTGTTTGAGCGCGAATTTGCTCTGAGGAACTAAGGATAGGAGGAGGGTTGGCTGCCGAGGGACTTCTAAGGAAGGTAAGCGGTATTTATAGTTTTAATGTGAGTACTGATAAATTTCTTTGCTGCTGTGAGTGTTCTATTTGGGGGCGTCGTGCTGTTAGGGTTGGAGGTGGTTGTGCAAGGCCTACGCAACAATGTTCGAGTCACAGAATTGAGTCAGGATCGATTTGGGGGCTGAATCTACTTCAGGTTGTGATGAGATTTCAACGAGGGTTGGTTAGAGCCCCAAATCGGTGTAATGGGATGTTAATGGTTGTAAATGGATTGTGGGTGACAAGTTGGGATCCAAGTGTTGGATTGTGTTTGAGGTAAGGATTGTTTGAGAGTCGATGTATGTCACCTAGGGTTAGGTTGGATTCATATTTACGATCGGCTCAGTAATTCAAGATGGAGGATTGATTAGGTTGAATAGGATAATTAAATCAATCTAGTGGATCGGATATGAGGTCGATGTAGGATTCGATTCGATCATTTGTTGTGAGATGGATAATATTTTCATATGATGAGTATTGATCATGGTGAGATAAATTGCAAGGATATGTTTTTGGATTGAGGAGTTAATCACAATTTATGACCTACGGGTTGAGGGTCTACTTGGAGATACATAGTAGTATTTAGCACGTTGTCGTGTGCTTGGATTTGATGGATTTATTTTGGATTAATTGGTTATGGAAGGAATCGATTATGTATTCGATTTGTCGGTGAATGGTATTTTGTGCTTAATAATAGTTAGTGTTTCATTACAAGGCGTGATCACTACGCGACGATCCGGTTCTCTTCATGGATATTCGCAAAGTGGTATTTTGACTTATCTTTTAGATATAGTCATTGTTGATATACTAGTTAGGATAGCATGCAATAATTTTCATATTTATATGCCTAGTATATTGTTGGTGCCTACTTGATAAATGCATGTGATAGGTTATGATTATATCTTCCCTGTTTTATTTGGATCATAGTTACTTGGATTATGGATATGTACATATTGATTGTACATATTATTCGGATAGGTATTTTGAGTAGGATTTACATGCTTTAGTCCGGAAGGGGTTCCTTTATTGTTGAGCGCCCGATTACATGCACACACCGCCACTCATGGGTTAGTGGTACATCGTGAGGGTGTGTCGCTGTTCGCCAGTCTGATCCGCCATGGGTAGCGATGAGGCGTAGGTAGCGGCAGGATCCTCCTCGTCTATGACAGGAGATGAGAGCTTAGCTCCCACTTTGTTGGGGGCAAGATGAGGTGTACTCGACAAAGATCCTCGTCCCATTCTGGCCACCAGAGCAAAGTGATGGTAGAGTGCACATTGTCATAGCCCTACCCACTCGGGCTTCACCATCGCGTGTGAGGCGGATGGTAGCGTGGGTGACCATGTCATCGCACGGCATGCATTTTGCATGGATAGCATTTGTATTGTGTTTGTCACGATTTTTATCGCCTTGGATGTGCATATGATTGTCATGCATACAGAATACATATTTATATATATGGTGAGGACTTTATTACTTCTAGTCAGGCACATGCTCCTATATCAGGGTAGGAGGTTCAGGTGAGTACAGTCCTTTTTCATTTATTTCTTGCTTACTCTATTGGTGAGACTGTACTGGCATGATTTTTATTGTTAGCTAGATCTTACTTGCATATCGACTATATCCGCTAAGTTCTTTGAACTTACCCCGTTGATTATATCTATTTCGTGAGCCGCCAGAGAGTGCATCCGCCAAAACCTCGCCGTGGAAATTTATTTGGTTATTTGTTTTTGGTTTTGGATATCTTGTTTAGAAGATATACTTAGGACTGGAATTGGATTTATGTATTCGTGGATTTTTTTGGTGTCCTTATGGACCTCTGTTCGGAGTTTTGTTCTGGATTGGATTTTGGTTGAGTATTCCTGCCAAGATGGCAGAAGGGGTAGGTTTAGTTCTGATATACTTTTGGTTATATCATTTGATTGTTGGCCTGAGGCCTATTTTACTATCTGCGTGGATTGTTTGGATTCCGGTCGTGTTGACCGATGTATAGTGGTCGTGTAGGCCTTGTATGGAAATTGGTATTGTCACCCGTACAGGGGAGATGCTGCCGGATTTTCGTCTGGCGGGGTCTCCATCGGGGCGTGGCATATATGACTTGTTAGTCATATTTGAGCTAAACCCAAGCCCGACCTTATTGTACACGGCCCTTTGCGATCCAAGTAAGAGGTCAAGTCCCTTGGATCCCAAAGTGAACCTTTCCAATGTGTTCCTAAGATCTTTGACTTGACTTTTCAAAAGTGAGTTCTCAACTTCGAGCTTTTCAACTCGAGTTGAGTCCTCCTCTTGAACTTGACTAGTCGAAGAGGTTAGGGAGACCTCGTGTTTAAGGAGTTTAACCTCCTCGAACAGGGTCTCGACCTTGGACTCGGACTTAGCTAACTTCTTAGTTAGAAACTTAATTGCATTGTATAAAGTACTAATGAGGGACCAACTTACCTTGAGAGTATCTCTTGAACCGGATGCGTATCCGTGGTTTATCTTGAATAGAGATTCGTAGTCCGACTCATCCTCGGGTTCAGATTCTTGCTCAGATTCAGACTCTGGCTCCGATTCGGTTGGTTTAGCCACGAAGACAAGGTCATCGTCTTCTTCCTCTGATGCCTCTTCCCACATAGCGTTGAGGCCTTCTTGAACTTCGGTGCTTTGGTTTTGAGCTTCGGACATTCCGACTTGACATGTCCGAACCTGTTGCATTCATAACACCTAACCTTAGAACTAGCTTTAGATTTACCTTCCTTGGGTTGAGTGACGAGTCATTTTCGGCTCTTAATCATCCTCCGAACTAGGTTGACTAGTTCGATCTCCATCTTCGGATTGACCTCCAACTCGTACTAATCTTCTTCTTCCTTTGGGGGTGGCTTACTTGCGGGTTTCTTCTTTTGACTTGCAATAAGAGATATACCTTTCTCAAGTACCGAATTAGACTGTTCGTAGAGTTCGAATTCTAAAAATAATTCATCTAACCTAATTTTTGATAAGTCCTTAGAGACCTTGTAGGCATCGACCATGGATGCCCACAAGGTAGTCCTAGGAAATGAATTCAAAACATACCTTATTAGGTTGCGGTTTTCGACCTTTTGTCCGATGGCATACAAATTGTTGACGATGTCTTGTACACGGGCATGTAATTGAGTCACCGTCTCATGTTCCTGCATTTTTAAATTATATAATTTATTAAAAAGAAGGTCTCGTTTGCATACCTTTGCTTTGTCGGTTCCTTCGTGTAGTTCCACTAATTTGGTCCACAAGTCCTTTGCACTGATGAAGGGGCCGACGCGATTGAGCTCCTCCTTGGACAAACCGCATTGGAGGATTTGAGTCGTCTTGGCGTCGGCTTCGACTTGTCTTTTTGTAGCATTAGTCCATTGGTCATAATCCAAAGATTCACCCACTTTGTTAGTCGGAAGTGTGAGTCCTGTTTGGATTATGATCCACATCTCGTTTTGGGTCTTAAGGAAACACTCCATCCGACCCTTCCAATAACGGAAGTTATCTCCATTGTAAAATTGAGGTCGGACGATGCTAAAACCCTCGAGATGGGCCATTGACACAAAAAGAGCAAGTAAAAAGAAGAAATCTAGCAACGACAATTAGTAGTGCGAGAGATAATTTAAATGAACGAAAGAGCTCATAAAAACTCGAAATAAACAGAAATAAAAATGAAAATAAATTTGTAAAAAAAAGCTAGATTGGTGTTTTCACCAAATCTCAGCACCCCCGGCTCTGATACCAATTGTTGGATCGTTCAGAGTCGCTAGAGGGGGGTGAATAGCGATCGGGAAAGCTTTTCGATTTGTTTTTTTTAAACACAAGTAAAAAGAAGAATGTAGCGGAAAATAAAAATAACAACTTTGTTTTTACTTGGTTCACAGCCTTTGGCTGCTAATCCAAGGTCCTAACGGTCCTAGACCACGCACGGAGGGCAAAGCACTAAAAACACTCCTCCTCGTTAGAGGTAGGAGTAAGAGAGTACAAGAATTATCAATAAGTAGAGATAAAAGGACACTCCCCCTCTTCCCATTGCGAGTAAAGCTCCGAAAAATAAGAAGATTACAGAATTTGAAACAAACTTTAAGTAAATTTTTTACCGACAACTAAAAGAATAGAAGGTTGAGCACGAGTTGTCGTCATTTCGGCAGTGCTTTGTCGTAGGGAGATCGTAGTAGAAGAACGGCGTTGCGGAAGCAATTTGGAGCACTTTGAATTGATGAAAAAGGGTTGGAGAACTCCTTATTTTATAGCCTTGTGAAACTCTAATCGTTGAGATGAAGTTTCATGAGAAGATGTCACCTAGCTCTTGAGAAATGGAGATAAGATTAGATTATCCTCGAGGTTGCTCTTTGACCAAGAATGATCATTGCTACTTACCGATCACGGGAGGCATCACGATCGATACAAGCCATCAATGATCGATGGCAAACTGCAATGAAAAGTTAGCTCGAGAAATAAGTAAGTACGATGACCATTTACCATCCGATCGCGACTTAAACCTTCCATGGGAGGTTGTGGTCGGATCGTCGCCTAAGGATGTCCCCGTACGGAGGACACAACCTCACTTACACTCACTCACATGAGCTTACCTCAACTTTTTACCTTTGAAGCTTCGCTTCCGGTCTTCACTTGAGTTCTTCGGCTCCCTCCGAAATCCTCCCGGTGTCGCCCGATCACCACGGCTATCCTCCGGGTGTCACTGACCTTCAGCTTTAGCTTAACAATTCTGCACATTTGATTCAGCTCGTGAGATAACAACATGAGCTTAACTTTGTATCGTTTGCTATAATCAAAATTCAGGTTCGATTTAGGTGTCCACTGCACTAACAATATATATATATATATATATATATATATATATATATATATATATATATATATATATATATATATATAATATCAAGATGTATATATATATCAAGATGTAGATGAGATTTTGCTATATCATTGAGTAATTGGTTTAGATAGATATTTTAATGTATATTATCATAAAATGGATGTTTCTACGGGTGAAAATTTTATTTCTATTATAATCTTATAAAATGAATAAAATCACATCATGAGTTCTTTTAATATAAAAAAATTATGATAATTTTTTCTGATATAGAAAAATTTTCATTATTATTTATCAAAATCTCTTGTAGTGCCTCAAATAATTATTACGAATTCTCAATAAATGATAGCTTTAAGTCTCTATACACATTTTTAAAAAATATTATTCTAGAAATAATGAGGATTTTAGTGTTTTTTTTAATTTTTGAAGAACGTTAGACTTTTATTCATGCTTCGCGCGTATTTTTAGAGCTCAATATTCTATGATGAATGAAAGAAAAAATTCTTTTTATAAAAAACAATGTACATACTTGAAAGATAAAATTGAAACATACTTTATAATTTCGTACCGTGTCTTTAAATAAAAGACAGATTCGGAGAGGAACATCCATATTTTCCTACACTCAGAGTCCCACGACAGTCCTTGTCGCTTTTATTTTTGTTTTTGCTTTTGCCAAAAGCCAAAAATCTTAAGGTTGTTGAGACAACCAATCATCTGGACCAATAAATTTGTTGTTGATGAAATGATTTACAGGAAGATTTTTTAACCAACTCACTCTCCTTGACTTATCTGAGCCCGGTCCAATGCAACCTTCTTCTATTATGGTTGTCTGGGTCCTGAGATTGAATACAAATTTCCAAAATAATAATAATAATAATTTTGAAAAAAAAAAAAAGATTAAATTTAAAAGTGAAGTTGAAAATTCTTACTCATTTGGAGAGGCATCCCATGCCTCCCAACCTAGAGGTTGAATATTTGTAGGCATGTATGTCTTAAAGAAAACCACAGTGGACCATTCATTCCATGCTCTTCCAAGGAAGGTGGTCTCGCTCGAGGTACGAATGGTGCAATACTTGAATACAAACCCAGTTGGGGAACTTTCCTCCTCCTTAGCATTTGCGATCAACCAACCCCTTCCAATCGAATTCAAAGTACATTGCTGCATACAGAGAAAAAATTTAAGTTAGCTTCAGCTATATTTTTAAGATTATATTCCATGCATTGAGCATCTTATACGATAGACTTTGAGTAATTAAAACTGCAGCTATGTGTCTATCTAGAGACTACCGTGTATATAGATTGCGCAAATCCAAAGATGAAGTCGACACTGCCCTCGATCCAACATTTGTCGTAAAAATGTCGACCCTTGTAGTCACACAAGGTGTCTTGGTGGCCTAAGAAAGCACACCCATGGAAGGAATTCCTATCTCCCCCTACCATTGCTGCTTCTGCTACTTGAGGTGCGTCATACATCCATTTATATGAATTCTGCATCGAAAATAAATATCACAACGAGTCCATCAAACGTACATAAATAATTTCTTTTATACATTTATTGTTTTAAATCCATATATACTAGAGAGGTTTACAAATGAAGAGAGTTGTCAGTACCGCAAATGTAATATCGCGAGCGACGAAGTCATTGGCTTTGACGATCAAGGTTGCACTTTTCATACTATCGCCGTGATCATCCCAGTCGATTCTAGTGTAGCTAGCACCTTCACCTTGGAGAACAATAAACGATTTTGACTCCGATATGCAGACCTTCTCCCTACAACATTTAAGTTATGTCGTAAAAAAAAAGTATTCAAAACTTTGGAAAAATGTAGAAATTAATTAGGAGAAGAGATCGATGGTTGTAATACCTGTAAAATCCTTGCTTTACATAAATTTGAACCCACTGCTGATTGCCATCGGGAATGGAATCGACAGCAGCTTGAATAGTGGTGAAATTTCCATACCCTTTCTGGTCGACAGTAATGAATTTGGAGATTGAAGCAGCTCCGACACAGCTGCTCAAAGCCAAAAACAGTAGAAACAAAATGAAGGAATACATGATGAAGAAAGATATCGATAAAAGCAGATTTAGTGCTGAATAAGTGTAATGTTCATTTGAAACTGAGATTTTGATATGCATATAAAGAATTAATTTTGATTGGAGATATATAGACCACTTTGAAAATTTAGCCCTGGCAAGAATGGATTTGCAGTATTTTTCATTTTTTTTCACAATGAAGAAATCTTTAAATGCAATCAAATTAGAGTTAGAAATTGAAGAAAGCAATTAGGAAAGTTATAATTTGTTTTAGCTTTGTCTAGCTACAAAATACAAGGTGAGAAAATTATAAGTGAATTATATTTCAAGAAATAATAATAATAATAATAATAATAATTGGTCATAGTTTTGAGAAATAAAAATTAATTATCGCCAATATTTGGAAACAAATGGAAAAATAAACTAGAAAGATTATAAAGTTGCATCTAATCCAAACCATGGAGACCGGTACCTAATGGTATATAGAGTCATCCTTACAATGTCATACAACAAGCAGTCGACGGGAATTTAATTTAACATTTATTGATTATAAAATGCATTCCATTTTCCTTTTAAACTGCATCTGTTGAAGGCACTTGTCGGATCATTTTAAAGCCTAAAGAAGGGCTACGGATGATCTTCCTCAAGCTTTTGGATTATGTATATGATTGATTAATTATCCAAATAGATCAAGGTTTTCCTTGTGACAAACAAGTGCAATGGTTTTATTTACAACTATAAATACAGGCTTCTATATATATATATACTGATTTAATTGTTCAATTTGGGTTTTTTTGTTACATTATAATTTCACAGTGTATATATAATATTCATAGTTGCAAAAGTATTGAATCGTGGCCGGCATTACTCCCATAAATATTTTCCTCCTTTCCCCTCCATTTACAAAATATGTAAACCTTCCCAAAAAAGAATTTAAATGGGGCAATTTTATTTATAAGCTGTATTAAGAGAAACTAAATATACAGTAATAAATATTAAATTATTAATAAAATCTAACCATATTATTCTTATTTTTACATGATAACTTGTTTGTTATATATTATCCTTGATACAAATGATTTTAAATTTAGAAAATTTTGATATGATTTTAAACCAAATTGAAAATTTCTGTTCTAGTTAAATATTTGGATTTTTTAAACAAAAACAATCTTTACTTAGTTTTAATTTTTCTATCACATAGTTTAAATTGCACCATGCCCATCTTGCAATTGATAAGTCCAATTGTTTTTCTTTACTAAACGAGCAATTTGAGTGGGTTGTTTGAGCATACGAAGTAAAGCAAAGTTAAGTAAAACATCATATCAACCACTCGTATGGCTGCCATACCGTAAAGGACAAAGATTAAACTTACAACTTTGAATGATTTTTATACTTTTGAGCAGAGTAATGCAAGTTATTCTTAATTAAAAGATCATATATGTCACGTTCCAAGAGGGGGTACTTGTCCGAGGAAAATCGGATAACATCTCCCCTATACTACGGACAATTGAAACCTGTATACAAGACCTACACGATCCACTATACATCGGCCAACATGGGCGGAACATAAAACACCACAATATATATAATATATGAGCCTCAGGTCAACAACCCAAGTAAATAAGAAGCCTAAAATCTCTAGACTTACCTCTTCTGCCATCTGAGCAGGCATACACAACCACACACATAATCAAAACAAATCGAACAAAAAGTCCATAAGGACATAATCAAGTACCACCAAAACAACTACGAATATAAAATACTACAAGTTTAAAACATAGAGTACTAGTGATAAAAATACGAAAAATTGAAATAAAAATAACGGATTCGTTAGATCAGGGGACTGACAACTGGACCCTCCGGAAGACTTCATCCTGAAATAAAATAGAAATCAATGGAGTGAGTAAAACTCAGCGGATATCTAATAGTCATGCATAGTAAACTATAAGTAGCAATAATAATCATTCTGGTATAGTTTCTCGATAATAAACAAAAAAAATAAATATATATACCTGAAACTGTACATATTAGAATTACCAAAGCTGACATAAAATGCATCCATACAAGCAGATGTAGAATCATTAAAACAAACTACATAATACCTCTTGTATGTGCATGACAATCATATGCAACAACTAAAAGTGCAACAAACAATGCATATAGTAAAAATGTATGCACATGATGCAATGACATGTGTCACCCCTGATGCCAGTCAAGCCACCGACATGTCATGTGTGCCGGCTGAGTGGGTAGGGTTGTGACAACTGTGCACTCTACTGTTGTAACAACCCAAATTTTTATTTTTATATTTTTATTTAGAGGAAAATATAAATAAGAATAGGAATAAAAAAAATCGTATAAATGGTTCGTTAGCCGGGGCTCAAACCATGAACCTTTGGTTTGGGGGAATAGACTTTCTACCACTAAGTCATAAGATTATCAATGAGTAGAATATGACATAATATACCTATAGACAGGAAAAAGAGAGAAGTTGGTTATTTTAACTAATCATTTAAAGGGATAATTAAGTTAAGAAAACCCTAATTATATTTTTTTTCCCTTTTCCTAAACTCCTTGCGCCGCCCACCCACACCTCCCCTCCTCCTCTTCTCTCCAAACGTCGAAACCTTCCCAGCCGTGAGCACCAAGCGCTGAAAATACAACTCTTCCCCTTCCTCTCCCCTTCCATTTTCTCCTCCATCGAATAAAAAATAAAAATAAAAAAGGAGCCTTTTAATTTCCACCGAACAAAGTTTTCCCTCATCCTACTCTCCTACCGTGGAAATAAATTAAAGGAAAGTCTTCTCTTTTCTTTATTTTCACCGCCGAGCAAGCCACCTCCATCTCCAATTACTTTTCTCCACCGTGGGACAATTCAAGAGGGATCTCCTCAAGGACTTGGTAGAGGATCACGCTAAAGCAAAGAAATATGTAGGAGATCTTCTCTTTACAAAATCTAACGGTATAAATTGGTGAAAAAGTATAGGAAGTAAGTATTGCTCACCTACAGTATAAGTAGTTATTGTATGTCATTGATATATTTTATGTGTATGTTATTTTTAGTTTTTAGTTACATGATTTTTGCATGTTATGTCATGGTTGATTCAATATCATGTTTAGATCCATGATAAGAATGTGATGTATGATCATGCATGTTGTAGATGAGTTGTAGCTTACAATTATATGCATGATGTAGAGTAAGATATAAAAATATTTCCTTTATAAAGAAAATTTAAAGATGCTCCCCGTTCGAATTGGGGATTAAGAGCACAACGATCTTCAGTATGCTCCCCATTTCAGTTTTGGGGGTCAAGAGCATAATGATCTTTATGGTGCTCCCCATTTGTGATTTAGGGGATTAAGAGTATTCTTTCAGTATGTATAAGAATATAAGTATAAAGAAAGTATTTTACTTTTGAAAGGGCATGTACCGGGCATCAATTTCGCCCACGGGCCAAGACCCTCAGTTTCAGTTACCCTAGTAGGTTCGGTGGTTGGCCACCCCGGCCTATTAGGAAAGTGCGCATTGGTACTATGTGTTGGTGCAGGGGCACTAGATAATCGAACCTGTGTTTTGATTATGGAAAAGACACAAAGTTAAGTTTACATCGTTATCTCACGAGCTATCGAGTGTGCAGAAAAGTATTAAAGCTGGAGCTGAAGGCTAGCGACACCCGGAGGAAGCCGCGGTGGTCGGGCGACACTCGAGTGACTTCGGAAGGAGCTGAAGGAATCGAGTGAAAGGCCGGAAGCGAGAGCTACTATCGAGGTAAGCTCGTGTGAGTGAGAGATTGTAAGGTCGTGTCCTCTTTACGGGGACGATCATAGGCGGCGATTCGACTAAGACTTCCTATGGAAGGTCTAGGTCGAGATCGGACGGTTAGAGCTAACCTCTTATTGCAGGGAAGTGGCCAAGCTGGCAGTCGACTGCTGGACATGGAGCAGTCGACTGATGTCCATCAGTCGACTGATGGGAGGCATCAGTCGACTGATGGCGACAATTCAGCTTTTGCGCTAGGTCAAATCGGATAACGTTTGACGCGGCCACTTCGCGATAAAATTTGGACAACTTCATGATCCGTTCCGAAAAAAGAGGAGACAAATTCAGAGGCCAAAATCTATAAAAGGAGGGGAGGATTCCACTCCAAATACATCAAGTTTATTCATCAAGTGCTCCTACAATGCCAACGCTCCTACACCGTCATAACGCCGACGCGACGACAACCTCAGATCTTCTTCGTCGGCAGCAACATCTAGTAATTTATTTTAATATTGTATTCATTGTTTTTATTCGTAACGAGGTGAAGTAGGCTTGTTGCCTCATCCTCGTATTCCCGGATTTTGTGATCGTTGTCTCCTACCTCCAACGAGGAGGAGACGTTATAGTGCTTTGCCCTCCGTACGTGGTCTAGGACCGATAGGGCCTTGGAGTAGCAACCGCTAGGTTGTGAACCAAGTAAAATAAACGTGTCATTTTATTTTCCGCTGTGCTTACTTATTTACTTGTGTCTCAACGAACGAATTCGACGAAAGATTTACGATCGCTATTCACCCCCCCCTCTAGCAACGCTTCTCGATCCAACAATATGCTGGACCCATATTCAGGATGATTATTAATTTGAAGTATCAATATAAGTATATGTAAAAGTTTTTCAAATCTAATCATTCCAGTTCTGATATACTGTTTACAAGTTTAAAATACTCAAGAGCATGGTTTATACAAGAGACATGTATTCAGAGTTATGATTTTCAGTTATGCTTGCATGTGTATCAATGTATCAAGGGTAAGAGAACTAGTTGCATGATTTCATACTTTGCATGTTTTTGTGAGCATAGAAAGTACTTTACTAAGCGTTATTGCTTACAGTTTGCATTTCCTTATATTGCAGATAAAGGTAAAGAAAAGCTTTAGTAATGTGACATAGCGGATGAAGTGCTTGGAGTGTGTGGCGGCGGAATAGTGGAAATAAAAGATCCTAAGTGCAGATGTCTAAAACAGATTTTAAGTTTCTAATTTTTTTTTATATTGTGAAGGTTCAACTGGATTGCTTATGGTTGAGACCAAAGAATACTAGAGTCATGTTGGGTTAGTCTTAATACTTGCATGTTATGTGAAGATCTTGAAATAATTATTGTTTAAGTGATGTCAAGGTCCTTATGATCATTTTAATTGTTAGCATATTGCGTTAGTATATTGCTCGAATTGAGGAATGATAGTAACATGGTGTGATGATTTAAGTATAGCATCAAAGTAAGAGTAGAAAGTACAAAATCTATAATGATCTCTCCCTTATGGGAGGGGTGGTACAGTTGGTATCAGAGTAAGATAAGGAAGAATCAAAGAAACAGATAGTAAAGTAGTGATATCTCCCCTAGTAGAGAGTGAAAAGACTGGGGGGTGTTACAAGATGGTATCAGAGAGGGTTCCGCCTTCACACATCGACACATCGAGTATTTATTTGCTTTATTTACTTTATGAGTAGTAAGGAATGCTTCTTTTAAGTTAAACATGCTCCCCTAGAATGTTATCTTTGAGTTAAACATGCTTGCATATATATAGGTGAAGATGATAGACAGTAAGTAATAGAGCATACCTAGATATGTATGTGAAGATGAAAAAAAAATAGTGATAATATCCTGATAGTGGTTTCACTTTATCATCTTATGAAGAGCAGGAAATGCTTTGAGAAAGACCACATGGAGGACAAGAAATGAATGAAGAAGTACCACCACCTGCCTGGATGCAGATAGTCACTCAGCTCCAACAGCAAGTGGCAGAGCAGCAGCAGGTCATCAATACCTTGATGATGAATCAGCGAGAAAATTCTGTTACTCAGCTAAGGACTCAGAATGTCATTCCAACTGCATCTTCTGCCCCACCAGACCCACCAACAGCTCCAGTGGGAGGGGTGAGACAAGAGGACTATCTGATTCAATGGCAAAAGCTGAAACCAGAGAGTTTTGCCGGTGCCAGTGAACCATGGGATGCTCAGGCATGGTTCAAGACAGTAGAGAGTATAGTGGAACTACTGGACTAGCCTGAGAATGAGAAAGTTAAGTGTGTCTCATTCTGTCTGACCGGAGATGCCAGAATGTGGTGGGAGCGAGTAAAGGCCAAGAGGGTGGTGAACCAAATGTCATGGACGGACTTTGAGACGGAGTTCTTCGAGGAGTTCTTCCATATGTGAGTCACCAACAAACATTATGATGAGTTCACGGAGTTCTGACAAGGGGATTTATCAGTAGATGAAGCGGTAAAGAAGTTCAATAGGTTGACTCACCTATGTTCGGAATCGGGCCGAGTTAGGTTGATGCTAAAGATGTTGAGACCGGAGATAGCTCTGAATGTAGCTGGTGGAATTAATAGACCACAGACCACTGAAGAGCTAGTCAGTAGTGCTCTAATCACATAGAATTACATGAATAGTATCAAGCACCAGAAGCTAGCCTCGATAGAAAGCAAAAGCCAGGGAAGTTCAGGAGGTCAGAAACCTCAAAGCGGTAATTCGAACTGGAAGCGAAACAATAATAGCAAGAGGAAACAATGAAATTATACAAAGGGAGGTTCAACCAGTAAGCAGCCTATGTATCCTACATGTTCTAAGTGTGGGAGGAAGCATCTAGGAGTTTGCCTCCAGGGCATGAGCGGGTGTTATATATGTGGTGTCGAGGGACACTTCGCCAAACAGTGCCCCACCAAGACTAATCTACCTCCGCCATAGTCTACTTAGTATGGAGATAGACTAGCTCAGCTACGTCATATGCAAGGAGCACTGGAGGGTCCTCACATCAGCCAAGGAAGATTGGAGGCCCTTCAGTTATACCTAATGCCCGGATCTTCTCCCTCACTAAGGAAGAGGTAGCAAATGCTTCTACGGTAGTCACAGGTCATATACCTATCCTTAGTCAGCATGCTACCATACTGTTTGATACTAGGGCAACCCATTCTTTCATGTCTATGGCATTTTCTAAGAAGATAGATATAACTCCAGATATCTTAGATATTCATTTTTTAACGACCCTACCTTCGGGTGAAATAATGACATCTACACACTGGTTGCGTGTCGTGCTGGTCATAATTTCAGACAGAGAGCTTTATAGTGATCTGGTCTTGCTGGACATGCATGACTATGATGTCATCTTTGAAATGGACTTTTTGAGCAAGTATGGTGCTTCCATTGAGTGTCGTAAGCGAAGAGTAGTATTCCAACCCGAGACCGAGGCCAAATTTGAGTTTATGGGAGAACCAAGGAAGAAGACTAAGAAGTTCTTGTCTGCCATGGAAGCTTAGAAGATGTTAGCTGGTGGATGCATTGGGTATTTAGCACATATAATTGATACTAAGCAAGAAAGAAGCCAAAAGCTGGAAGACGTCCCAATTGTATGTGACTACCCGGGAGTATTTCCTAATGAGCTACTAGGACTAACACCTAGAAGGGAAGTTAAGCTTGAGATCGAGCTTATTTCTGGTACCCACCCAATCTCAAAAGCACCCTATCGTATGGTGATGTGAGAAAGACATATAGGGTTTTAGGAGTAGTTTTCGCTCACATCTCAGTATATTTTATGTTAGTTTCATGCATATGTTACTCTATTTTGTACGCATTTCCTATTTTCTGGTTCGGAAGTCTGCTCTTTGTACTTTTGTGTTCAGGTTAGCATTTCGGGTGAAAAAGGTGCACTTTCAGAGCAAAAGAAGGGCATTTCGCAGCTAGATGCAGAGTGGGACACGACCAGGGCGTGTGGCTACACACGACCATGTCCAATGGGCGAGATCAGCCATCTTACGATGCGCACTACGGCAGCGTATGTGAAACACAGTGTGGTGGCGCTTTTTGGATTTTCAGTATGCGAGGTGATGTCTATATAAAGATGGCTCCGCCCAAACCCTAGGGGGGAGGCACGATAGCTAGGACGGCACACCAAAGCCCTAAAAAGCTTCGGTGACTCGCAACGAGGAGGAGGAATGCCACCAGAGGTCCACGCCTTGCACTTCAACGCCGGAGAGAAGACAACGAAAGCATTGTAATCCCTTGTTCCTACGTTTTAATTCCGATGTATTCGAACATGTACATGCTTTGTGATTTCTCCTTCATATACATGGAGTAGTTCTTTCGATTCTAGGATTAGGGAGTAGCTTGTGTGCACATTACAATGTTGGTTCATGTTAAATTCTGCCTTTGAGTTTAATTTGGCAATTGGTAGTTGTTTTTACTTTATCTATGCGTGTTTGGTTTTCTATCTGCTGTGCTTAGGCGATACGAGGGGTGACAACCCTCGTATCTAAGATTTAGGGGATTTTATACAAGGAACCTAGGGGTAAACCTGATCTCCTGTAATCGTGGGTAGAAGGATGCGATGGAATCGGACACGGTTCATTCGTAGGGATTGATTCGGCATCCTCGTATCATTTATCCCGTCCTTCTAGGCGGAGATAACTCCCGGTAGATGCGGTGGCTCTTCGGGAGAGTGTATGATATCCCTTCCACAAAACCATAGCTAAACATCTAGACAATGCCAATTGACAACATTGTTTTGTGACACACAAGTGAAACCGAAGTCCTAGAATCACTTTTGAAGACCTCGGCACGCTCCCTTCCTCCTCCGTGTGACACCGTATAGAGTATAGTCCACCGACAGCCCTCACAAGTCAAAACCTCTTAGAGTTTATGTCCGAACAATTTAAACCACTGAACGTACCAATATTCGAATCCCAGTCCCTGTAGGATCGATAATCTTTTATTACTTGACGACATCCGTGCACTTGTGGGCGTTGAGCGCGAGCGCACACTTCGAGTCCTCGACGACCTCCGTCGCGAGATTTGAGGTCGCGATCGGGTGCATCAAGTTTTTGACGCCGTTGTCGGGGACTGATCGATTCGATATCAAATCAAACAGTGGAGAATTGGATCAGACTTAAGATTAGATTTATTTACTTTCTTTATTTTTTTTTAGTTTGCCTTATTTACTTTAGTTCTAAACTTCCATAATTAGATTTAGTTTTTAATTTTATTCTAGCAGTAGTTGTTTTTATTTTCTTTTTGCATCTTAGATTTTATTGGATAGATTGTTTTATTTTCTGCTTTTAGAATTAGTTAGCACTCCTAATTTTTGTGGCTTGGTTCGACGTATGCTTAGACGCTTAGGATCGGAAGGCCTAATTCCGATTAACTTAGAAATTGAGCGAACCTTTCATCGTCGGAGAACAGGGCAGCGAAGGATGGAGGATCAAGCCGCATCCGAAGTGAACATAGGTAGCCAACCTCTGCGGGACTACGCAGCTCCTAACGCTAGAGGATTTAGGCCGAGTATAGCTGGACCATCTATTTCAGCAAATAACTTTGAGCTGAAACTGACACTCATACATATGGTCCAACAGAGTCAATTCGGGGAAGCTGCGATTGAAGACCCGAACTGGCACCTTGAGGAATTTTTAGAAATCTGCTCGACAATGAAAATGAACGGAGTCCCTACTGATGCGATCCGCCTGAGCCTATTCCCGTTCTCACTGCGGGATAAGGCTAAGGCATGGCTTCACTCCTTACATGGGAGCAATGTGAACAACAGTTTCTGAACAAATACTTCCCACCAAGCAAGACTGCTCACATGCGCCATCTTATCACGAGTTTCTGTCAGAAGGAGGGGGAGTCCTTATTCGAAGCTTGGGATCGCTACAAGGGGCTACTCTACCAATGCCCCCACCACGGACTGGAGAGGTGGTTGGTGATCCACATCTTCTACAATGGGATCGCGTATGCCACGAAGATGTCCCTGGATTCTGCTGTAGGAGGAGCACTGATGAAAAAAAAACCTAGAGGAGGCAGAAGTGCTGATAGAAGAGGTGGCCCAGAACCACCATCAATGGGCTTCCGAACGTGGTCAACCTACACCTGCAGCAGGACGATACACTATCAACTCCATGGACCATCTGATAGCAAGGATGGACACGCTCAGCGAATGGTTTGAATCGTTGAATCCTTCATCTGCATGCACAACCATTGACTTTGGAGAGGGAGCGACGGTGTATCGAGAGGACCACTATGGAGGGTAGGGAACCTCGGAAGAGCAGATCGAGCACTGCGATGCGATTGGGGACTACGACCTAAGGACTAATAACTCATACTCTAGCATTTTTCATTCGAGATGGAGGAGCCACCAAAGTTTTCCCTATAAGAATAACTTGGGGAGGTTCTAACAACCGGGAGAAAATAGGCAGCCACCGCACTCCAACACCAGTCTGGAGAATATGCTGGAGAACTTCATCCAAACGCAACGGGAGGCGAATACTGAATTTCAACGATGACATTTGCAGACGGATACGATGATCGAAGGATTAGGGTCGTCTGTAAGGGATCTTGCCACCAGGCAAAAGTTGCTAGAGATTCAAGTGGCTCAGATTGCAAACCAGATCTCCAGGATATCAGGGAAGCTATCAGGAAAAGTAGAGGTCAATCTGGTAGAGCAGTGCAAAGGCGACGCCGGCGGAGGGTTCTCAAAGAGATGTCGGCCTAGTCGCTAAGGGACCTGAAACTTGAAACACTAGAACCTCTGGGGTAGACCGAGAAGGAAAAAGTTGGAGAAACAAACCAGGAGCCTGCTGTAAGGGTTCAACCACCCCTTACTGTACTATTCCCACAGTGGTTGACGAATGCAAAGAAAGATGTTGAGTTTGGTAAATTTCTGGACATGCTGAAGTCGATCTCAGTAGAGGTACCGATACTCGAAGCACTGCACCAAATGCCCTAGTTTGCTAGATTCATGAAAGATATTTTGGCGCATCGAAGGAAGGTCACAAAATCGGAAACAGTGGCCCTCACAGAGGAATCAAGCGCTTATCTCCGAAACGAGACTATGCAGAAACTGAAAGATCCGGGGAGCCTCTATATTCCATGTTATATAGGGACAACACTGATTAGCAGAGCCTTCTGTGACTTGGGAGCAAGTGTGAGTCTTATGCCATACACCTTGTACAAAAAGCTAGGGTTAGGAAATTTAAAATTCACTACTATGACACTACAACTAGCTGACCACACATACCGCTACTCATTGGGGATTTTAGAAGATGTTCCTGTTAAAGTGGGAAACTTCACATTGCCAACTGACTTTGTGGTCATGGAGATGGAAGAGGATCCAAAGATACCTGTTATCCTGGGACGACCATTTTTAGCGACTACAGGAATGGTCATTGATGTAAAGAATCACAAGCTAACCCTAAAAGTGGGAGAGGATAAGATGGAATTTGAGCCTGCTGGAATGGGAAGTCAAGAACCCACATCGGGGAAGTATGTGATTCTAGCGAGAGCTAAGAAGGAAGCCGTGTATGAAGATCCCGAGATGGATGAATGGAGGTTCACTGAACCTCCAGAGCCGAGTTGATAGTAGAGTGCGGTCGAGCTAAACGACCTTAAACAAAGCGCTTCTTGGGAGACAACCCAAGTTTAGTTTTAGATTTCTCTTTGATTGTATTGCATGCATTCATTTAATTTTAGTTTTGATTTCCATCTCATTTAGAGTTAGGACTAGAAAGGAACTTAGCTAGGCAAAAATAAAATCCATATTAACCTACACGGCGAAATGTATGAGAAAATTCGAACCCTAACACAAAATGGGGAGAGAAATGGGGACATACGGCCTGGCTGTGTATTTTTCCATGGTCATGCCCGACTGACCCAAGGCGCACACGGCCTGGCTGTGTGTTTTCACACGGCCTGGCCGTGTGTTTTCACACGACCTTGTCGCGCGAGGTTAAAAGGGGTGAGTCATGTGTTTTCACCTCATTTGTGTCGTGTGCTTCGAATGCTCTTGCCCTAGTCGTGTGGTTTCGCCTTGCCCACCATCTAGAAGCACTTTTAACCTCAAAGGAAGCTAAAAGAAGCAAGGATGAGGAGGACCAAGTAGGTAGCGCCTCGATCTGGTGCTTCGGAGCGAGGATCAAGGAGAGCCTACGCCCCTCAAGCTCCGGAGGAGGGTAACACCCTACACACTCTTCTTTTTTGCAATAACGAACATAGAGATAGATATAATGTGCTTTCTACTCGTAAACTCACTACTACTAGGTACTTAGATGAAGATTTGCTAGAGTCTTTAGGGTTGTTGGGTGATATTCAAGCCCTATTTGCAAAAATGGGGTGGGAAGATATGATGAGAATAAGGCACCCAACATACCCTAGGGTAGTTCTAGAATTTTTGAGTTCCTTAGAGGCGGAAATTTTAACAAGTAGAGAGAGCGAGGAGGGTAGGATAACTTTTAGGCTTTTTAACATTGAGCATGAGTGGACCTTTCACCAATGGAACTCATGCTTTAGCTTGTCGAGTGGGGGAGAGAGAAGAATCCCTATTGAGTTCAACTCTCGGGTATTTTGGACCGAGTTGACGGGAGAGCACGCTTATGACCCTTCTAGGGACAAAGCGTCGTGCCTCTAAAACCCCATCATTTGATACCTCCACCGCATCATGGCCAGTACTATATTTGGTCGTAGGGAGAGTGACGGTGTAGTTAGAGCTAGCGAGCTGCTTTGCCTATGGGACATGCTACAAGAAAGGAGTAGCATCGATGTAGGGTCCCACTTCATCAGACACTTAGTGAAGATGGGCAAAGCAGCACGAGGAGAGATTAATGTGGGAGGCCTACTTACCCACATTTGCCATAGGATGGGGTACGATTACACTGCATTAGAAAGTATAGAGGGGAGCTCTAGGATCAACCTAGGAGTGTGCATGGCCATGAAGATGATTGTGAGAGAAGGAGACTCCTTATGCTTTGTAAGGAAAAATCTGATGGCCCTTAGGCTCCCCGACCCTGATCGTACCACCATCACTACATGTGTCAACTGACGCTTGGACCTGATAGTGGAGTCCCCTCCACATCGATGCCCATCTCTCCACCTTTATATTACTCTCCCTCCAGTCCACACATGCATAGGAGCCCACCTAGTCCACGCCGACATGAGTCTGCACCTGCACCACCACATTTTTTCACCTTTGAGCAGGATGCAGGTATGTCGACCTATGATTTCTCGGAGTTCTAATCGTGCCTCGACAACATATACACTGAGCAGCAGATGCAGAGACAACGATGGGAGGAGCAGAGCACCTACACGCAGGTGGAGTTCCAGGGCTTCCAGGAGCATTTTCAGCGGACTGAGGAGTTCTATGACAAGACTCGCATATACTTCTAGAAGGAGGCTGCTCATCGCCAGGATGAGGTCGCCTACCGCACGGAGATGCGGCAGCACATGCATGCCCAATAGGCATAGTGGGCCAGGGAGGAGGAGCACCGAGCAGCCACTGCATCCACCAGCTCCCAGATCGACCACATGTACATGTGGCATCAGCGGCTCAGCAGCAGGTTCTCCCATGATCCAGAGATGCCGAGGCTCCCAGACTTTCCACCTCGTTCACCATACTAGAGGTATATTTTCATTTAAGTCTGGGGGGAGGACCCCAAAGTTTATTTTGTTTTGTTTCCTAGCAATAGTTTCTTTTCTGATATTTTCATTCATTTATTCATGCATGGGTTGTTGAATTTCTTTCAGTACTTAGTTTTTGTTATCTGTAAAGCTGTCTTAGTAGTATTTATAAAAAGTTGCTTACATGAGTTGTTCCCATAGGTAGCTTAACTTCATTTATCTTGTGGTATTTTATTTTATTCTCTTTAATGAATGTTCTAAACTTACACTAGTTAGCTTTATTTCTTTACACTTACACATGTCGAACATTCTGAAAGGGATAATCTAGTACATACCTAGTTATGATTCATCTCAGTAGTCTAGTACTTTGGAATCCATAGGTGACTCTAGGTTTAGCATTTTAGTTACTGGAGATGCTCGAATTGTGTAAGCCCATTTGGAAAAATCAAAATCCCAGTGAGAAGAAAAAAAAAGAGAGAAAGAGAAAAAGATGAAAAAGAAAACAAGAAAAAGAAAAAAAAAGGAAGGAGAGGAGAGAGAGATAGAAGATTATCAGGGATAAAAAAATAGTTGTCGTGGGTGGAAATGGCTAGGTGCCCCTTTGAGACCGAGTTAGGTTATTGGGGAAACACCTACCAATTTCTCTCAATACCGAGCACGCCTTTGAGACTTTATACTAGATCTAGGGAACGACCCTCGCTTTGGGCAGGTAAGTGCCTAAGAGCCAGAAACCTTAGGAAAGCTATGGGGTGACGACTTAACTCACCATGAAACGGGCATCCCCTAAGAATGATTCGCTTAGCACAAGCACAAGGAGCTAATTTAGTGAATTTCTAGAACATATTTATTCTGCTTTGATTGTAAATACCACTTGATAAATTTAGTTGACATGCTAAGTATGAAACAATGTCTTTTTAAATTTCATGGTACTGAGGTTTGCTTGAGAACAAGCAAAGATTTAAGTATGGAGGAAGTGATGTGAGCGAAACATATAGGGTTTTAGGAGTAGTTTTCGGTCACATCTCAGTACATTTTATGTTAGTTTTATGCATATGTTACTCTATTTTGTACGCATTTCCTATTTTCTGGTTCGGAGGTCTGCTCTTTGTACTTTTGTGTGCAGGTTAGCATTTCGGGTGAAAAGGCACACTTTCGGAGCAAAAGAAGGATATTTTGCAGCTAGACGCAGAGTGGGACACGGCCAGGGCGTATGGCTACACACGACCATGTCCAATGGGCGAGATCAGCCATCTTAGGGCCGCACATGGCCTGGCCATGTGGAAACACACAGTCGTGTGGCGGCCTACCAGATTTGCTCGACTAGGGCTTTTTTCAGATGTTGCAGCGGTCTGAGGTGATGTCTATATAAGGATGGCTCCGCCCAAACCCTAGGGGGGAGGCACGACAGCTAGGACGACACACCGAAGCCCTAAAAAGCTTCGAAGACTCCCAACGGGGAGGAGGAACGCCGCCGGAGGTCCACGCCTTGCACTTCAACGCCGGAGAGAAGATCACGAAAGCATTGTAATCCCTTGTTCCTACATTTTAATTCTGATATATTCGAACATGTACATGCTTTGTTATTTCTCCTTCATATACATGGAGTAGTTCTTTCGATTCTAGGATTAGGGAGTAGCTTGTGTGCACATTACAATGTTGGTTCATGTTAAATTCTGCCTTTAAGTTTAATTTGGCAATTAGTAGTTGTTTTTACTTTATCTATGCATGTTTGGTTTTATACCTGCTGTGCTTAGGCGATACGAGGGGTGACATCCCTCGTATCTAAGATTTAGGAGATTTTATATAAGGAACCTAGGGGTAAACCTGATCTCCTGTAACCGTGGGTAGAAGGATGCGATGGAACCGGACACGGTTCATTGTAGGGATTGATTCAGCATCCTTGTACCGTCTATCCCGTCCTTCTAGGCGGAGATAGCTCCCAGTAGATACGGTGGCTCTTCGGGAGAGTGTATGATGTCTCTTCCACAAAACCATAGCTAAATGTCTAGACAATGCCAATTGACAGCATTGTTTTGTGACACACAAGAGAAACTGAAGTCCTAGAATCACTTTTGAAGACCTCGGCATGCTCCCTTCCTCCTCCGTGTGACACCATATAGAGTATAGTCCACCGAAAGCCCTCACAAGTCAAAACCTCTTAGAGTTTACGTCCGAACAATTTAAACCACTGAACGTACCGATATTCGAATCCCAGTCCCTGTGGGATCGATAATATTTTATTACTTGACAACATCCGTGCACTTGCGGGCATTGAGTGCGAGCGCGAGCTTCGAGTCCTCGATGGCCTCCGTCGTGAGATTTGAGGTCGTGAACGCTTGCATCATATGGCTCCAGCTGAATTGAAAGAGCTTCAAGAACAATTACGGGAGTTGCTAGACAAGGGATTCATCCGCCCTAGTCATTCCCCGTGGGGAGCTCCGGTGTTATTCGTGAAAAAGAAAGATGGGTCTATGAGGATGTGCATAGACTACCGAGTCTTGAATCAAGTGACGATCAAGAACAGGTATCCTCTGCCAAGGATAGAGGATTTATTTGATCAATTGAGGGGAGCCACAGTCTTCTCCAAGATTGACTTGCGGTCTGATTATCATCAAGTAAGAGTTAAAGAGGATGATATATCGAAAATAACCTTCTGAACGAGGTATGAACACTATGAGTTCGTGGTCATGCCCTTCGGAGTGACAAATGCACCCGCTATGTTTATGGACTTGATGAATCAGGTATTTAAGGAGTTCCTTGACAAGTTTGTGGTCGTCTTCACTGACGACATCCTTATCTACTCGAGAACCCAGGAGGAACATGCCGAACACTTGAAGACAGTCTTGCAGACTCTTCAGCAAAGACAGTTATATGCAAAGTTATCCAAGTGTGAGTTTTGGCACGATCGAATATCACTTCTGGGTCATGTTATTTCAAAATATGGAGTTATGGTAGACAGAGCAAAGATAGAAGCGTCGATGGTGGGAATTGACCAAAGAATGCCAGTGAAATCAGAAGTTTCCTTGGATTAGCGGGGTACTACCGAAAGTTTGTAGAAAACTTCTCAAGGAGAGCTTCACCATTGACGGTTCTTACCAGAAAGAACAAGAAGTTCGAATGGACCGAAGATTGTGAAAAGAGCTTCCTTGAATTAAAGAGGAGACTAACAAGTGCTCCAGTGCTTACTCTTCCAGAAAGTAATGAGGGATTTGACATGTATAGTAATGCATCCAAGATGGGACTCGGCGTAGTACTTATGCAGAAGGGTAAAGTCATTGCTTATGCATCTAGATAACTTAAGGACTATGAAAAGAATTACCCCACTCATGACCTTGAGTTAGCAGCAGTGGTCTTTGCTCTGAAAGTTTGGAGACATTACCTATATAGAGTCCAATGCAAGATTTACAGATCACAGTCAAGTATTTCTTCACTCGGAAGGATTTGAATATCACGGACCTGAGATAAGCAGGCTAGTAAGGACTATGGTATGAAATCCACTACCATCCTGGAAAGGCAAACAAAGTAGCATACGCGCTGAGTAGAAAATCATGCGCCACTTTGATGTCCCTAGCAACACTATCCCAACCACTAGAGAAAGAGATAATGAATTTTAAAGTTGAGATCATTTCTGGACAGCTCTCCGCCTTGACCATAGTACCTACACTGTTTGGGGATATATTAGCAAGACAGGACAAAGATCCTAACATCCAAAGGATCAAGCAAGAGATCCAAGAAGAAAAGGATGAAGGATTCCGTGTCTCTGACAGTGGGGTATTATATTTGGGTGAATGCCTATGTATCCCCAAGGACCCAGACTTAAGAAAGAAGATCCTAGAAGAAGCTCATGGGATCCCATATTCGATGCATCCTGGATCCACCAAGATGTATCAAGATATGAAAGGGAAATTCTGGTGACTTGGTATGAAGAGGGACATGGCTAAGTATGTTAGCACTTGTCTTACATGTCAGAGAGTGAAAGCAGAACACCAGAGACCAGAAGGAGTTCTACAGCCTATCCAGATTCCAGAATGAAAGTGGGAGGAAATAGCCACGGATTTCATAGTAGGACTGCCCAAAACAACCAATGGCTACGATTCTATTTGGGTAGTTGTCGATAGATTGACAAAGTCTGCTCACTTTATGCCTATCAGAATATCATACTCCATGGAACAGTCAGTCCAGTTATATGTCAAGGAAGTGATTAGACTGCATGGAATACCTAAGACCATTATCTCTGATAGAGACAGTCGCTTCACTTCACACATCTGGGAGTGTATTCAGACAGCCCTCGACACTAAGCTACGATTCAGCACTGCATTTCATCCTCAGATAGATGGACAAATAGAAAGAGTGAATTAGATTTTGGAGGATATGCTAAGAGCTTGTGCCTTAGATTTTAAAGGAAGCTGGTGCAAATATTTGTGTTTGGCAGAGTTTGCCTATAATAATAGTTATCAAACCACAATTAGAATGACACCTTATGAAGTCTTGTATGGAAGGAGATGCAGATCACCTATCTGTTGGTATGAGGGTGGCGAGAAGAAATAAATGGGACTTAAGACTGATTTTATAGATGACGCCACCAAAGATATAAAGAACATACGTCAAAGGATAGAGACTGCCCAGAGTCGGCAGAAGAGTTATGCCGATGTCTGACGCAAACCCCTAGATTTCCAAGTCGGAGATTCGGTGTTCATTAAGGTAGCTCCTATGAAAGGGGTAATGAGGTTTGGGAAGAAACGCAAGTTAAGTCCCAGATATGTAGGCTCTTACCTGATCACCAAGAGAGTTGGTAAAGTAGCTTATGAGCTAGTGCTACCACAGGAGATGTTAGCTATCCACAATGTATTTCATGTTTCAATGCTTAAGAAGCACGTCCTAGATACCAACCAAGTGATTAAGCCACAAACGGTACAGATTCAGACAGATCTAAGTTATGAAAGTCGACCTATTCAGATAATAGATCGAGCAGTCAAAAAACTAAGAAATAAAGAAGTACCGTTAGTAAAAGTCTTATGGCAAAGTCAAAGGTTTGAATAAGCAACTTGGGAACGTGAGGATGACATGAAGCAAAAGTACCCCGAGCTGTTCTAAGTTTCGAGGACGAAACTTTTATAAGGTATAAGGGATTGTAACAGCCCAAATGTTTGTTCTTATACTTTTTATTTAGAGGAAAATAGAAATAAGAATAAGAATAAAAAAAATTGAATAAATGGTTCGTTAGCCGGGGCTTGAACCATGAACCTTTGATTCAGGGGAATAGGCTTCCTACCACTAAGTTATAAGATTACCAATGAGTAGGATATAACAGAATATACCTATAAGCAGGAAAAAGGGAGAAGTTGGTGTTGGGATGTATACTGAAAAGTCTATCTTTTGTATGAGCATCTTTATTTTGAAATAAGAATCACATAATCATTGTTTGCATATTTATGATTATGCATATTGTCTCATACATTACATTGTAGATAACATGGTGGGTAGTGTCACACGGTAGATCATGTTATCAACTCCTTGTAGAGTATAAGTAAAGGCTCACAACCGAGATGGCTTTGGACAAACCATTGGTATGGTTGTAGTGTGATTTGGTAATGGTTTGTCTTGACCATAGAATCACACTAGTACACTTTGTGTGTATTGAGCAGGACCGACTTAGAGGTGATTCGATTTATTGCTGACTACATAATCGAATCAGACCTCAGATATTATGTTGTACATGCTCTTAATCCCGATATAATAACGTGCACATATACTTAGTATTCATTTCTTTGATTTACCAATGGGCGAGATTTATAGAGTAAATCAATAGGCTCGGTAAGTTGGA
Source organism: Wurfbainia villosa (assembly GCA_025175895.1). Taxonomy (NCBI): domain Eukaryota; kingdom Viridiplantae; phylum Streptophyta; class Magnoliopsida; order Zingiberales; family Zingiberaceae; genus Wurfbainia; species Wurfbainia villosa. The sequence continues at coordinate 389,588 of CM045989.1, forward strand.
AAATGATATTACTTAGATGGTGTGTCGTTGATTATAGGAGGAAACCGTGCCCTATATATTAGGATGATGATGTCCCCTTGAGGAGCTCATAAGGTTCATCATGTAAACCCTGCAGGTAGACTTGGTCCGGTATGATAATAAGGTTGAGTGGTACTACTCATGGAGTTAGATGTTGATTAATTAATTGTCAGTAAATTAATTAATCGACGAACATTTGAGATCTTAAACACGGGGAGATAAATATACAAATAATATATGGAGCCCATATTAACTTATGCGGGTTGGTCAGGTAGATCAATGATAATCCTCTAGTGGAATGAATTATCATTAATAGATCGGACTTTATGTGGACTTGATCCATTGGGTGGCCAAGATCCAACTCCTCCTCATGGTCCCTATTGTAGCCTATTAAAACCTCATGGAGCCTAGATCTGATGATGGAAAATAAAACTCTAGATCCGACGGTGGAGATTAAATCTCTAGATCCGACGGTTGAGATTAAATCTCTAGATCCAACGGTTGAGATTAAATCTTTAGAACCGATGGTGGACATTAAAAGAGGCTTAAGCCTAACTCTATAAATAAGGGCTTAAGGTGGGCGGCAAGAGCATAGAAGGGGATTAGGGTTTTTGGGCGGCAAGAGGCTTGGAGGCTTGGGCGGCCACAAATTTGGAATTTTTTTTCCTTCTTCTTCCTTAGGTGGTTGGCGCCCATCCTCTCTTCTTCTCTCCTTGTTTTTGCTGGCGTCCAACCTTCTTCCCTTCATCCTTGGCCGGTGGCAAGAGCTAGGGTCTTCCCTTGGAGCTTTTGGCTGGCACCCTTCCTCCTTATCTCTCACTTTGGCCGGCGACAAGCATCAAGCTTGGAGCTCGATGGTCGGTTAAAGGAAGGAGAAGAGTTTTGTTTCTATTTTTCCTCTTGTTCGGAGATAGCAAGGAAAGGAAGATTGGTGATCTAGGAGGCTTTGACTTTTGGAAGATAGTCGCCCACACAACATCCAAAAGGAGATAGGACATACGATAGAAGACCTAGAGGTAAACAAGAGGTATAAATCTTGTTTTGCTTTCCTTTTTGTTTCTTTGTATATTGTATGAATGGCATGTGGCTAATTTACTTGGACCCCGAATACAAACACAAAAACCGGCGATCCGTACATCGTCTATTCCGCAGCTATTCGTAGAATAGAGGTGGGTAGCTTGAACAACAAGTTTGTTCAAGTGACCACTCTAATCGAATAGAACGACGATGAAACAGTAGCTTAGGTAATCCCTCCTTGTCAAGGATAATTTTTTTTATCCGGGGACGTAGAAGGGATCGCCATGAACAAGCAACCGAGTCGAAGTGGGAAGCAAAGTTTCCTACCTTTAAGTGGTATCAGAGCCACGGTTTCCGATTTTGTGTATTTAGGATTCGGTTACTTTTATGCACTTTTCATATATTATATGTGTTGGATAATAGTAGGATGTGCATAGGTTAACTTTTTGGTTGCAGGCATAGGATCCAACTATTATGGTCATGTGTGTGTATGTGATTGTATGTGTGTAATTATATATTTTGTTGAATCCTTGGGGTTGACGAGGCTAGTATTTAATTTTTGTAATTAGATACGACATTGTTTAGCCACTCTTTTTATTTTAGTTTACTTTCGATCTAGATTTCATGTACACTTCTTCGTGGAGTATAGGATCGATGGATGTAAATTAAAATAGTTTTTCTCAGCTCGGATCTCCGGATGGCTTGTACATGGTGTAGGGAGGAGCGGACGAAATGGCGATACGACGGGAGGCATATTGGAGACAAAAGTCATAATAGTTGGAAAATATTTCTTTTTCATATTTATTGCTTATTGTTTGATATGCATGTCGTAGGCTAGAAAATTCCTCAAGTTTAAATTACTAAGTGGGAGAGGGATATTTTATAAATTCTCACGCCCTCCATTACGATTTGACAAGTGATGCAAACAAACTTACGCGTTGGCTTTGAGTGCCTTTTTCCACATCGGATGAGTTTGTTTGTGGATCACAAGGTCGAATATGGTTATAGAAAATTATTAAGGAGCGTGTGTACTTCCCCATCGGAAGGCACATAACCCGAGATAATTACCTTGGTACCGAGTAATGGTGAACACTTAGATGAAAATAGGAGTATCCTCCCCATCGGAGTCACTGCTCTTATTTATAGGGCCGAAGAGGAACCAACTATTAATTTTATTTGTCAAAAAGTTAGGTTGACAAGATAGTAAAATTAATGGGTAAAACCTCCTCTTACAAATGTAGAATTCGTATACGTCCACACTATCGTGGCATACGATATTCTCGGTGTTTTGAGGTGTTGGTTGATTTTAAAATTTTATTATTTGAGGAATCAATAATTTTTTGAAATCTAATATTTTGATCTATGTGATTCTTAGGTTTTTTCAAAATGACTTTCAACCCACTTGCTGTGATACTGAAAGAAAATAAATTTACTAGACCCAATTATGTTGATTGGAAGAGGAATCTTGACATTGTCTTGACTGCTGAGGAATACAAATATGTACTCCTCGAAGAGTGCCCTCCTAAGCCTGCAGATGATTCTGGAGAAAAGGAGAAGGAGAGTTATAAGAAGTGGATTAAGGCCGATGAGATGGCGTGGTGTTACATTTTGGCATCTATGTCAAATGTACTGTAACATCAGCATCAAGCCATGCCCACTGCTTATGACATGATGCTCAATCTCAAAGAACTTTTCGGACACCAGAATCGGGCTGCTAGGCAAGAAGCCATGAGGAACTTGATGACGACCACCATGATCGAGGGAACACCTGTGAGGGATCATGTTCTCAAGATGATGGCTCATTTGAATGAGCTGGAAGTCCTCGGAGATGAGATCGATGGGGAAACCCAGGTCGATATCATTCTCCAGTCTCTACCTAGGAGTTTTGAGCAGTTTCGCCTGAACTACAATATGAACAAGAGGTTGTATTCGTTGGCAGAGATTCTGACAGAACTCCAGGCGACAGAGGGGCTTTTTCATCAGAGTGCTCAGACGCAAGCCATGGTTGCCCAAAAGGTTTCTACTTCTAAGCTGAAAGGCAAGAAGAAGAAGAAACAAGATGGGGCAAAGGTGGTGGGAAGAACTCAAGGAGGAGTGAAGAAGCCGAAAGGAAAGTGCTTTACTTGCAAATAGACTGGACACTAGAAGAAGGACTGCCCCAACCAGAAGCAGAACAAAGGTATATCTTTTGGTCTAGTCGTTGAAACATGTTTAGCGGTGTTATCTATCGGCACATGATGTGTAGATACGGGAGCCACTGATCATGTCTGTAATACTTTGCAGGGGTTCCAGGAAACCAAACGACTGATTGAGGGGGAGATTACCGTATACTTGGGCGATGCCACGAAGGTGGCGACTGTTGCAGTGGGAGATGTTTATTTGTCTTTTGAGAAAAATAAAGTTTTGGTTCTTAAGAATTGCCTTTATGTACCTTTATTTAGAAAGAATTTGATTTCGATTTCTAAATTGTTTATGGATGGATATTCTATTTCTTTTAATGACAGAGTTGTTATAAAAAGAAATAGGGAGATTATCTGTTCTGGTGCATTGATAAGAAATTTATATACACTTGAACCAAAAGCTCCCACGATGCAAATTGAAGTTAATAACTCATCTTCTAATTCTAATAAGAGAAAAGAACCTTCGAAGATGAACCAAATGTATCTTTGGCATCTAAGGCTTGGTCATATTAACCTAACCAGAATTCAAAGGTTGATAGCTGATGGACCTCTGGATTCATTAGTGGTGGAAGATTTCCCAACCTGTGAATCTTGCTTGGAGGGTAAAATGACCTAGAGGCCTTTTAAGGCCAAGGGGTATAGAGCCAAAGATGTGTTGGAATTAGTTCATTCTGATTTGTGTGGTCCTATGTCTATCCAGGCTAGAGGTGATTTTGAGTATTTCGTCTCTTTCATAGATAATTATTCAAGATATGGATACATTTACTTGATGCGCCGCAAGTATGAATGCTTTGACAAGTTCAAAGAATTCAAGGCTGATGTGGAGAAATGTCAAGGTAAAAGTATCAAGACACTACCATCTGATCGTGGTGGTGAGTACCTCTTGGGAGAGTTTAGGAATTACTTATCAGAGGTTAGGATTCAATCCCAATTGTCTACACCTGGCACACCCCAGTAGAATGGTGTAGCAGAGTGAAGGAATATGACTCTTATGGAGATGGTTAGATCGATGATGAGTTATTCTGAGTTGCCAGATTTGTTCTGGGAATATGCTCTAGATACGGCAGTGTATATTCTGAACTTGGTACCATCTAAATCAGTACCTTCTACTCCCACAGAATTATGGACTGGGCGAAAGCCTAGTCTAAGACATATTCGGATTTGGGGAGTCGGCACATGTCTTTGAAGGCGATCTTGATAAGTTGGAACCTCGTGCAATGCAGATGTTCGTTGGCTATCCTAGAGGAACCAAAGGTGGTTTGTTTTATAGTCCTAGAGATCAGAGGGTGATCGTTAGCACGAACGCCAGATTTCTAGAGGAAGACTATGTGATGAACCACAAGCCCATGAGTAAGATTATTTTGGAGGAATTGAAAGGGGAAGTCACTACTTCAGTACCACCGGTACAAAAGGATATACCACAAGTCACTACACCGCGTGTCACAGAGGATACACAGGTGATACCTCGTTGTAGTGGGAGGGTTGTGAGACAGCCTGATAGATTCATGTTCTTGGGAGAATCTTCTGATTTGGTCCCTGGCGAACATGAACCTGATCCCTGGATATATGATGAGGCAATCCAAGATAAAGATGCGGTATCTTGGCAAAGTGCAATGAATGCTGAGATTGAATCTATGGATTCAAATCAGGTTTGGGAGCTAGTAGAACCACCCAATGGTGTAAAATCCATTGGATACAAGTGGATCTACAAAAGAAAGAGAGGAATAGATGGGAAGGTTGAGACCTTCAAAGCAAGGCTTGTAGCGAAGGGGTATACTCAGAAAGAGGGTATCGATTATGAGGAGACCTTTTTGTCGGTAGCCATGCTTAAGTCTATCCGGATTCTCTTATGCATTGCTACTCATATGGATTATGAGGTATGACAGATGGATGTCAAGACAGCTTTCCTTAATGGAAGTCTTGAGGAAAATATCTATATGAAGCAACCAGAGGGATTCATTGCAAAGGGCAAAGAGCATCTTGTGTGTAAGCTTAATCGATCCATTTATGGATTGAAGCAAGCTTCGAGATCTTGGAACATCCGTTTTGATGAGGTAATCCAGTCTTATAGATTTATTCAAAGCCCAGATGAGTCTTGTGTATACAAGAGATGTGACGGAAACGTAGTGGTATTTATTGTATTATACATAGATGACATTTTGTTAATTGACAACAATGTCAAGGTGTTATCGGACGTAAGGGTATGGTTGTCCAAACAGTTTGATATGAATGACTTGGGAGAAGTGGGACACATCCTTGGGATCAAGGTTATAAGGGATCGGAGGAAAAGGATGTTGTGCTTATCTCAAGCTTCATACATAGACACCATTATGGATGGTTTTAGCATGCAAAACTCCAAGAAGGGTTTTCTACCTTTCAGGCATGGAGTTCCTTTATCTAAGGAGATGTGTCCTAGAACATCTAAGGAGATAGAGGAGATGAAGGTGGTTTCTTGTGCTTCGGCAGTAGAAAGCCTCATGTATGCGATGCTATGTACGAGATCGGATATCTGCTTTTCCATGGGCATGGTCAGCAGATATCAGAGTAATCCAAGATAGGGACATTGGACTGCGGTAAAGCATATATTGAAGTACCTGAGAAGGACTAGGGATAATATGCTAGTTTACCAGGCAGACCAATTACTCCCTGTGGGTTACACAGATTCCGACTTCCAATCAGACAGGGATAACAATAAGTCTACCTCAGGTTTTGTGTTTACTTTGGGAGGTGGAGCCATTGTATGGAGGAGTGTCAAGCAGAAATGCGTGGCAGACTCCACCATGAAAGCTGAGTATGTGGCAGCCTCTGAGGCGGCCAAAGAAGTTGTGTGGCTCAGGAACTTCTTGATGGACTTGGATGTGATTTCTGGTTTGCCCAGAACTATCACAATTTATTGTGATAATAGTGATGCAGTTGCAAACTCGAAGGAACCACGAGCCCATAAGGCAAGTAAACACATAGAGCGCAAGTACCACCTGATACGAGAAATCGTAAAGAGAGGAGAAGTTGTTGTGGCCAAGATTGCATCGGAGGATAACCTGGCAAATCCTTTCACTAAGGCCCTTCCGGCGAGAGCTTTTGATAGGCATGTGGAGAGAATGGGAATCAGATGTATGGCAGTTTGAGGACAGCATAGTCTTTTAGTATAAGTGGGAGATTGTTGGGATGTTTACTGAAAAGTCTATCTTTTGTATGAACATCTTTATTTTGAAATAAGAATCACATGATCATTGTTTGCATATTTATAGTTATGCATATTGTCTCATACATTACATTGTAAATAACATGGTGTGTAGTGTCACACGGTAGATCATGTTATCAGCTCTTTGTAGAGTATAAGTAAAGGCTCACAACCGAGATGGCTTTGGACAAACCATTGGTATGGTTGTAGTGTGATTTGGTATTGGTTTGTCTTGACCATAGAATCACAATAGTACACTTTGTGTGTATTGAGCAGGACCGACTTAGAGGTGATTCGATTTATTGCTGACTACATAATCGAATCGGTCCTCAGATATTATGTTGTACATGCTCTTAATACCGATATAATAACGGACACATATACTTAGTATTCATTTCTTTGATTTACCAATGGACGAGATTTATAGAGTAAATCGATAGGCTCGATAAGTTGGAAAATGATATTACTTATATGGTGTGTCATTGATTATAGGAGGAAACCGTGTCCTATATATTAGGATGATGATGTTCCCTTGAGGAGCTCATAAGGTTCATCATATAAACCCTGCAGGTGGACTTGGTCCGGCATGATGATAAGGTTGAGTGGTACTACTCATAAAGTTAGATGTTGATTAATTAATTATCAGTAAATTAATTAATCGACAGACATTCGAGATCTTAAACACGGGGAGATAAATGTACAAATAATATATAGAGCTCATATTAACTTATGGGGGTTGCTCAGGTAGATCAATGATAATCCTCTAGTGGAATGGATTATCATTAATGGATTGGACTTTATGTAGGCTTGATCCATTGGGTGGCCAAGATCCAACTCCTCCTCATGGTTCCTATTGTAGCCTATTAAAACCTCATGGAGCCTAGATCCGATGATGGAAAATAAAACTCTAGATCCGACGGTGGAGATTAAATCTCTAGATCCGACGGTTGAGATTAAATCTCTAGATCCGACGGTTAAGATTAAATTCCTAGAACCGACGGTGGAGATTAAAAGAGGCTTAAGCCTAACTCTATAAATAAGGGCTTAAGGTGGGCGGCAAGAGCATAGAAGGAGATTAGGGTTTTTGGGCGGCAAGAGGCTTGGAGGCTTGGGCAGCCACAAATTTGGAAAAAAAAATTCCTTCTTCTTCCTTAGGTGGCCGACGCTCATCCTCTCTTCTTCTCTCCTTGTTTTTGCCGGTGTCCAACCTTCTTCCCTTCATCCTTGGCCGGTGGCAAGAGCTAGGGTCTTCCCTTGGAGCTTTTGGCCGGCGCCCTTCCTCCTTATCTCTCACTTTGGCCGGCGGCAAGCATCAAGCTTGGAGCTTGATGGTCGGTTAAAGGAAGGAGAAGAGTTTTGTTTCTATTTTTCCTCTTGTTCGGAGCGAGCAAGGAAAGGAAGATTGGTGATCTAGGAGGCTTTGACTTTTGTAAGATCGTCGCCCACACGACGTCCAAAAGGAGATAGGACATACGATAGAAGACCTAGAGGTAAACAAGAGGTATAAATCTTGTTTTGCTTTCCTTTTTGTTTCTTTGTATATTGTATGAATGACATGTGGCTAATTTACTTGGACCTCGAATACAAACACAAAAACCGGTGATCCGTACATCGTCTATTCCGCGGCTATTCGTAGAATAGAGGTGGGTGGCTTGAACAACAAGTTTGTTCAAGTGACCACTCTAATTGAATAGCATGATGATGAAATGGTAGCTTGGGTAATCCCTCCTTGTCAAGGATAAATTTTTTTATCCGGGGCCATAGAAGGGATCGCCATGAACAAGCGACCGAGTCAAAGTGGGAAGCGAAGTTTCCTACCTTCAGTTGGTTAATTTGGCTAATCATTTAAAGGGGTAATTAAGTTAAGGAAACCCTAGTTATATTTTTTTTTCCCTTTCCCTAAACTCCTTGCGCCACCCACCCACATCTCCTCTCCTCCTCTTCTCTCCAAACGCCGAAACCTTCGCATCCATGAGCCCCAAGCGCCGACCAACCCTTCCCCTTCCTCTCCCCTTCCATTTTCTCCTCCGCCGAATCAAAAAAAAAAAAAGAAGAAGGATCCTTTCAATTTCCACCGAACAAAGTTTTCCCTCATCCTACTCTCCTACCGTGGAAATAAAGTAAAGCCTTCTCTTTTCTTTATTTTCACCACCGAGCAAGCCACCTCCACCTCCAATTACTTTTCTCCACCCTAGGATAATTCAAGAGGGATCTTCTCAAGGACTTGGTAGAGGATCACGCTCAAGCAAAGGAACACGTAGGAGGTCTTCTCTTTACAAAATTTAACGGTATAAATTAATGAAAAAGCATAGGAAGTAAGTATTTCTCACCTACAGTATAAGTAGTTATCGTATGTCATTGATATGTTTTATGTGCATCTTATTTTTAGTTACATAATTTTTGCCTGTTATGTCATGGTTGATTCAGTATCATGTTTAGATCCATGATAAGAATGTGATGTATGATCATGCATATTGTAGATGAGTTGTAGCTTACAATTATATGCATGATGTAGAGTAAGATGTAAAAATATTTCCTTTATAAAGAAAATTTAAAGATGCTCCCCGTTCAAATTGGGGATTAAGAGCACAATGATCTTCAGTATGCTCCCCATTTCAGTTTTGGAGGTCAAGAGCATAATGATCTTTATGGTGCTCCCCATTCATGGTTTAGGGGATTAAGAGCATTCTTTCAGTATGTATAAGAATATAAGTATAAAGAAAGTATTTTACTTTTGAAAGGGCATGTACCGGGCATCAGTTTCACCCACGGGCCAAGGCCCTCAGTTTTAGTTACCCTAGTAGGTTCGGTGGTTGGCCACCCCAGCTTATTAGGAAAGCATGTATTGGTATTATGCCGGGCTCATATTCAGGATGATTATTAATTTGAAGTATCAATATAAGTATAAGTAAAAAATTTTCAAAGTTAATCATTCCAATTCAGATACACTGTTTACAAGTTTAAAATACTCAAGAGCATGGTTTATACAAGAGACATGTATTCAGAGTTATGATTTCCAGTTATGCTTGCATGTGTATCGATGTATCAAGGGTAAGAGAACTAGTTGCATGATTTCATACGTTGCATATTTTTGTGAGCATAGAAAGTACTTACTAAGCATTATTGCTTACAGTTTACATTTTCTTATGCTGTAGATAAAGGTAAAGAAAAGCTTCAGTAAGGTGGCTTAGCGAATGAAGTGCTTGGAGTGTGTGGCGGCGGAATAGTGGAAATAAAAGATCCTAAGTGCAGATGTCTAAACCAGATTTTAAGTTTCTATTTTTTTTTTTTATATTGTTGAGGTTCAACTGGATTGCTTATGGTTAAGACCAAAGAATGCTAGAGTCATGTTGGGTTAGTCTTAATACTTGCATGTTATGTGAAGATCTTGAAATGGTTATTGTTTAAGTGATGTCAAGATCCTTATGATTATTTTAGTTGTTAGCATATTGCGTTAGTATATTGCTCGAATTGAGGAATGATAGTAACATGGTGTGATGATTTAAGTATAGCGTCATAGTAAGAGTAGAAAGTACAAAATCTGTAATGATCTCTCCCTTATGGGAGGGGTGGTACAGTTGGTGTAAGAGTAAGATAAGGAAGAATTAAAAAAATAGATAGTAAAGTAGTTACATCTCCCCTAGTAGAAAGTGGAAAGACTAGGGGGGTGTTACAGCTGTCACTATACTTATGTGACCGAGTGGACAGGATGCTGGCGGAGTATCACCCTCCTTCCCCATGTATATATATGGGGGACATCACCTCGTCTCATCTCCTCGTCTCACAACGAAGGAGGGATCCCTGTTTACTACCACGCCACAATACCAATATCCTGGGTGACCACCATGGAGCCCTGACAGAGCAACTACACACACCCTCCTGAAATACCACTAACTCACGAGTGATTGTGTGTGTGGATAATGTAACTGATGATGGACTCAACTACCAAGTAGTATCACCTCCTATCGAGGAGTCGATGATCGTCAGTCATGCAATAATGCAAGATGGTGCATGCCACTAATGCATGATACACCTATCAATCCATGACTACCTATGGTATGTACCAATAGGATCCCATATCAAATAACCTAAGTACATAAGTCTATGTACACATGCAATGTATATCCATTATTCATTCAATGTTCAGTATATAAGGTATGTCACTACTCTTAGTGCCAAATAAACAAATGACAAGTATCAAAATGATAGAGCACCAATATAATAAGCATATGAAAAGGCTACAACACATACTAGGTAGTGACATACCAGGGCAGTTAGAAGCATAAAAAACTATTATTAGCTATAGTAAACGATGCACAACAATATGACAATATCTAAAAGAAGATAAGTTAAAGATACCCGCCTGCTATGAAGAATACCAACTGTCTTTACGCTCGTGGACCTGTTTTGTGACCGAAACCTGCATATAACATAATTACCATTAAGTTCTAGCACACATGACAACGATTAAATCAGATCCTACATCGCTCTTGTAACCATCTCAATTTACCAACTACAAATTTAAAATCCCGATTAATAACCCTTTACAACCCCAATATCACTGGACAAACCTTCACAGTTTGCTTACAACCCAACCTAGAGTATCACCTAGGTTTTTCATAGCTCCACAACTATAGGTTAATTTAGGACTCACCTTAAGCCCAATAGCCTCTTCAACCTGATCGTTGCCCAAAATATTGTACAACCTATCCCAAATCTCCTCTGTTTCTCGTGGACAGCTCAAACACTAGAAACTGTTGTTGCCCTATTACCACGAAATTAGGAGCTACAAGGATAAGATGCGATCGGAGAAAAAAACCTCCACTTACCCCAATTTCGATCACCAACAACCTGCATCCGGTCAGCAACAGTCGTTCAACCTCCAAAATCGAGCATCATCACCAACAAAACACTGAATGGCAGACACAAGAAGAAGAAATCGGAAGCTATACCTAAATCTGCATCTTCACCGGTGGCACTCCCGTTCCCCTATCTCGTTGTTCGCCGAAGCAACCGATTGCCCCCACCTCCGGCAGCGACAGAGATCTGCTGCACGCTCGGGAGAGGAGGAGATCCGGCGGTGGAGCACGGGGAAGACGAGGCGACGGGTTAGCGATGACCCGTGGTGGTGTTGGACAGCGGTGAAGGGTAGAAAGGAGTGTGGCGTGGGGCGTCGGCTCGAGTTCGGGCGACGACGATGCTAGCAGGTCGCTCGATCGGGAGAAGGAAGAGAGGTCCGGCGGCACTTGGGGCAGAAACGGGGAGGCAATTGGCATGTCAGCAGAGGAAAAAGGAGAAGAAACAGAGGAGATCTAGCACTCGATCTCTGGCGACAGACCTCACTCCAACATCCTCACAATCGGCGAATAGAAGGCGTTCAAGAACCTAAACTCGGCGCTGCGATGGAGGAAAAGAAACTGTCGGGAGAGGAAGAAGAAGAAGTGTTCGAGAGAAGAAATGTCGTGGTAGAGAAACGGCCGGGGAGAATTAAAAGTCACGGAAATGGTCACTCGGGGAAAACTGTAGAGGTGAGAAAATAGTTGGAAACTAACGGCTCGCGTTAATGAAGAAAACGAGTTAACTCTAGGTTTTAGTTAACACATTAACCCCTCAAAAATTGATATTTCAAAAAGGCCCTCCAAAAGTCTATTTTTCTTATCCCTGTAAATATCCCGTGCAAGTCCTATTTAATTCCAGAAAAATTCTGAAAAAAATTCTAAAATTCTCCAAAAATACCAAAAAAAATTCCTAGGATTATTTTCCTAAATTTTAGTCATTTAATTTAGCATTTTAAATTTCTATATTTAACATTCTCCCCCACTAATAAAATTTGGTCCCCAAATTTTCCACTCAAATGTATAATGAGTAAGAGATAGCACACTCAAGTAGCACAAGTACTGAAAGTATATTTCATGTACCTTAAGTAAACAGGTGGAGATATTGAGCTCTAATCTTTTCCTCAAACTCCCAAGTAGCCTTCTTATCGGTGTGGTGGCTCCACCCGACTTTAACAAGTCGCACAATCTTGTTCCGCAACTGTCGTTCTTTGTGATCCAGAATCTGTACCGGAACCTCTTCGTAAGTAGCACCAGGTTGAATGAAACCCGACACATCTAATAGAATATGTGTAGGGTCTGGCACATACTTCCTGAGCATGGACACATGAAACACATCATGAATACCAACCAAGGACGGTGGTAGCGCTAGGCGGTAAGCGACTACTCCGATCCTCTCCAAAATCTAGAAAGGACTAATGTACCTTGGAGATAGCTTACCACGGAGGCCAAATCTCTTCACCCCTTTCGTGGGTGAGACTCGCAAGAATAAATGGTCACCAATAGAGAACTCCAGAGGTCTCCGTCTCTAATCGGCATAACTCTTCCGACGATCCTGCACCTTTGCCATCCTTATTCTGATAGTACGGACCAACTCTGCCTTATGCTGAGCTCTATGGAGTCCTAGCAACTGGGCCTCCCCAACCTCATCCCAGAGAGTGGGTGTTCGACACTGTCTACCATACAATGCTTCAAATGATGCCATTTGGATATTCGAATGATAGTTGTTATCGTAGGCGAATTCCCCTAATGGCAAGTGGTCCTCTCAGCTGCCCCTGAAATCCATAACGCAGGACCTCAGCAAGTCCTCTAGAGTCTGAATGGTCCGCTCAGACTGTCCATCTATCTGCGGATGGAATGTTGTACTAAAATGGAGTTGTGTGCCTAAGGCCTGTTGTAGACTCTACCAGAACCGGGACGTGAACCGGGGATATCTATCTAATATAATACTCAAAGGAACACCATGTAATCTGATAATCTCTTGACAATATAACTCTGCCATATGATCCAGAGAGTCGGTCTTCCGAATCGCTAAGAAGTGTGCGGATTTGGTTAATCGGTCAACGACTACCCAAATCGCATCATGGCCTCATCGTGTCCTAGGCAGACCCACCACAAAATCCATGGTAATGTGATCCCACTTCCACTCAGGAATAGAAATCCTCTAAAGTAGTCTGGCTAGTCTCTGGTGCTCAGCCTTCACCTGTTGACAAACTAGACATCTAGTTATAAAATCTGCGATGTCTTTCTTCATGTCATTCCACCAATACAAACATCTTAGATCTCGATACATGCGGGTTCCGCTTAGGTGGATCGCAAATCGAGAGTGATGAGTCTCCTGAAGTAACTCCTCCATGACCGGGTGAGACTGAGGTACGCATAATCTGCCCCGAAAATAAATAATACCCTCGTCATCTCGGGTGAACTCAGTCTGTTGTCTAGAGGTTATCTGGCTACCAATGAACTGTAAGTGTTAATCACCGGCCTGAGCCTCTCGGACTCTCGTCCTGATAGATGACTGAGCAACCATGGTAACAAGAATGCCCTGCTCTGTCAGTCCCTTCTCCTCAAGGCCCAACTCAAAGAAACCCTGAATCAAATCCTTGACTAAAACTTGGTAGCAAGCTAAAGTCCCTCGGGACTTCCGGCTAAGTGCATCGGCAACCACATTGGCTTTCCCTGGGTGGTAGCTAATGGTACAGTCATAATCTTTCAAGAACTCTATCCATCTCCTATGTCGGAGATTGAGTTCCTTCTGCATAAATAGATATTTGAGACTCTTATGATCAGTGAGAATCTCAAATGTAATACCATACAAATGATACCTCCAAATCTTCAAGGCAATGATAATATCAGCTAACTCTAGATCATGTATTGGATAGTTTTTCTCATGCTCCCTCAACTGGCGAGAAGCATAAGAGACCACCCTGTCATGTTGCATCAGTACTGTGCCTAAACCCTGGAGAGACGCATCGGTATAAAGGACAAAATCATCGTCCCCTGATGGTAATACCAGAATCGGTGTTGACACCAGTCTCTTCTTCAACTCCTGAAAGTTGGTCTCGCAGGCCTCTGACCACGTGAACTTCATGCCCTTCCTAGTAAGGCGTGTCAACGACATAGCAATGCTTGAGAAACCCTCAACGAATCGTTTGTAATATTTGGCTAAGCCCAATAAACTATGAACCTTCTAAATTGATTTCGACTGCTCCCAACTAGTGACAACCTTGATCTTCTGGGGGTCAACTGAAATGCCTTTGTTAGAAACTATGTGTCCCAGATAACCGATTGAGGGTAACCAGAACGTGCTTTTACTGAACTTCGCATATAGTTGCTTCTGTCGAAGCCTATCCAGGACAATGCGAAGATGTTGCGCGTGTTCCTCTTCGGAACGGGAATAGACCAGAATGTCGTCAATAAAGACAATGACGAACCAATCTAGGAAATCCATAAATTCATGGTTCATCAAGTCCATGAATACTACCAGAGCATTGGTAAGCCCAAATGACATTACCAAAAACTCATAGTGCCCATTCTGGTACGGAATGTTGTCTTCTGAATGTTCGAATCTCTGACCCTTAGCTGATGATATCTGGACTGCAAATCAATCTTAGAATACATTGACATACCTCTGAGCTAATAAAAAAAGTCTTCAATATGTGGCAGGGGATATTTATTCTTGATGGTGACGACATTCAACTACTTGTAGTCGATGCATAATCTCATCGAACCATCTTTCTTCTTTACGAAGAGAACCGGAGAACCCCAGGGAGATACGCTAGGGCGAATAAAACCTCTGTCCAAAAGCTCCTGAAGTTGGACCTTTAGCTCGTTCAACTCTTTCGGGGTCATACAATAAGGAGCTTTCGATGCTGGCACCGTCCCTAGAATTAACTCAATTGTGAACTTCGCTTGCCTTCTGGGAGGCAAGCCCGGTAACTTCTCTAGAAAGACATCTGGATACTCTCAGACGATAGGAATGTCCGAGATCTGAGAGTCACCATTGTCCTCGGTGTTGATCAATGACAATAGAAAACCCTAACAGCCGTGTGATAAAAGCTTCCGAGCCTGAATCGTAGAAACGGTCGATATACCATCGTTTCTGGTGCCAATGAAATCCCATGAGGGTTGGTTAGGAGGATGGAACATAACCACCCTCGTCTGGCAATCCACAATGGCATGATACGCTGTTAGTCAGTCCATGCCAAGTATGATGTCGAATTCGATTATGTCGAGAACCAACAAATCTACTGGGAGTATAACGCTGCCGAAATCTAATGGACATCCTCTAACCTCCTGGGTGACTTCTAATTTATCCCCAGAGGGCAGAGATATCATCAATCTTTGTGACCTAAGGGTGGGTAGTCTACCAATCTCTCTCAGGAATACCCGAGAAATAAATGAATGTGAACTACCAGTGTCAACTAACATATCAGCAGAAAATACATAAAATAAAATCGTACCATAGAAAACAGATCCGTCGACTCATTGCGCATCCTCTCGGGTAACTGCATGAATATGTCCAGTTTCTGGCGGCGGTGGAGGTGGTAGCACTGTCAGAGGCTACAGATTGTGCGAGGCGCCATCGAGGCAAATATTGAGGCGTGTCAGCATCTTGAAGGTGATATAAATATTGCCGCTAATTGAACTAATCACGAGGCTGCGATTGATACCGCACTAACACCGAGGCCGAGGTCGAGCATCGAGGTCATAATATAGAACTCTACAACTCCGTAAGGGCATTAGAGTGCTCCTGTCCATGCAAGATTGGGATTTCTACCAGCATCGCTGAGGTCCCTTCTGTCCGAACTGTCCTCCTTGCACAGACACTCCTGAAGCCACATGTTGAGCCTTCGCGAACAATCTCGGCTCTGGTGTCCAGGAAGTTTATAGTAATAGCAAACTGACTATGTCAGTGAACAGACTGATATCATATGCTCCCTGGACCCGCATCTAACATAGTGATTGTCATTAGAGGATCGCTTCCGGTTCTCCTGGTCAAACTGGGAGCGTCCTGACGAAGATCGTCCGGTCTTCTGGGGTTTGCCTGATGCCATCTCACTGTGACCGCCTCGCTGTTGACCTGTAGTTGACGGCTAGGCCCGAATCAATTACGACTTTCTTTTTGTGATTGCTCTGCTGAGCTGACTCAATCAGAAGAGCTCGATCCAATGCCTCTCTGTAAGAAGAATTTCCAAAACCTGCTAGCTTCACCTGAAGATGTCCGTCTAGACCCTGAACAAACTAAAGCATGCGAGACCGGTCCTCAGCGACTAACTCCGGACAGAATTTGGCTAACCGATTAAATTCAGCATTATATTCCATCACCATGTGATTGTTCCATCAAAGATTCTAAAAATCCTGACGATGCATCATCTAATAAGATAGTGGAAAATATTGGCTCTCGAAACCTCTCTGAATTTCGCCCATGTTATCTGCTACTCGCCTATAATCACACGTTGTGTGTCCCACCAGATTTCAACCTCGTCCCGTAAATGATAGGCTACAAGCTCTGCCTTCTCCCACTTGAAGCAAGCCATATAGAAAAAGGTCTGCTCCATAGTCTCTATCCAGGACTGAGCCGCCCTTGGATCTGTCTCTCTGTGGAAGAGCGTGAATTGGCCTTTCACCGACTCCGCCAAGGATGGGATCCAAGCTCGTGCCGCAGTCACATCAGCAGGATGACTAGGGATCGCCATGAGCCGGGCAACCACTCTGATTGGTGTGGATGCATAAGGCGCGGCAGTCTTGAGAAAGGGTGATCGATGCTGGTGAGGTTGTCGAGTATGCAGTAGCAGGCATCGCTGGCGGAGGTGTCGCATATCCTGTAGGTACTGCTGGAGGAGGTGTCTGGTATGTAGCAACAAGGGCTACTGGTGGTACCTCCGGGTGTACAGTAGCAGGTGCTGCTGATGGTACTGCGGGATATGTTGGAGTGGGTACCACTGGTGGTACAGTGAATACCGCAGAAGTGGGTATCTCTGGAGGAGGAACCGTCGGGGACTGAGGGTCCAATACACCCATGACACCATGTGAAGTCTGACCCTGATCGACAAGCTCATTCTCCGTAGACCTTTCTGGCAACTCCATCACCAAAGATCTCAATATCCTCTTGCGTGACTGCCTTGCACCATGTCTCGCCGCGAGAGCACGCCCACATCGTTTCATATCTGTTAAATTATTACCCAAGTATTACTACAGGTAGAAAATTATAAAAAAAAATCAATAATTTCATCTGTTAGCCATCTGGAGATGTCCTATCGTCGCCAAGTCCTCAATACAATCTTGTCGAAATATGACTCCAAAATGTCCGAAATGCCAAATCAACGGAAATCCGTAAAAATTCGAAAATGCACAGGTTGACCTGCCAAATGTGGTGAACTCCAAAAACCCAAAAACCCTTAGGAACTCGGAACCTAAGCTTTGATACCAAATAAATTGTTACGCCCCAAGAGGGAGTACTTGTCCGACAAAAATCGGACAGCACCTCCCCTATACTACGAACAATTGAAACCTGTATACAAGGCCCACACGACCCACTATACATTATCCAATATGGCCGGAACATAAAACACCATAATACATATAATATATGAGTCTCAGGCCAACAACCAAAGTAAATAAGAAGCCTAAAACCTCTAGACTTACCTCTTCTGTCATCTGAACAGGGATACACAACCACACACATAACCAAAACAAATCGAACAAAAAGTCCATAAGGACATAATCAAGTACCACCAAAACAATCATGAGAATAAAATACTACAAGTTTAAAACATAGAGTACTAGTGATAAAAATACGGAAAACTGAAATCAAAATAACGGAGTCGTCATATGAGGGGACTGGCAACTAGACCCTCTAGAAGGCTTAATCTTGAAATAAAATAAATATCAACTGAGTGAGTAAAACTCAGCGGATATTTAATAGTCATGCATAGTAAACTATAAGTAGCAATAATAATCATGCTGGTACAGTTTCTCGACAATAAACAAAAAAATACATATATATACCTGAAACTGTACATACCAAAATCACCTAAGCTGACATAAGATACATTCATATAAGCAGATGTAGAATCACCAAAACAAACTACATAATACCTCCTATATGTGTATGACAATCATATGTAACAACCAAAAGTGCAACAAGCAATGCATATAGTAAAAATGTATACACATGATGCTATGACATGTGTCACCCCTGACGTCAGTCAAGCCACCGACATGTCATGTGTGTCGGTCGAGTGAGTAGGGTTGTGACAACTGTGCACTCTGTCGTCACTACACCTATATGACCGAGTGGATAGGATGCTAGCGGAGTATCACCCTCCTACCCCATGTATATATATGGGGGACATCACCTTGTCTCATCTCCTCGTCTCACAATGAAGGAGAGATCCCTGTCTGCTACCACGCCGCAATACTAATATCCTGAGCGACCACTGTGGAGCCCTGACAGAGCAACTACACACACCCTCCTGAAATACCACTAACTCACGAGTGGTTGTGTGTGTGGATAATGTAACTAACGATGGACTCAACTATAAAGTAGTATCACCTCCTACCGAGGAGTCGATGATCGTTAGTCATGCAATAATGCAAAATGGTGCATGTCACTAATGCACGATACACCTGTCAATCCATGGCTACCTATGGTATGTACCAATAGGAGCCCATATCAAATAACCTAAGTACATAAGTCTATGTACACATGCAAAATATATCCATTATTATTAATTTAATGCCCAGTATGTAAGGTATGTCACTACTCTTAGTGCCAAATAAACAAATGACAAGTATCAAAATGATAGAGCACCAATATAATAAGCATATGAAAAGTCTACAACACATACTAGGTAGTGACATACCAGGGCAGTTAAAAGCATAGAAAACTATTACAAGCTATAGTAAACGGTGCACAACAATATGACAATATCTAAAAGAAGATAAATCAAAGATACCTGCCTGCTATGAAGAATACTAACTGTCTTTATGCCCGTGGACTTGTCTCGTGACCGAAACCTGCATATAACATAATATCATTAAGTTCTAGCACACATGACAACGATTAAATCAGATCCTACATCGTTTTTGTAACCATCTCAATTTACCAACTACAAATTTAAAATTCCGATTAACAACCCTTTACAACCCCAATCTCACTGGACAAACCTTCACAACTTACTTACAACCCAACCTAGAGTATCACCTAGGTTGTTGACAGCTCCACAACTATAGGTTAATTTAGGACTCACGTTAAGCCCAACAACCTATACAACCTGATCGTTGCCCAAAATCTTATACAACCTATCCCAAATCCCCTCTGTTTCCCATGGACAGCTCAAACACTGGAAACTATTGCTGCCCTATTACCACGAAATTAGGAGCTACAAGGATAAGATGCGATCGGAGAAAACAACCTCCACTTACCCCAATTCTGACCACCAACAACCTACATCCGGTCACCAACAGTCGTTCAACCTCCAAAATCGAGCACCATCACTGATAAAACACTGAATGGCAGACACAAGAAGAAGAAATCGGAAGCTATACGTAAATCTGCATCTTCACCGGCGACACTCCCGTTCCCCTATCTCGCTGTTCGCCGAAGCAACCGACTGCCCCACCTCTAACAGCGACGAAGATCTGCTGCGCGCTCAGGAGAGGAGGAGATCCGACGGTGGAGCACGAGGAAGACGAGGTGACGGGTCAGCGACGACCCGTGGTGGTATTGGACAGTAGCGAAGGGCAGCAAGGGGTGTGGCGTGGGGCGTCGACTCGAGTTCGAGCAGCGATGATGCTAGCAGGTCGCTCGATCGGGAGAAGGAAGAGAGGTTCAACGGTGCTTGGGGCAGAAACGGGGAGGCAATCGATGTGTCAGTGGAGGAAAAAGGAGAAGAAACAGAGGAGATCCGGTGCTCGATCTCTGGCGACAAACCTCACTCTAGCATCCTCACAATCGACGAATAGGAGGCGTTCAAGAACCTAAACTCGGCGTTGCAGTGGAGGAGGAGAAATCGCCGGGAGAGGAAGAAGAAGAAGAGTTTGGGAGAAGAAATGTCGTGGTAGAGAAACGACCGGGGAGAATTAAAAGTCACGGAAACGGTCACTCATGGAAAACTGCGGAGGTGAGAAAATGACTGGAAACTGATGGCTCGCGTTAATGAGGAAAACGAGTTAATCCTAGGTTTTAGTTAACACATTAACCCCTCAAAAATTGATATTTCAAATAGGCCCTCCAAAAGCCTATTTTTCTTATCCCGTAAATATCTCGTGCATGCCCCGTTTAATTCTAGAAAAATTCTGAAAAAATTTCTAAAATTCACCAAAAATCCAGAAATTATTTTCCTAAATGTTGGCCATTTAATTTAGTATTTTAAATTTCCTTATTTAACAATATATGCGAGAGAAAAATAGGGCCACTTCGAAGAAAATTAAAAGATATAACTTTTATAATTTTTTACAGAATTAGGCATGTTTATGGTTAAGAACAAACACACTCATGATACTGAACTATATCAGAGAAAATTCTAGGTGAGATATGTAAATACTAATATAGATAGTAGAATAGTTCAAGTGTATCGTAAACATATATTTATATGGGAAGATTTAAAAGGTAAAATTTATCTATCCTATATAGGGCTCAACACTATTAATACCTTTTTTTTCATTCATGCGGAAATTATTAGACATGTAAATACAAATAAAAAAGGTGGATGAATATGGATCAAATATAAATGAAATTTTAGTCCCGCATTGAAAATTTTGTGTCATGAAGGTTATTTATATTGAATCATAATAATAGAAGTAATGAATATGTATAAGGAGAGACTTTCTCTCATACACTATCCAAAAAGGGATGCAAATTCAGGATATAGATTGCTCTAAACCTAGCTAGATGACTCATATATATGTATCTCAAACCTATTTTTGCTGTATGAAAAATCTCTCTTCTTAATCACTCAATTTATACCTAATTTATCAAGCAAAGATATAATAGAGTTATAATTGGAGAGGAGAATTCAATGACTTAATAAATTTAATTATGATAAAGCATAAGACCATTTATTATGTTTATTATTTTACTCATCAATTACAATTTATACTTAAAAGATAATACACAACAGTTAAAAGACATCGTTTTTTATGAAAAGTATTGTTATTTTTAATTTAACAAAACTTTTAGTGTAAAACGTTATCTTTTTTTTTTTAAATTATAATAGACAACACTTTTTATAAAATCATTGGGTATTAATGTTTTTTTTATGTCAAAGACACTTCCACTCATGTTTCTCCCAAATCAAGAATTCAGATTTGCTCAATCCTGATCATCTGATGAGATTTGATTGATTCTGAGTCATTCATCTCGATCTGGAGAGATCCGAACATACACTCAGATCTATTCATCTCAACTTTTCATCAAAATAAGCTGTCCAGATTGATCAGATCCGTTCATTCTAAATCAAAGCAATTCTGCCCGTTGGATCAGATCTAGGATTTAGGATATAACGAAGTTTGATCAGATTTATTTGAGATCAGTCTCGACGACAGTTCTTCACCCAATCCACGCAGCTTCTCCTTCCGCCACTTTGTCCATCCTCACCGTCGGCCGTCCATCTCCTCCACCAAGGGCGGCGGTGGTGGTTTTCTTCCCTCTCTTCTCCTTCATCCACTGTCGAAGCCACTGCCGACAGCCGCCTCTTCCTCACCAAGCTCCGCCGCCGATAGCCATCGGAGAAGGGGGTTCCCCTCCGATCGTCCTATTCCTATGGGAGACTTTATATGGTTTACTAAATGAGCTCGAAGCCATTATGCATCCTTGTTATTCTAACTCTGGTGATTATACTTCCATTTAACATTTCTTAATCTATATTTGATTTCATTTTTTAAATTCAGGATCAAATACCGGCATTTTCTACTATTGATGCAATCAAGTCTATCGAATCTCAGTTGGGACGTCCAATTAATTAAACCTTTGCAGATATAAGTCCAAAACCAGTTGCAGCAGCATCCTTGGGTCAAGTTTATAAAGGTTAGTAATCTATATCGATGTTAATGTCTTTGTTAACTACCATTATGGATCTCTAACTTTACTGGAATCTCTGAGGTTAAACACATCCCTTTGACATATCAAGTCATGCAGCTCATCTGCATTCTGGGGAGCTTGTAGCTGTCAAAGTACAAAGACCTGGCGTGAGTTTCTTTCTGACCCTTGATGCCCTATTGTTTCATATGATTGGGGGGCAATTGAAACGATTTGCGAAGTCTCGCAAAGATCTCTTGGTAGCTGTCAATGAGATGGTGAGCTCCATCCTTGTTGCTATGTATTCATTTCCACTTTTCGTTTCTGATATTTCTGTGTCTGATTTTTGTATTCTCTTTTAGGTAATCTCTTGAATAAGTTTGAGTGCCTATACTGAAATTGAGATGTTAATTTTTTAGAAGTCTCTAAATGGACTATAGAACTTTATTACTTTATTGTAATTGTAACTTTTTAAAATTACTGACAGGGACTGTCATTGCTAGAATTTTTGCTTGGATCTTCTTTCCACAGGTTATAAGTTCGCTTTCTGAAAGGCGCATTGCAACTTTCATTCCTCAAGGTTGTGACAGACATAGTAAAACTGTACCGGACCCTAGTTGATCCTAGTTTCTAACAAAAAGCTATTTTTGAATAAAAAAAATAGACTAATTAAAGTAATTTCTTGATAGTGGAATGACCCGAATCCCATCTCTGCCAGGGAAAGTCATATTCTGATCACTGTAGGGGTCATATTCTCTTCCAATTTCCAAAAGTCAGATCTGGTTTCTATTCTATATGTTGCAATCACAATAGACTAAATTTTCCCTAATCATGATGCTTGTCTATTTGGCTCTTCTCAGAAAACCTGTAAGTTAAGGTTAGGAAAGTCTAGTCATATAACAAATGGGAGCAAAAAAATAACCTTGATGACATAAGATAAATACATTATAAAGGATAGAACTTATGGCTCGTTTTTAGTGTAGATTTCTTGCATATTTTCCTACAAATATGCATGCATTGCCAACCATTGTTTATGAAGTTTTATCAATTTCTGGAGTTTACCAAAGATTCCATGTATTTCCATGAATTTATTCCTCTAGTTTTTGTGTTTTATTCAATGAATTTTTGTCATGAATGGATGTGTTTTTTAATCTTGATTCTGCTATTTTCTTGAGAATCTAAAGTTGTCCACTGTTAATCGAACACTTTGGTCTAGAAGTTGATATATCTCTACATTGGTAAATATATATATAAAACCTAGTTCAAAATGTATGAGATATAGTTCTTTTACATATATCGAGTAGTTTGAAGTAGTAGCTTTCAATTTATCTTCGAACGTGAGCACAATCCTTGCCTTGAGTATAGTTTTTACTGAAGTTCATTAGGGATGACATATATTCTTTGTGTTGAAAATTAATCACATGGTAGTTTCTCTAGGGATTACTAAATGTGCTCCTAAATGAAAATCGTGTATGGGGCATAAAATAACGTTGTCCATTATTTCAACAAGAGAGAGTTCAATGATTTTATGAAAACATGAAGTATCTTCCGTCTTGTACTATTTGGTTTATTTTAGGATTTCATGAGTATATGACTGCTTTGAGTTTGTGATACATTAAATTTGATATCTTCTCCTCAAGATAAAGATTCGTGAGTATCCGTCTTGTACTGTTACATAAAAAGAGTTAAAAGATTCATTCTTTACATTCAAATTTAGCTACATATGGTTTAGAGTGTATAATTGCCCCTTGGAAAACCTATTTGAATTTTTTAGAAATCTTTAAGCTTAGATTGACATTGTGTATTTATTACAGTTCTTATGAATAAATTGTTAAAAATATGTGCAAGGTTTGTATTGATCATTTTAATTATAATGTAATAATTTTTTTCTTCGCAAATGAATGTGAAAAGAAATTGAAAGTGAGATTTTTATTTTGCCAAGGATACTCATATATTCAAGAAGATGCAATCAATAAAAATTCAATCCAAGAAGCAAGATAGGTTAGAACTAATATGTATGTCTAGTATGTAGGTTTTTTGTTTTTATAAACTTAACTTGGATCCAAAGTTTATGGATTATGCCTTCACTCTCTCTATTTTTCATTATTTGTCGATTATGGCACATTTATGTTTTAATTGTAAAAAAGATTGATTAGTTGTACTTTAATAATATTTTAATTTGTGTTATTTATAAGGATTTAATTAAGTAGTTTATCGTATAATATAATAAACAACGGTTTTGTAGATACAAAAGATAACGGTTTTTATTTGTTGATAAAAAGTAATATTTTATTTCAGATGACAATGCTTTTATCCATTATAAAAAGCGTTGTCTATGTTAAAAAGACAACACTTTTAATTTGTAACAAAAGCGTTGTCTTTGCAAAAAAATAAGACAATGTTTTTTATCCGTTGTAAAAATATTGTCTTTGTTAGAAAAGACAACGTTTTTTATCTGTTGTCATTGATCGGATTTTTAACAACGGTGTTTTTAACAATGTTTTTTCAGTCACATAGACAACAAATAAAAATCATTGTCTATGACCTTTTTTCTTGTAGCAAGGTGACCCACTTTCGCCTTTCATCTTTGGATTATGGAGGCCATGAAACCGGAATAACACTACCATCTTATATATATGTGTGCCAACATATATAGGAATTACTCACTTGGCGTATGCAGATGATCTCCTTTTATTTGTGCGGACTGACGAGTCAACGATCAACTTGATAGCGAGTTGCCTCAAGGAGTTCGAGGAGCTGGCTGGCTTTCATCCTAACCTCAACAAGTCCCATCTGATCAATGCTGGAGTTGGCGAGCAAACTGTGGACAATTTGCTTTGTCTCACTGGATTTCAACTGGGTTCATTTCTTTTCCGATACTTGGCATTCCAATTGCAACAGAGAAGTCAAGGACAAGTAACTATGGATCCCTTATGGAGAACATCGTACGAAGGCTTACCTCTTCGTCAAAACACACTCTATCATACGTCGACAAACTTGAATTGGTGTGGACGGTGTTGCAAGGTATCGAATGCTTTTGGCTATCCATATTACCCACCCTTGTGCAATCATTGACAAGATCTACGCGATATGTTGTTCTTTTATTTGGTCCATCAAGCATCCACCTATCTCTTGGACGACCAGGCCATGTGCTTGTCGAAGGATGAGGGGGGCTATGGACTACGCAATCTCTGCACATGGAATTCTACCCTCCTCTTCCGATCCTTATGGAACATTCAACAGAAGAAGGACGTCTTATGTGGGTCATCAATACCTCTAATGAGTTGACATGTGGGAGTGGCAAGTCAAATATCGGACTCCCCCCTCATCAAGCGACTCAATGACATACGAAGATTTGTCTAGCTGCAGGCCAACACTGCCCTCCTGAGTTCCTGGTTCGAGGTGCGACATAGTGCCAAGGGCACGTATGAATTTTTCAGGCCACACAGTAACAAGACAACATGCATGGGCATCGGTGGTGTGGCAAGCCTGCGCATCAAACGCAAATTCATTTTTTTTTTACTGCTCATGCATGGTAGATTGTGCACCGAGAACAAACTAGCGTGTGAAGTATTCAAGACGTGTCCGTTGCGTCAGCAGGAGGATGAGGACAATTGAGATGGTAAAAATTTTAGTCGACTGGAAATATCTAATCGATTGAGATAGATAATTTCCCAAATTATATAGGAGCTAGCAGAGCCAGCTGACCTAGAATCTAACAAATTCAGTCAACTGAAAAAACAGAAATATTAAATAGACAAACTGATCTGGAATCATCACTCGGTGTAAATTCAGTCACTCAGCCACCTCTTCTTCGACTGTAGGATGACCAACGAGCGATGGACAGGTGCAAAGTTGCCGCGGATCGGACTACCACTACCCACAGAGACGACAGGGACAGGGGCGCTGGACTGCCTAGTTGGGCAGTTTGTAGCGGACAACCCCCTTAATAGGGTGCATGCGACACCTAGGCGTACGTTTCCACTGTGGTCTACCTTATTTGACAAAATCGAAACCAAAGTCATCACAAAGGAGATCTTCCAAGTGTCGAGAAGTTGATGTGGTGATCAAGGTATAGCGGTACTTGTAAAAGTGGTATGGATTGATTTCAGAGGAGGTCTAAAGTCTTTTCTTGGATTCAAATGATCTCTACGTATTTTTGATTCTGCGTCGAGGCGCATGGGGTCTAAGTAATTCTATCTCGTAATGATGTAGAAGTTATTTAAGAAAATTGAAATTCATGTATTTTTATAAGGGTTGGAACTATCAACCTAACGATTTTCACTGATCTATCTCAGGATCATTGTGAGGGAGATAAATTACGGAGGATTCTATGAGTCTTGACGTAGTGGCTAAGATACGTGGAGATTATCTGAATTCAGAAAAGAACTTTAAACCTCCTTCGGAATCGATCTATGTCATATCTACAAGCATCGATGTGCCTAAGTCATGACCAATAAATTTGTTTGTGACGAAATGGTTTGCAGGAAGATTTTTTAACTTACTCACTCTCCTTGACTTATCTGGGCCTGATCTAATGCAACCTTCTTCTATTATGGTTGTCTGGGTGAATACAAATTTAAAAAAAATAAATAATAATAATAATAATAATAATTTTGAAAAAAAAAAAAGAAAGATTAAAATTAAAAGTGAAGTTGAAAGTTCTTACTCATTTGGAGAGGCATCCAATGCCTCCCAACCTAGAGGTTGAATATTTGTAGGCATGTATGTCTTAAAGAAAACCACGGTGGACCATTCATTCCATGCTCTTCCAAGGAAGGTGCTCTCGCTCGAGGTACGAATGGTGCAATGCTTGAATACAAACCCCGTTGGGGAACTTTCCTCCTTCTTAGCATTTGCGATCGATCAACCAACCCTTTCCAATCGAATTCAAAGTACATTTCTGCACACAGTGAAAAACAAAAATTAAGTTAGCTTCATTCCATGCATTGAGCATATTATACGATAGACTTTGATCGAGTAATATAATTAAAACTGCAGCTATGTGTCTATCTATCTAGGGACTACCGTATACATAGATTGCGCATAGCCAAAGATGAAGTCGACACTGCCCTCGATCCAACATTTGTGGTAAAAATGTCGACCCTTGTAGTCACACAAGGTGTCTTGGTGGCCTAAGAAAGCACACCTACGGAAGGAATTCCTGTCTCCCCGTACCAGTGCTGCTTCTGCTACTTCAGGTGCATCATACATCCATTTATATGAATTCTGCATCGAAAAGAATTAAAAGTTTACACGTTCTTATGTTTGATTAATTGTACATACAATATTACACTTCTTTTAATTATACATTTATTGTTTTAAGTCCATGCATGTATATATAAACAGATGCAAAGAGTTTTCACCGAAAATGTAATATCGCGAGCAACAAAGTCATTGGCATAGACGATGAAGGTTGCACTCTTCCTGTCACCGTGATCATCCCAGTCGATTCTAGTGTTGCTAGCACCTTCACCTTGGAGAACAATAAATGATTTGGACTCCGATATATTAACCTTCTCCCTGCAACGATCGAGTATCGTAAATAACTTTGTACAAATTAAATGTAGAAATTAAGAGAAGAGATGGTTGTAATACCTGTAAAATCCTTGCTTTACATAAATTTTGATCAACTGCTGATTGCCATCGGGAATGGAATCGATAGCAGCTTGAATAGTGGTGAAATTTCCATACCCTTTCTGGTCCACAGTAATGAATTTGGAGATAGAAGCAGCTCCATATATGCACACGCAGCTGCTCAAAGCCAAAAACAGCAGAAATAAAATGAAGGAACACATGATGAAGATAGAGCATATTTAGTGCTGAATAAGTGTTATGTTTATCTGAAACTAAGATTTTGATATGCATATAAAGATTTATGATTAGAGATCGACTATTTTGAATTTAATACTGGAGGAATTAATGGATTTGCAGGATTTAATTTTTCACAATGAAGAAATATTTAAATGCAAATAAATTATGGTTAGAAATGGAAGAAAGGGATAGATTAGGAAAGGTATAATTTCTGTGTTAACTTTATCTACAAGGTGAGAAAATTATAAATAAATTTCAAGAAATAATAATAATAATAATAATAACTCATACTTTTGAAAAATAAAAATAATCACCGATATTTGGAAACAAATGGAAAAATAAACCAGAAAGATTCTAAAGTTGCATCTATTTTAAACCATGGAGATCGACTGCGCTAACGGTATATATAGTCTTCCTTATGGACGATCTTCCTCGAGTTTTTTCATAAAAGATTGGAATTTGTTAACCTAGTGGCCACTATTAGTCTGTCCCACAGTCATTATGAGGGAGATAAAACACGGCGGGTCCTATAGATCTTGACGTAGTGGCTAAGACTGTAGGGATTTCTATATGCCAAATAGCATATGCGCAACGGAAAAATTAGGATCCCTTCCTAGTGATCCTTGCGAAAGAAAATCTCGTACAAAATAAATTTCTCTAAAACCAAACCTATCTTATAGGAGAGGATTACCTTTGTTGCGTGCCCTTGTTAATCCCGCTTTTCCTTTTGGTTTGTTGGATCTTTAGCACGTTCAAATGTCCGTGCCTCTATACGTATCCACACGAGCAAGCTCTTGTCTCACAAAAGAAAAACTAGAAGGGCTCTCCTTTACTTCTTGCTAGAGAAGTCCCTAAAGGAGAGGAAGCTAGGGAAAAAGAGAAGGGAAGAAGAAGACTACTCTTCTTGCTAGCCTACACTCACAAAACCACACAACCAAAGCTTCCACCAAGCTCTCAAGCTCTCACACAACCACAATCACACTTTGGCCGGCCACTCCATGGAGTCTTTTATAGGGTTGGAAAAACCCTTTCACCTCCTACCATTCAATGCAATCCATTGCATTGAGACACCTTGTTTGGCCGGCCACTTTAAGGAGACAAAAACCACTTTGTCTCCTTCCACCTTATCTAGCTTAGGTGGCATGCTTATGTGGCATGCTTGTGTGGCATTCATGCATGTTGAATTAATCTTATTAATTCAATAAGCTTATGTTATCATATTGAATTAATCTCATTAAATCAATAAGGTAACATATTGAATTAATCTCATTAAATCAATAAGCTGTAAAATTCATTAAGCTTAAAGTCCAAAACCATTTTGTACTTAAGCTTATTCCCAAATTATTCTAGTCAAACTAGAATGCACTAATTCTTCTAATCATCATGCTCTTGTGTGTGACCCTATAGGCTCTCATAACGCTGGGGATCTAAACTCTTTAGATACACAAGCAATGAGCGCATCTAGCAATACATCATTGCTACCCAAGTTACGAAATAAGTCAAGATCCGACTAACCTTCCGTGACTACTATAATGTATGACCGTGTCCTTCTATCCTTGATATCGATTGACCAATGAGGCATAGACCGTGTCATCCTCGATCAATCTATGTGTTTCTTGATCCTCGAGTAAACTAACTCAAACAAATGAGCTCAATATCTCATATTGACTCATTCGAGCATGGCCATGCGCTTTAGTAGTTCTACTCAATCAAGGCCCACCGATATCACTCGGCCATATGAGAGGGATAGATCCCATCTACATCACTCACATCCCTCCGCATAATTTGTTATATACCCAAAGAATCGCTTTTATGGTCCACCCTCACATGTGACGCTTGACGATACCAAAGTACATAATTCCTTATGTAGGGAACCATAGTGACTTGTTCGAGGACTATTCATACCAATAGTCACATGAGAAAGTTTATGACACTCATATAACGATCCATGAAACTTTCTCATGGCGGGTCGGGCCAGATATATTCTCTAATATATACCCATGTGTCAACTTGATATCATATATCCATGACTTGTGAGATCAAGTCATCAATCGACCTACATGTTAGTCTTTATGTATTAATATTGCCCTTGCATATTAATACTTGACTAGAACATTTAGGAAAGTGTTCTCATACCTCTCATAATCAATTCGCCAATTGATGTGTCAGAGATAAGAACCTACTTTTCTAGGCATTATTATATTTAATTTAGCTGGCACAAGCAAGATGTAAATATAATAACCAATCCTTTGCCTTTATAGAATATGATACAAAATGTTCCCTATTCAACCATCACATGATTGGTTCTAGGGCTATAACTAACAATCTCCCACTAGCACTAGTACCAATCACTATGATATCTAATACCTAGTGACCTAGTGTGACCATCATGCTTCCTCTGTACAAAGCCTCGGTCAATGGATCTGCGATGTTAGCTTCGCTCGAGATCGAGATATCCTCACATCTCCTCTATCGATGATCTCTCGAATGAGATGGAAGCGCCGCAGTATGTGTTTGGTCCGCTGATGTGATCGAGGTTCCTTAGCCTGTGTAATAGCCCCATTGTTGTCACAATAGAGGTCTATTGGATCTGCAATGCTAGGAACTACCCCAAGTTCATCGATGAACTCATGAGCCAAAGCCTCCTTTGATCGACGCCGCAATATACTCGCTTCGTTGTAGAATCAAGAATCGTCCTCGCTCAACTCTTCCACCACCCACCATTCGTGCAAAACACGCACTCGATTGCGATCTATAGTCATCCTTGTCTGCTTGGAAGCTTGCATCATCAGAACCCTTTACACCTAGCTCTCATTGCCTCCAAATATCGTGAAATATTCTTCGCTCTTCGTAAGTATTTAAGAATATTTTTGACGCTATCCAAAGCTGACTTTCACCGATCCGATCGTATCTACTCATGCTCAAAGCATACGAGACGCCGTGAGAGCAGTACAAAGCATGGCGCATGATAGACCCTATAGCGATGATGCATAAGGATCTTATCCATGCGATCTCTCTCCTCCTTAGAAGAGGGACATTGAGTCTTCGAAAGACTCACACCATGTGATAAAGGCAGAAATCCTTTCTTGGAATTTTGCATAGCAAAACGATCTAGCACTTTATCAATGTATGTACTCCGACTTAGGCTAAGTAATCTTTTAGATCTATCTCTATAGATCTTGATGCCTAGAATATAGGCAGCTTCACCTAAGTCTTTCATCGAGAAACAATTCCCTAACCACATCTTCACAGACTGGAGTGAGGGAATATCATTTCCGATGAGAAGTATGTCATCTACATACAAGACAAGAAATACAATCAGGCTACTATTTCTCTTGTAGACACAAGGTTCATCTTCATTCTTGATGAAACCAAACTCTTGATTGCATCATCGAATCAAGATTCCAGAGAGGCTTGCTTTAGTCCATAAATGGACCTTTGCGCTTGCATACCTTTCCAGATGCTTGATCTTCAAAACCTCAGTGTGTCATGTACACATCCTCGAGTAGCTTCCATTCGTAAAAGCGGTTTTGACATCCATCCGCCAGATCTCATAATCGTGGTAGGTCGAGCAAGTATGATCCGAATGGATTTAAGCATCGCAATCGTGAAAAGGTTTCATCATAGTCAATACCATGAATTTGTTTGAACTTTAGCCACCAATCTACCTTTATAGGTATGCTTATTACCATCCATGTCGCTTTACTTTAAAGACCCACTTACACCCAATGGGTTTTACCCTTCGTGGATCAACCAAAGTCCATACTTGGTTAGTGTACATGGATTCCATTTCGATCTCATGGCCTCTAGCCATTTCTAACTGGGCTCATCATAGCTTCGATAGGATGTAGGCTCGCCAAGATCGATAAGCAATACATCACCGCTGTCACCAAGAGAAAAGAATATCTCTCGGTTGACGACGATCCTATTAGATCTACGAAGAGGTTGGTCTACTTGAATGTGTTTGCTCCACAACTCTTGGGCAACAAATTTCCTCATCCACAACACTTTGTGGTGCCTGCTCATTTTCCATCGGCCTTAGTGTTATCATCTTGAACTTCTTCAAGATGAATTTTACTACTAGTTTTTCTAGAAATAAATTCTCTTTCTAGAAAGACAAAGATTTCGCAACAAACACCTTGCCAAGTGTGGATTGTAAAAGTAATATCCCTTAGTTTCCTTGGGATATCCTACAAAATAACACTTATCCGATTTGGGTCCTAGTTTATCCGAGACTTGACGCCTACATAAGCTTCACAACCCCAAATCTTTATAAAAGACATTTTGGGACTCTTCCTACCCATATCGTATATGGTGTCTTTTCTACGGCTTTTGATGGGACGCGATTATGTGAAAGCTACCGCTCTAGAGCTAAACCCCAAAAGGAAGTAGGTAGATCACCTGCTCATCATTGATCGTACTATATCTAATAGAGTACGATTTCTCCTCTCGTATACACCATTCCATTGTGGTGTTCCAGTGGAGTGAGTTGGGATATTATCCCACACTCACCAGTGATCACGAAACTCTTGACTAAGGTATTCACCACCTCGATCCGATCAAGTAGCTTAATACGCTTACCAAGTTGGTTTTGTACTTCATTCTGAATTCTTTGAACTTTTCAAAGGATTCGACTTATGTCTCATCAAATATAAGTAGCCAATCTACTCATATCATCGCTGAAAGTAATAAAGTATTTATAGCCTCCTCCGCTTCGACATTGAAAGGGCCACATACATCAAGATGTATGAGTCCTAACAAGTCCGTCGCCTCTCGCCATGTCCACTAAATGGAGTTTTAGTCATCTTTCCTAAAGACAAGATTCGTGATACCTCATATGATTCAAAATCAAATGAGTCCAATAATCCATCTTTATGGAGTTGGGATATGCGTTTTCATTTATGTGACCTAGGCGATAAAGGGAGATATGTTTGGTTCAAATCATTCGATTTGAACCGCTTGGTATTTACGTTATAAATTGGGTTTTCTAAATCTAGAACATAGAGACCATTCATAAGTGGTGCATTACAATAGAACATTTCATTTAAATAAATGGAACAACATTTGTCCTTTATTATAAAAGAAAAGTTTTTCTTGTCTAAACAAGATACGTAAATTATGTTCTTTATCAATGCGGTACATATAAGCACTCTCTAGTTCTAAGATAAGCCCAAAGGGGCAAAGACAAAGAATATGTTCCTACAGCCTACAAAGAAAGAACTTCATGCCATTGCCTACTCGTAGGTCCACTTCGCTTTGCCATTAGTCTACTATTTCTCACCTCGCACATTAGTACAAATGTGAGATGCACATCCTATCTAATACCCATGTAGAAGAAATAGATAGATTAACTCTCTAACGTAGATACCGAGTGCGTAAGTCCCACTTTTTTATTCTTTACTCTCAAGGTAGACTTTCAGCCCGCCTAAAGGTCCACTCACCGCAAGAATGGAAACATCCCTTCCTTAGGTACTTTACCTTTACCCTTTGAAGTGGATGAATTGGCCTTGCCTTTGGCTTGGTCTTACCCTTGCCTTTGCGCTACCTCTTGCCCTTCTTGACCATTAGTACGCATTACTAACTTTCTTCTTGAGATTCGGTTGCTAGCTTCTAACATGCCGAGAATCTCAGCAAAGGTTTATCAATTTCATTCATGTTATAATTCATGATTTAATTGATTATATGCTTCCGCAACGATTGTAGATAACATCGGCTGCCAATTCTCGGCTCGGAAAACCTAGTCTTTCAAGGTTCTCAACGCATCCAATCATTTTAAGTACGTGAGTTCCTACAGTGTTCCTTCTGCATCTTGCATGCAAAAAGAGCCTTAGACACTTCAAAACGCCGTGTCTAGCTTGTCCTTGATATAGTTGTTTCAAATGCTCAACCATATCATAGGCATCCATGTTCTCATGTTGCTTCAAGCTCGTAGTTCATGGTGCAAGCATAAGACATGACACATCTAATGCGCCATCTTGATGCTTCTTATAAGCATCCTTTTCAAGGGCGGGTGTTTCAGGTAGACTGCTCTAGGACATACATTTTATGCTCTTGCTTGAGGATAATCCTCAAGTTCCTATACCTACCAAGAAAGTTCGCTCCATTGAGCTTGTCCTTCTCAAGGACAGATCGCAAGTCGAGGGGTGTGTCGTGTTAGATGACATGGTGATCTACAACATAAAATGCAAAATTAAGTATCATACCTAAGTCATTTAATTAGGCCTTTAATTAAATGAGGCTCTACTAAATTCTCATAGCTTTGATATGAGCTAATCATTGATGTAGGCAAACACTTTCGCTACATCATTAGCTACTATTTAGCTATAAATTTATATGGGATAAAGATCCACATCATAATTGCCTTGAGTTAGCTTTGCTAATCGCCCAAGACGTAGTATGATTAGGTAGGCAATCTTGCCAATTACATCTGATGTAACTCTTTAATAGCTTTGGTTAAGTTTAGATTAGTTTAGTGTTTATTCCTAAACCACCAGTGCGTGGCGAGGCAATGTGGGCCTTCTTGGATATCTGAGCAACGACCACTTCTAAGACAAAGCCGATGTTCTAAATCACATAAAACTAATTTTAAAACTTATGTTCAAAGCTAATATATGCCTCTACTTTCTTAACTAATTAAGAAAAACTTAATTAAGTCTTAACTAAGTTTGATAGGGACATCACGATTGTCCACTCGCACTCTTCCAAGATAAAATGCATTGCTTTGCTTTGGCAAACCCAATAACAAATGATCGAGGAAGTAGTGAGTACCAAACTTTGGTAGGCATATCGTATTTGACTTATTAAGATATAAACTTAAACATGCATCACATACATATTAGCATACATCACATATAAGCTAAATTAACATGCATCACATACAAGTTAAACAAAGTGTGTCATGCTTATGGCCCTTATTATACAATCTTCTCAAGCCAATGAGAAGATTGATTGGTCAACCTAGGATAGCATCTTCTCCCAAGTGCTTCCTTTGGTTGTCTTGTGTGTTGACTTCCTCCTTGTAACATTATCTTCCAAAATGGGCCCTCCATCTTTGTTGTATATTACAAAAGGAGAAATACTCGAGTTACATTCGAGTCTAAAACTAATTTTACAACAAGAATTTTAGGAGAAAGGCACGACACGCAGGCCGTATTAAGAATTACAACACACAATCACAAACTTTTTGGGACTAGGACATAACCATGCACCATGTCAATTTTAACTTTTAAAAGACATCGGATATTTTATTATGTTTGAAAATTTGCTAATGCAATTATCAACTCATAATAAAATTCATCCTACTTCTATATCATATATAAAATAGAGAAAAACTATTTTTATCGATCTTTCATAAGTGGCTCTGATACCCTTTGTAGGGATTTCTATATGCCAAATAGCATATGCCTTAGCGGAAAAATTAGGATCCTTCCTAGTGATCCTTGCGAAAGAAAACCTCGTACAAAATAAATTTCTCTAAAACCAAACCTATCTTATAGGAGAGGATTACCTTTGTTGCGTGCCCTTGTTAATCCCGCTTTTCCTTTCGGTTTGTTGGATCTTTAGCACGTTCAAGTGTCCGTGCCTCTATACGTATCCACACGAGCACGCTCTTGTCTCACAAAAGGAAAACTAGAAGAGCTCTCCTTTACTACTTGCTAGAGAAGTCCCTAACGGAGAGGAAGCTAGGAAAAAGAGAAGGGAAGAAGAAGACTACTCTTCTTGCTAGCCTACACTCACAAAACCATACAACCAAAGCTTCCACCAAGCTCTCAAGCTCTCACACAACCACAATCACACTTTGGCCGGCCACTCCATGGAGTCTTTTATAGGGTTGGAAAATCCCTTTCACCTCCTACCATTCAATGCAATCCAGTGCATTGAGACACTGTTTGGCGCCACTTTAAGGAGACAAAAACCACTTTGTCTCCTTCCACCTTATCTAGCTTAGGTGGCATGATTATGTGGCATGCTTGTGTGACATTCATGCATGTTGAATTAATCTTATTAATTCAATAAGCCCACCTTATCTAGCTTAGGTGGCATGCTTATGTGGCATGCTTGTGTGGCATTCATGCATGTTGAATTAATCTTATTAATTCAATAAGCTTATGTTATCATATTGAATTAATCTCATTAAATCAATAAGGTAACATATTGAATTAATCTCATTAAATCAATAAGCTAAAATTCTCATTAAGCTTAAAGTCCAAAAACCATTTTGTACTTAAGCTTATTCCCAAATTATTCTAATCAAACTAGAATGCACTAATTCTTCTAATCATCATGCTCTTTGTGTGTGACCCTATAGGCTCTCATAACGTTGGCAGTGGATCTAAACTCTTTTAGATACACAAGCAATGAATGACATCTAGCAATACATCATTGCTACCCAAGTTACTGAAATAAGTCAAGATCCGACTAACCTTTCGTGACTACTATAATGTATGACCGTGTCCTTCTATCCTTGATATCGATTGACCAATGAGGCGTAGGCCGTGTCATCCTCGATCAATCTATGTGTTTCTTGATCCTGAGTAAACTAACTCAAACAAATGAGCTCAATATCTCATATTGACTCATTTGAGCATGGCCATGCATTTTAGTAGTTCTACTCAATCAAGGGGCCCACCGATATCACTCTCGTCATATGAGAGGGATAGATCCCATCTACATCACTCACATCCCTCCGCATAATTTGTTATATACCCAGTAATCGCCTTTATGGTCCACCCTGTTACGGGTGACGTTTGACGATACCAAAGTACATAATTCCTTATGTAGGGAACCGTAGTGACTTCAGGTTCGAGGACTATTCATACCAATAGTCACATGAGAAAGTTTATGACACTCATATAACGATCCATGAAACTTTCTCATGGCGGATCAGTTCAGTATATATTCTCTAATATATACCCATGTGTCAACTTGATATCATATATCCATGACTTGTGAGATCAAGTCATCAATCGACCTACATGCTAGTCTTTATGTATTAATATTGCCCTTGCATATTAATACTTGACTAGGAACATTTAGGAAAGTGTTCTCTACAGTCTCTCATAATCAATTCTGCCAATTGATGTGCTGTAGATAAGAACCTACTTTTCTAGGACATTATTATATTTAATTTAGCTGGCACAAGCAAGATGTAAATATAATAACCAATCCTTTGCCTTTATTGAATATGATACAAAATGTTCCCTTTTCAACCATCACATGATTGACTCTAGGGCTATAACTAACAAAGACATGTGAGGGTCACCTGAATCTAAAAAAGAGCTTTAGACCTCTTCCCGAATCAATTCTTATCTTATCCGCAAACTCCGTCGTGCCTTAGCCATCATGTCATCTCCATGGGAACTTCCTCGAACTTTTCGATTATGTGCATGATTGATATCCAAATAGATCAAGATTTTCCTTATGGTAAACAAGCAATGGTTTTACTTACAACGTCTATAAATACTGGTTTTTCTATATATACTGATTTAAGTGTTCAATTCGGTATTTTTTTTTGTTATATTATAATTTCACAGTATATATATAATATTCATAGTTATAAAAGTATTGATTCGCGGCATTGCTCTCATAAAGATTTTCCTCTTTTCCCCTCCATTTACAAAATATGTAAACCTCCCCAAAAAAAGGAATTTAAATGGGATATTTAATTTTATTAAGTTGTATTAAGAGAAACTAATTAAATACACAGTAATAAATATATTAAATTATTAATAAAATCTAACCATATTATTCATATTTTTATATGATAACTGATGTGGTCTTTTTTGAGCTCCTTCTACAAAAGCATTGAGGAAGTGTGGGTTCTTCATAGCCATAGCAGTAAATCCTATCAAGATCAATATACATCAAAGGGCGCCATCTGTATTTCGACGATGTACCTCTGATACTTAAGTCAGACAGAATATTCAAGAAAGTAAAATAAAATTGAAGAGGATGAAGAAGAAGTCGAATTGAGAGGAAGAAGAAGAAGCCAAAAGAAGAAAGTCCCTCTTCCTTTCTTTTATCTCAATCCGTTCTTATACTCTAGCTCTCACCTTATTGACCAGACCCTACATTAGTTATATCCTTTGATAGGTTGTTAGGGGACAACCATTGCACATACCCTCCTTTTCTCTGACATATTCCTTCTTTACTATATATTGATGAAGCAAAAATATTCTAGGAGAATCACCACATGAGCCACATGAGTGCATTTTGAAAGGATTGTTGGATATTATCCCTATTTGATGGGCTTATATGTAAGTTGCACATGTAAATACAATCTGAGCCCTTAAAGTGATCTAACTTATGTTTATTGGGTTTCAGATTATTGGATGCAGGTTCAATGTTTAGAACTCTTTAGACCAATCTGTTATTATTTATGGGCACAAATCAGATTTCTATATAAAGGGGAGGCCCCCAAGGGTTGTGATCTATCTTGACCTAGTTTCTTGTTCCCCATTAACAAGAAACTTTACGACGCTGTCAACCCTAAGCCCCTTGGAAGATCCTCCCTCTTCTTTCCGTTGCATCTTCTTCCACAAGGATCAAGCCGATGACGCTACGACAAGGACGATGGCTCTTCAATCAGGTTCTTTGTCATTCAGTTTATTTTATTCTTGTCATTCGATGAAACAATAGATCCATGCTCGCATACATTGTGTTTTCTCTTCGAGTTTTTATTTTGTTTCTAGAATTCATACGGTTAGGAGAAAACGCAATGTGATATCAATTGGTATCAGAGCCCTTAGTTTTGTTTCATCATTTTTTTTTTTTGATCTTGTGATTTGCGTTCGCTGGAATATGAGCGATTTCTCGTTCTCACATCAGGATAAACAAAATCAAGAGTAATTGGAGAATATTTTGTTTATTTGGTGGTTGATTAAGTGGCAATTGTCTATTTCTTCTTCTTCTTCTTTCGTTGCTCTACCTAAAATCTAAAATGGAAGTGGACGATTGCATATTGGATTCAGGACCCTCCTTTCTATTTCCCCTCTTCATGTACGATTAGGGCTTAGTTGATTTGATGGTTTTCTTAGTATAATATAACTTTTGGCGAAAATCATATAAGAAAATTTTGGGATAGACTTGTTGTTTGTTTTTTCCTAAGTTTTTTCGTAATTTTGTGAAGAACATGACGGAAGAACCATTATGTAACCTAATTTTTTTTTGGTGGATTATGTATATCATCATGTGGTTATGTATAGTAAACTTTCAAAAAAAAATTGATTGTGATAATTAATTGGGTAAAAGATAATTAATTGTTATATGGTATCAATCGATTTATAAGTCTACTTTTAAAATTATTAGGGCTGATAAAGAAATTATCTATTCGGTTAAAATATCTAGAATTTTTTTGGATCTATCTACACAACGTGCTACTGAATTGAACTATTGTGTCTGCCCAAAGGAAGACACTTTAGGTAGATTTAGTATATTTTATACTGGTAGACGTATATTTATGCTAAAAGTAATCGGCCCAAAGGAAAGTTACTTTTATGTCAGATATATGTTCAAGATAGCTTACAACGGTTGAACCAAATTAATTTTTTTTGTTCTGATCATGCACAAAATATGTTGGCTCAAAGAAAGACATATTGTATGGCAGATTAAAGTTGTTATATGCTATGGACCAAAATATATAACTCATATAAAATTTTATATTATGCGCACAATGGGTTGGCCCAAAGGAAGGCACATTGTGTGACCAATTAAAGTTTGAGTTATATTACAGAGTACCACTAACAAATTATATTTTAGTCCATAGATTAAAATAAAATATTATATTTGGTATCTCATAAGGAGTTCATTCATATGCATTTAAAATTTTATTTTATTTGCATAATTTTATTATATATATTTACATGTTCTTGGCTTTAGTTAAATCGTGAGCTTAAATAAATTTTTTCTCTTTTAAATTTCAGTGCAATCTGTAACTGCCACCATTAATAACATCCCAACATTAACTGGTTCGAATTTTGCTGAATGGAAAGAATACGTAATTGTAGTCTTAGGCTGCATGGACTTAGACTATGCATTGAGGAATGATCGTCCCGCCCCTTTGACCAGTGCTAGTACTATAGAGCAGAGGGCTGAATTTCAGCTGTGGGAGAAATCAAATCGCATGAGTCTAAGCATCATGAAGCTTTCCATACCGGCACAGATAAAGAGCTCAATCACAGAGAGAGAAGATGCTAGGAGTTTCCTTAACCAGCTGGCAGACCGATTCACTTCAAATGAAAAGGTTGAGACTACCACACTTCTTACGAAGTTGGTAACCATGTGGTACAGTGGTAACAGAAACATAAGGGAGTACATTATGGAAATTTTCAATATAGCGACAAGTCTGAAAGCACTAAAACTCGATATGTCTGAGAGTATGTTAGTGCATTTCGTCTTGATGTCTCTTCCTGCATGGTTCACTCCTTTGAAGATATCCTATAATACTCAAAAGGAAAAGTGGATATTGAATGAGCTTATTGCTCAATGCGTGCAAGAGGAGGGGAGACTGAAGATTGAGACATCTGAAAGTGTTCACTTAGCATCTGGTTCTCAAAGTATGAGCAAGAAGCGAAAGAGGATCAATAACAAAGCAAAAGGAAATCAAACTGCAGATTCGGGAGGCAATGACCATAAGGAGCACAAGAAGTAGGATAAAGAATCCACTTGTTTCTTTTGCAAGAAGAAAGGTCATATGAAGAAAGGCTGCCTCAAGTACGCCAAATGGCGTGTTAAGAAGGGTAAATTTCTCAACTTTGTTAGTTCAGAAGTCAATTTAGTTATTGTACCCACTGACACTTGGTGGATAGATACTGGTGCTACTACTCACATAAGTGTCACTATGCAGGGTTGTCTTAGGAGTCGACTTCCGCTTGATGGTGAAAGATACATCTATACGGGGAATGGGAAGAAGGATGTAGTCGAGTCTATTGGTGTTTTTAGGCTTCATTTAGGAACTGATGTCTATTTGGATTTAGAGAATACATTCATTGTACTGTCCTTCAGACGGAACTTAATTTTAATTTCTTGTTTGGAGAAATCAGGTTATGATTGTTCATTTGGAAATGAAATGTTTAGTTTTTTTTATAATTCAATTTTGATTGGCAATGGTTCCTTGGTTGATAAGCTTTATAAATTGAATACCTTTATTCCTACGTTTGACAACGTAATAATGCATAGTATAGGTACGAAACGTAAATTGGCTGACGAGAATTCTTCTATGTTGTGGCATAGGCATTTAGGACATATATCCAAACAACGCCTAGAAAGGTTAATGTCACATGGAATTCTTGATTCCCTTGACATGTCAGACTTTGATGTCTGCATAGAGTGTATTAAGGGGAAGACAACTAACAAAAGGAACAAAGGGACTAGCCGTTGTAGTGACGTTTTAGAGCTAATACATACGGACATTTGTAGACCATTCCCTAAGGCATCTTGGAATGGACACACATATTTTATTAGCTTCATAGAAGACTATTCCAGATTTGTCTATTTGTACCTTATTCATGAGAAGTCGCAATCTTTAGACATGTTTAAAATTTTCAAAGCCGAAGTTGAACCTAGGTAAGAAAATTAAAGTCATCTGATCCGACCGTGGAGGAGAATATTACGGTCGATATGATGGATCAGGTGAACAACGTCCAAGACTTTTTGCAAATTACCTTGCTGAGTGTGGGATTGTGCCTCGGTATACCATGCCTGGTACACCCAATCAGAATGGTGTCATTGACGTCATGTCGAACCCTAAAAGATATGGTGAGAAGTATGATGACTTTCACTTCTCTACCAGAGTCTTTGTGGGGCGAGGCACTCAAGACTGCAGTCTACCTACTCAATAGAGTACCTAGTAAGATAGTAACTAAAACCCCATTCGAGATGTGGACAGGTAGGAAGCCTAGCATTAGGTATTTACACATCTGGGGTTGTCCAGCTGAGGCTAGGCCTTACAAGCCTAATGAAAAGAAACTGGACTCAAGAACTATTAGCTGTAATTTTGTAGGTTACTCTGAGAGATCAAAGGGGTATAAATTTTATGATCCTTCTTTGAAACGGGAAATGCCAAATTTATTGAGG
The DNA here is from genome assembly GCA_025175895.1 of Wurfbainia villosa. Lineage (NCBI taxonomy): Eukaryota > Viridiplantae > Streptophyta > Magnoliopsida > Zingiberales > Zingiberaceae > Wurfbainia > Wurfbainia villosa. The sequence goes on from CM045989.1 coordinate 431,729, forward strand.
ACAGTGGGAGCGATAAAATCAGGGAGGTATCTTTTGAGGAAAGCATTGGCGATCCTCTTATAGTCACTACTAGTGCGATCAGTAGTGGTATGGTTACCATACCACACATTATGGATATTGCACATCCAGTGAGCGTAGTGAACCAAGATATTCCCATAACAACTCCAATGCAATTGGAGGAGTCTGCCGCTGAAATTGAAGTATTGCCTTATATTGATGAGCAAGTACCTCAACCACCTCAAACACAAGTGCCCTTGAGGCGATCCACAAGGGAACGGAGAAGCATGAATTCTCGTGATTATGTTTATCTCCAAGATCATGATTTTGATATAGGGTTGGAAAGTGATCCTACATCTTTCCAAGAAGTCAAACAATGCTCTAACCCTGAAAGGTGGATTAAAGTCATGCAAGAAGAGTTGAAGTCCATAGCAGACAATGACGTTTGGGAACTTGTCGAATTGCCTGAAGGTTCGAAACCCGTTGGTTGTAAATGGATATTTAAAACCAAGCGGGATTCGAAGGGCAATATCGAAAAGTATAAGGTTCGTCTTGTTGCCAAGGGATTCACTCAGAAGGAAAACATTGATTATAAGGAGACTTTCTCACCTGTGTCGACGAAAGACTCTCTAAGGGTTATCATGACACTTGTAGCTCATTTTTATTTGGAGCTACATCAAATGGATGTAAAGACTGCATTCCTCAATGGAGACATAGAGGAGTCTATATATATGATGCAACCAAAGAACTTTGAGTCCTCAGACTCAAAGCACCTAGTATGTAGATTAAAGAAGTCCATTTATGGTTTAAAACAGGTATCCCGTCAATGGTATCGGAAATTCGATCAAGTGGTTACCTCATTTGGATTTAGAGAAAACCCTGTTGATCAGTGCATATATGTCAAGTTCAGTGGGAGCAAGTTTGTTATACTTGTTCTGTACGTGGACGATATATTGCTTGCGAGCAATAATAAGGGTCTGCTACATGAAACCAAGTCATTTCTATCTGGTAAATTTGAAATGAAAGATCTTGGTGAAGCATCTTTTGTTCTAGGCATTCAGACCTGTCATGATCGTTCAAGAGGCATTCTTCGACTTTCACAATAGGCCTATATTGAGAAGGTGCTTATAAGGTATGACATGCAAAATTGTACACCTGGTGACACGCTTGTGTCAAGAGGTGACAAGTTCAGTTTGCAGCAGTGTCCACGACTTGAACTTGAAATAAAGGAGATGGAACAATTCTCATATGCGTCAGCAGTGGGAAGTCTCATGTATACACAAGTTTGCACTCGACCAGATATAGCATTTATAGTTGCGATGTTAGGCAGATATGTTAATAACCCAGGACCATCACACTGGAAAGCAATTAAAAGAGTGATGCGATATTTGCAAAGAACTAAAAGACACATGCTCACATATCGGAGGTCAGATCACCTGGAGGTGATAGGTTATTCAGACTCTAATTTTGCTGGATGCTTAGATAACAGGAGATCCACTTCAGGCTATATTTTCATGCTTGCTGGAGGGGCTATATCTTGGAAGAGCGTCAAGCAGATGTGTTAAATACCGAAATTTAAAATATTAAATTAAATGGACAAGGAATTAAGGAAAATAATCCTGGAAATTTTTCGGTATTTTTAGGGAATTTTAGGAATTTTTCTGGATTTAAACGGAGCTTGTACGAGATAATTACGGGGATAGGAAAAACAAGCTTTTAAAGGGCTTGTTTAGATGATGTTTAGGGATTAATTGAACCAAACCTAGGTTTCTATTTTTCTTTTCTTTTCCCATTGCGCCCGACCCATCCTCTCGACGGTTCTCTTCTCGCCGCAGTTAGCAGCCCGATGCTGCCCACGCCAAACGAGCGTCGGCGCCGCCCACTTCACCTTTGAGCCGACGCCGCCGTCCGAGCTCTTGCGGTCGACCACTCCTCCATGTCGGCATCTCCGCCGGTCTTCCACGCGCACGCACCGCGTGCCTTTGACACCGCCGCCACCGCGATCGAGCTGTCGCCGACTTCTCCACGCCGCAGCTCCGTCGGCCTTCCACACGCACACCTTGCGTGCTCACCTCTGCCATCGTCGTCGATCGCTTTGTGGCCGGCGTCCTCGACAGGCTCAGCCGATGGGCTGGAATCAGAAGGGTAGGAGCGGCTGGAAGCGTGGATTAGGGCGGCAGGTATGCGCGGCTGGGGAGTTTGCGTCGGCGGCGAGCAGAAAGCTTCGATTCGAGATCGTCTGTGCGGTCGTGGGGGGGGCTGTCGGTGTTCGGGATTTCTCTGCCGATGGTCATCGGGAATAGGTAAACGTCAATTTTTCCTCTTGTTACCTTGGATAAGGTCTGTACCTAACTGTGGAATTTCCTCATCCTAACTTGGATCTATGGTTTGGACAGTGCCCTGGAGCTTCGGTGAACAGGGGATAGGGACATGTTAGGTCGGTGGAGACCCAAGTGATGGTAAGCTTGATTTACCCTCCTTTCATCTGTTAATTGTTGGATTTTGCTAGGTATTAATGTATGGTGCGGGAATGGAGGGTTCTGTTTAGGAATCGTCGATTGTACGCTTGTGTGAAGAGATGTGTGGCTGTGAGTCTATTGTAGTTGAGTTGTGAACGGTCGTACGATTGTGGGCGGGAGAATTAATGGTTGTAAATAGTTGTGAGGGCTGGGATGTTCTATTTGAAATGGTTGTGAGGTTCTGATTGGGTTAATTGGTTTAAATCCGAAATCGGCTTAGTATTCGATTTGTCGGCGAATTGCATATTATGCTTAATAATAATTATGTTGTATGCAGGTTTCGGTCACGAGGCAGGTTCACGGTCGTGACGATTTGGTTCTTTTTGCGGATATATATTCAGGCGGGTATTTTGACTTGTCTTTTTGATATAGTCATGTTGATATGCTAGATAGCTATAGCTTGCAATAATTTTCATGTTTATCTACCTTGCATGTTATTATGCCTATTTGACACATGTATTTGATCAGTTTATAGTTATACTTTCCCTGTTTTACTTGGATCATGTATATGTACCTTTTTATTGTGCATATTATTCGGATACGTATGTTAGTTGGTATTACATGCTTTAGTGTCATGCACCATCTTGCATGATTGCATCTTTGTGGGACGGGTTCCATTATTGTTGAGCCCATGACGGTTACATAACTACACCGCCACTCATGGGTTAGTGGTACATCGTGAGGTGTGTGTGCGATTGCTCTGTCGAGCTCATTGTCCGCTCATGGGTAGCGATGAGGCGTGTAGCGGGCGAGGATCCCTCCTCTGTCTATGACAGGAGATGAGAGCTTAGCTCCCCACTCTGTTTGGGGCGGGAGGATAGGTGTACTCGGCGATCCTGTCCCACTCGGTCACTCGGGAGCGATGATGGCGAGTGCCATTGTCATAACCCTACCCACTCGGCTTCACCATCGCGTGTGAGGCGGCTGACTGGCGTCAGGGGTGACCATGTCATATGCACGGCATGCATTTTTGCACGGATTGCATTTGTACTGTGTTTGCTGCATTATTATATTGATGCCTTGGATGTTGCATATGATTGTCATGCATATAGGATTCACATTCATATATGATGATGACTTTATCTCTTATAGTAGGGCACATGCTCCTATATCAGGGTAGGAGATTCAGGTGAGTACAGTCCTTTTGCATTTATTTCTTGCTTACCATATATATGAGACTGTACTGACATGATTAGTATTGTTAGCTATATCTTGCTATTCATATCGACTAATATCCGCTAAGTTCTTTGAACTTACCCTGTGGTTTTATTTTTATTTCAGGATGAAGCTGTCAGGAGAGTCCAGTTGCCATATCTCCCCCCCTCGTAGTGACAGTTTCTTAGTTGTTTGAGTTATGGTTTGAATTTTGTATAGAAGATATGTTTAGGCTTGGAAATGGATTTATGTACTTGTGGATTTTTGGGGTCCTTGTGGACCATTGGTCGGATCTTATTTTGATTGGTTTGGTTGGGTATTCCTGCCCAGATGGCAGAAGGGGTAAGTCTAGTTAGTGTAGACTTTTGTTTACCTAGATTTGTTGGCCTGAGGCCTTATTATTATTTGCGTGTGTTGTTTGGATTCCGGTCGTGTTGACTGATGTATAGTGGCCATGTAGGTCTTGTATTAAAAATTGGTATTGTCACCCGTCTGAGGAGATCTTTGTGGATTTTAAATCGCGGAGACTCCCTCGGGGTGTGACAATTTATTTGGTATCAGAGCGTAGGTTTCCGAGTTCCTTAGGGTCTTTGGGTTTATGGAGTTCGCCAAGTGTGGTAGGTTAACTGGGTATTTTCAGAGTTGTACGGATTTCTGATGATTTTTATGTTTCGGAAATTCGAGGTATTATTGACGAGGTCAATATGGGGGATTTCAAGCGTGACAGACATCTCGCATACTAACAGGTAAATACATTCTAGAAAAATTTCTAGATTTAGTACATATTTATATTGGTTATGCGGCGATATCATGTTTTGTCTGGTATTATTTTAACCTGATATCTATTGGACTGTTAGTTTTTTAGGTTGCTGGTTTATAGATAGCATTTGGTTATAAATTGCTATTACTGCTATACGTAGCTTGTTATCATTGTGATAAAAATGATTAGATATTATTGGTAGATGTTTACCACTTAGGATTTGACTAGTATTAGGATTATTAGACTAGTGGAATAATATGAATAAGATGGATAAATTTGTAGAAGGTATATATATAGGTTCTTTGACTTTCTAGATCCTAGTGCATGAGGACATGATAACATTGCTTACGTAGTTTAGGGTATATATAGACATCTGATGTTTTATTTAGTATTGCCTTGACTTTGTTCTAGCATGCCCCCTTTAGTAATACCCTAATTAATTTCAGCCATTGATTCCCATTAGTAGGACTATGTTGTCGTTTATTAGACAGCTTGTTATTTGTTTATATGGTTCTGTGTTTTTTTTGCGATGGACACCCTGATAAAGATTAGTAGAGATAGAATAACTTAGATAAGGTTATTCTATAGGAGCGGATCTCAGGAATGAAACAACATTAGTAGAACCCTAGGTGTTGGAACCCTAGGCGTAATAACCGGATGTGCATATTGGTATGTGATTACCCATTTACTATTTCAGTGATATGGTGATTGGAGGTCGAATGATTAGGATGCGATTAATCCTTACTATATCTCCCATTCTTGGTTTAGAGAGAGAGTCTGCTGTAGAGTCTCTCTATAGGTAGGTGCTTTGTATACATGTGGTCTCTCATGCATGGTTGAGATAATCTACTGTAAGGTTATACTCTTGCGTTATTCGTTCAGAGTTGGTGATAATCGGATTCGTATGATGTTTGTAGCAAGATAGCAACTTTACAGGTTAAGTACCCACGAGATCTGTTCGTGGTAGCATGTTGGAGCATGCATGATTGAACTGGTAGGACGGTATAATTTAGGCTTAATCCTCTTGAAGGGCTTGATAGTAGATTTGTGGTCCTTATTGGCCTGGATAGACGATTCCTGTCAGTTGGGACGAAACCCTATGATTAATCGTCTCGACGCGATTATTAGTGGACTTATGATTCTGATCGACCTTGATACCGATCATGTTAGAAGGGTTGGAATGCTAGATTTAATCATCTCGACTTATTTATTTATAAGTTGATGATCTTTACCGAATTTGATAAACATTTCATATTAGAGGTGTTGAAACCCTCGCTTGACCGCCTCAATGGGTTTAATTATAGATCGATAATCTTTGTCGACGTCAATGGTCGCTTTTATCTTTGGATGTATTGGATAACCCTAGGTTTAACAACCTAGGATAATCGATCGCTCACGACGACCTATTTGGTGATAGTATGCTAATGCCCGATCGATAATTAGATATTTATATACAGCCTGTCTATCCACGAGTCTCATTCGTGGTAGCATATAGTTGCGCGTAGACCGTGCTATAGATTGTCGGCCCATGGGTTACGTTCACGGTAGCTCATAGATTGTTCCTTTGTATTACCTCGAGAGCCACGAGACTTTGTCGTGATATCGGATGCATGTGCTTGTTGCGATGGTTGGAGTTTCTGGTATATTTATTATCTTCCGATCGTGATAGTTCAGTGATATTGGTACTCTGAGGGTTGGGTTACTCTAACTTGTTCCCTGTGACTTCCATTATGTGCATTATGATTATGCACTATTGTCTATACATCCACAGAGTGGTTGTACTTATCCCCTCCTCACTTATCCTCTAGGTTAACTGATGGAGGACGTGTCATGTTGACCTACCTATGTGTCGCTCAGAGAGTTCCTTGCCGTGCTTGTTCCACTGCATCGTTGAGATGCCGATTTGTTTATTTTATCGGTGTTTCATTTTGTTTATGCACTTTGGATTTTTGTCGCAGTTTGTTTTGGTGTCATAAAACTATTTTACTTTGTTTGATATATGTTTAGTCGTGCATGCATGCAGTTATTGAAATACTTATATTTCTATAATTATTTCGAGGTTTTTACCAGATTTGGTCCATGGATTCTGGATATTGTCACTAAGGGGCTCCCTTGTCATTTGGATGACGGATATGCCCCCAGGACGTGACAATTTATTGGTTTGCGATTTTGGTTTGCGGGTTTTGTGTTTCGAGGATTTTATTTTCCTTGGATTTTTGGGAGTTCTCGTGTTTTGGGATCAGGCAAGCTGAAGGATATCTCTGAGCTATAGGAAAAGTATTGCCTTTAGAGGTTACTGTACTTTTGTGGTTAGGAACACTATTGACTTAGTGAAATTGTCCCTGCTCATGGTCGGGGACGAGGTCGATGACGAATTGACCTTGCGGAACCTAACGAGGATTTCGGAGGCACGGACTCTTTAGAGGTGTCGACTGATGTTGAATTAGGAAGCTAGGGATTTGGCCTGCTAACCACTAAATTTGAAGGTCAAGGAGTAAACCCTCAGAGAATATCAGTCTCTGCTATTAGTGATTTGGTTATGGATAAGGCGTGTATGCCTACACTGGTTAAGACGATGAAAGATCATTTTACCTTATTATAGGAGGTGTTGTATGGGATATTTATCTGTCCCGATGGTTTTCGAGAGAAGATCGGAACTCTTTGTTAAAAGAGAGACGGACCTTTGAGGTTATGCATCGATTATCGATGATAGAATGCGGTAGTTGTGGAAGGAAATGAATATCCTTCATTGTGGATAGAGGATCTATTTAGATCAACTATAGGGCATCGGTGTATGCTCTAGGATTGATTTATGATTGATGGGTTGATATTGTAGTGACATGGTGTCATACAATTATCATGGTCGTGGGATTGCGTAACTTGGCCACTGTTGGGGGTGATAGTTGGAGTTGCACACTCGGTCACCGTGGATGGTAGTTTTCTTGGTATCGATTTGATCATTACCATGGATATGGATAGGATGCTCTAGCGATACTACAATCGCTGACTGGTTGTACCAAGAAGGTGATGGAATTTACTTGGTCTGAAGCTTGTAAAACTAGTTTCAGGGCTCAAATGATGGTTGACTTTTACGCCAGTGTTGATTAGTCATGCTGGTGTAGAAGGAAGGGTAGTGTGTATGAATGTATCATTTCGGGGATCGGAGCGATTCCGATGCTATTAAATAGGATGTATCCTAAGCTTACGGCAATTAAAGGACTGCGAGATAAGCCGTCATATATATGACGTGGACTTCGCAGTTATTATGTTGTTTGGTAGAGGTGAGGAGCCATAATGCTCATGGGGTTTTGGCTAGCTACTGGATAGCTACTATAGAGTAGCTGGAACACAAACGGTTGTAACAAGGAAGTTTGGTCGCGATAGCCTCCCATGCACTTACAGAGTGTGTGGTGGAGTGGATTTTGAATGGTAGATGGACTACCATCTCTGACTCCGAGGAGGATAATGGTTTTCGGAGTTGCATCAGTTTAAGGAACAGATGCTTCAGAAAATTTCGATTTCGGAATGGAAGTGGAAGAGTATTATTATGGATTTTATGGTGGTTTGCCTAGGACACATCAAGGCCATGACGCGATTTGGGTGGTCGTTGACCAACTAACCAAATCAGCGCACTTCTTAGCGATTGGAAGGCGACTCTTAGGATCGATTGACGGAGAGTTATATTGTCGGGATATCATCAGATTGCATGGTGTTCCTTTGAGCATTATATCAGATAGAGATCCCCAGTTCACGTCTCGGTTCTGGCAGAGTCTGCAGCAGGCGTTGGGCACACAGTTTTATTTTAGTATTGCATTCAATCCGCAGACAGATGGACAGTATGAGCGGGCCATTTAGACACTCGAGGATTTGCTAATGTCCTGTGTAATGGATTTCGGGGGCAACTGGGAGGACCAGTTGCTAGGACCCATAGAGCTCAGTGTGAGACAGGGTAGGTCCGTACTATCAGACGTAGGATGGCAGAGGCGCAGGATCGTCAAAAGAGTTATGCAGATCGAAGACGGAGACCTCGGGAGTTCTCTATTGGTGACCATGTATTCCTGCGAGTCTCACCCACGAAAGGGGTGAAGAGATTTGACCTCCGTGGTAAGTTATCTCCAAGGTACATTGGGCCTTTCGAGATTTTGGAGTGGATCGAAGCAGTCGCTTACCGTCTAGGGCCACCGTTTTTAGCTGGTATCCAGGAAGTGTTTCATGTGTCCATGCTGAGGAAGTATGTGTCAGATTCTATACATATTTTATCAGATGTGTCAGGTTCCATTCAACCTGATGCTACTTACGCATAGATTTCGGTACGGATTCTGGATCACAAGGAAGGACAGTTGCGAATCAAGATTGTGCGGCTTGTCAAGGTCGGGTGGAGTCACCTCATAAATGAGGAGGCTACTTGGGAGCTCGAGGAAAAGATCAAAGCTCAATATCCCCACTTGTTTACTTAAGGTACGTGAAATATATTTTTCAGTACTTGTGGTATTTCTTACTCGTTATGCATCTGAGTAGGAAATTTGGGGACCAAATTTTTATTAGTAGGGGAGAATGTTAAATACCGAAATTTAAAATATTAAATTAAATGGCCAAGGAATTAAGGAAAATAATCCTGGAAATTTTTCGGGATTTTTAGGAATTTTTCCGGAATTTTTCTGGATTTAAACGGAGCTTGTACGAGATAATTACAGGGATAGGAAAAACAGGCTTTTAAAGGGCTTGTTTAGATGATGTTTAGGGATTAATTGAACCAAACCTAGGTTTCTATTTTTCTTTTCTTTTCCCGTTGCGCCCGACCCATCCTCTCGACGGTTCTCTTCTCGCCGCAGTTAGCAGCCCGACGCTGCCCACGCCAAACGAGCGTCGGCGCCGCCCTCTTCACCTTTGAGCCGACGCCGCCGTCCGAGCTCTTGCGGTCGGCCACTCCTCCACGTTGGCATCTCCGCCGGTCTTCCACGCGCACGCACCGTGTGCCTTTGACACCGCCGCCACTGCGATCGTAGCCGCCGACTTCTCCACGCCCGCGGCCTCCGCCGCCACACGCACACCTTGCGTGCTCACCTCTGCCATCGTCGTCGATCGCTTTGTGGCCGGCGTCCTCGACAGCAAATCGGTACGGCCGGAATCGGGAGGGTAGGAGCGGGAAGCGTGGATTAGGCGGCGGTATGCGTGGATCGGGAGTTTCGTCGTGGCGTAAAGCTTCGATTCGAGATCGTCTGTGCGGTCGTGGGGGGGGGGCTGTCGGTGTTCGGGATTTCTCTGCCGATGGTCATCGGGAATAGGTAAACGTCAATTTTTCCTCTTGTTACCTTGGATAAGGTCTGTACCTAACTGTGGAATTTCCTCATCCTAACTTGGATCTATGGTTTGGACAGTGCCCTGGAGCTCCGGTGAACAGGGGATCGGGACATGTTAGGTCGGTGGAGACCCAAGTGATGGTAAGCTTGATTTACCCTCCTTTCATCTGTTAATTGTTGGATTTTGCTAGGTATTAATGTATGGTGCGGGAATGGAGGGTTCTGTTTAGGAATCGTCGATTGTACGCTTGTGTGAAGAGATGTGTGGCTGTGAGTCTATTGTAGTTGAGTTGTGAACGGTCGTACGATTGTGGGCGGGAGAATTAATGGTTGTAAATAGTTGTGAGGGCTGGGATGTTCTATTTGAAATGGTTGTGAGGTTCTGATTGGGTTAATTGGTTTAAATCCGAAATCGGCTTAGTATTCGATTTGTCGGCGAATTGCATATTGTGCTTAACAATAATTATGCTGTATGCAGGTTTCGGTCACGAGGCAGGTTCACGGTCGTGACGATTTGGTTCTTTTTGCGGATATATATTCAGGCGGGTATTTTGACTTGTCTTTTTGATATAGTCATGTTGATATGCTAGATAGCTATAGCTTGCAATAGTTTTCATGTTTATCTACCTTGCATGTTATTATGCCTATTTGACACATGCATTTGATCAGTTTATAGTTATACTTTCCCTGTTTTACTTGGATCATGTATATGTACCTTTTTATTGTGCATATTATTCGGATACGTATGTTAGTTGGTATTACATGCTTTAGTGTCATGCACCATCTTGCATGATTGCATGCTGGCTGGACGGGGTTCCATTATTGTTGAGCCGCATTACATACTACACCTGGCCACTCATGGGTTAGTGGTACATCAGGAGGGTGTGTGCAGTTGCTCTGTCAGGCTCCGCTGGTCCGCTCATGGGTAGCGATGAGGCAACGTGGTAGCGGGCAGGGATCCCTCCTCTGGTCTATGACACCGGGAGATGAGAGCTTAGCTCCCCCACTCTGTTTGGGGTAGGAGGATAGGTGTACTCCGACAGCATCCTGTCCACTCGGTCACTCAGGAGCAGTGATGGCAGAGTGCACAGTTGTCATAACCCTACCCACTCGGCTTCACCATCGCGTGTGAGGCGGCTGACTGGCGTCAGGGGTGACCATGTCATATGCACGGCATGCATTTTTGCACGGATTGCATTTGTACTGTGTTTGCTGCATTATTATATTGATGCCTTGGATGTTGCATATGATTGTCATGCATATAGGATTCACATTCATATATGATGATGACTTTATCTCTTATAGTAGGGCACATGCTCCTATATCAGGGTAGGAGATTCAGGTGAGTACAGTCCTTTTGCATTTATTTCTTGCTTACCATATATATGAGATCTTGCATGACATGATTAGTATTAGCTATATCTTGCTATTCATATCGACTAATATCCTAAGTTCTTTGAACTTACCCCATGGTTTTATTTTTATTTCGGATGAAGGAAGTCAGGGAGAGTCAGGTTGCCATATCTCCCTCGTAGTGTGATTTCTTAGTTGTTTGAGTTATGGTTTGAATTTTGTATAGAAGATATGTTTAGGCTTGGAAATGGATTTATGTACCTGTGGATTTTTGGGGTCCTTGTGGACCATTGGTCGGATCTTATTTTGATTGGTTTGGTTGGGTATTCCTGCTCAGATGGCAGAAGGGGTAAGTCTAGTTAGTGTAGACTTTTGTTTACCTAGATTTGTTGGCCTGAGGCCTTATTATTATTTACGTGTGTTGTTTGGATTCCGGTCGTGTTGACCGATGTATAGTGGCCATGTAGGCCTTGTATTAAAAAATGATATTGTCACCCGTACAGGGGAGATGCTGTCGGATTTTCGTCTGGCGGAGACTCCCTCGGGGTGTGACAATTTATTTGATCACTTGGTTACCAGGATTCATAAACTTTAGTACTTAGCCTGGAGGTCTAGAGTTCGAATCCTGGGGAAGGCAAAAACCCACTTCCAGGAGTGGGAAGTCCAGGTGAGTAACGACGGGCCAACAGGGGCGACGGTCGTCGACCAATAGGGGTCGCCGAATTCCGCCAATAGGGGCGACGGTCGTCGACCAATAGGGGTCGTCGAATTCCGCTAAGAGGGGCCCGGTCGTTACAAGATGCTAGTAGTCACTTCTACTATGGAGGCAAAATTGGTAGCATACTATGAAGCATCAAATCACGGGATTTGGCTACGGAACTTCATCACAGCATTGAATATCGTTGATGACATTGACAGACCACTAAGGATCTACTGCGATAATAAAGCCGCAGAACTTTATGCCAAGAATAACCGCAGTTAGTCGAAGTCCAAGCACATCGACATCAAGTTTCTAGCGGTTAAAGAAAGAGTTCAGAGACATCAGATTATGGTAGAGCACATCAGCACAGATTCTATGTTGGCCGATCCACTCACCAAAGGCTTGGTGCCTAAGGTGTTTCATGCGCATGTTGTGGATATGGGAGTTCTTCTTATGGGAGAAGAACTCATCTAGTGGGAGTCTGTATTTATTTTTTATTACTCTATGTTAATAAAGAAAAACTTTTTTTTATTTTGATTATTGTACGAACTTAAGGTTCAAAATATTAATGGGAATTCATATGTTTATTTGACACTCTGAATACGATATCATGATTTACTGTTGTTGTTTAGCATTTGGTGTTTGTAAATATGATACAGATTCCTTTTGGAATCATAAAGTTTGGATCATGATTTGCTATTGCAGTTTAGCATAAGGTATTTGCAAATATGATCAGACTCTTTTGAGTCACTTTGGACCAGTTGGAAATTGGCATGTACTGATCACATTTCATGTAATTTCCACTCTATACATCCGCATCTTGATCTATGTCGTTAATGACATTGGCATTGTGATTATTGTTGGGGCTTGTTACGATCATATACAGTAGCTATGACCTCTTTAGTCCTATACCAATGAAGTTAATGGACCAGATTGTTTATAGGGGTATCTTGTACCCATAAAGTTTAATATCAACTAAAGTTTTGTTTGTATTTAACATACAACTCACATATAACCCAAGTGGGAGATTGTTGGATATTATCTCTATTTGGTGGGCTTATATGTAAGTTGCATATGTAAATATAATCTGAGCCCTTAAAGTGATCTAACTTATGTTTATTGGGTTTCGGATTATTGGATGCGTGTTCAATGTTTAGAACCCTTTAAACCAATCTGTTATTATTTATGGGCTGATAACATATCGGATTTCTATATAAAGGGGAGGTCCCCAAGGGTTTAGGTGATCTATCTTGACCTAGTTTCTTGTTCCCCATTAACAAGAAACTTTACGGCGCTGTCAACCCTAAGCCCCTTGGAAGATCCTTCCTCTTCTTCCCGCTGCATCTTCTTCTACAGGGATCAAGCCGACGACGCTATGACAAGGACGATGACTCTTCAATCAGGTTCCTTGTCATTCAGTTTATTTTATTCTTGTCATTTGATGAAACAATAGATCCATGTTCGCATACATTGTGTTTTCTCTTCGAGTTCTTATTTTGTTTCTAGAATTCATGCGGTTAGGAGAAAACGCAATGTGATATCAAGGATCATATGCATGACTTGAACAGAGCAGCATGTATATGCCTCAGGAAGAGCTAGGAAAGGAGCACTACGATGCGACTCGAGAGAGGAGCCGGGTACTTGGGCATGTATGACCGAGTAGACACTCGGGAGAGAAACCTGACATCAGGGTCGACCCTGGGCCAGGGCTACCGGAGCCTTGAACTAGGGCCCAAATATTTTCAAATTCATTGTGCATTTCAAATAGGAACCAATTTTCAAATGGGGTCCATAGGCATCTCAAAAATAGGGCACAATTTTTAAATTTCATCTAGGGCCTTAGGGCCCAATTTTCAAATCAGGATCGACTCTACGGCTGACACTCAGGCATGCACAGCCGAGCAGGAACTCATGAAAGGAAACATGGTACTCGGAGGTGTGCAGCTGAGCAGACACCCAAGAGAGGAACCTGGTACTCGGGCATGCACAACCGATTGAGCAAGCACTCGGGAAAGGAAACCTAGTACTCGGACGTACACAACCAAGCAGACACCCGGGAGAGGAACTTGGTATTCGGGCATGCACAACCGAGTAAGCACTCGTACGCGCAAATGAGTCAGGAAAACCAGAGGATGTTTGGGGAATGATGATGCTCATGCGTTCATTTAATCCAACAAATCTTCACACACATTGGTGTATCTAAGTGAGGACGAGGAGGTGCAATTGCCCCTCTAAAAAAAGTATTGATTCACGGCATTGCTCCCATAAAGATTTTCCTCTTTTCCCCTCCATTTACAAAATATGTAAACCTCCCCCCCAAAAAAAGGAATTTAAATGGATATTTAATTTTGTTAAGTTGTATTAAGAGAAACTAAATACACAGTAATAAATATATTAAATTATTAATAAAATCTAACCATGTTATTTGTATTTTTTGTATGATTACTGATGCAGTCGCTTTTAAGTCTTTTTCGCAGAAGTGTCGAGGAAGGGTGGGTTCTTCATGGTTATAGTAGTAAATCCTATCAAGATCAACACGTGTCAAAGGGCGGCACCGGTATTTCGATGATGACCCTTTGATACTTAAATCATCAGACAGAACATTCAAGAAAGAAAGATGTATTAAGTATAGTAAAATTGATGAGGATGAAGAAGAAGCCAAATCGAGAGGAAGAAGGAGAAGATTTAGACTTTTTTAAATTGGATGTTTTGGATTTTAAATTTGATATATTTGTGAAATTGGATGTTATGTTAGTTGTTGTTAAATATAATTATTGGTTTTATTATTTGAGTCGTATGTTGTTAAGTTAAATTGTATGGTTGATATTGTATTACAAGATTTCAAATACAATTAAATGAATTCTAGAAATCTATAGTTTCATGGTTAGCGATGATTTTATTAAATTTTGTTGCTAACCGTCGATACACGATATTAGGACTTTGAGGGTTAGCAACGAAATATATAATATCGTCATTGGAGTTTTGCGTATCAGTCCACTATCCAAATGACACAGTTGACTATTTTAGGACGTTAGCGACGAATTTTATAACAATTCGTTGCAAACGATTCAACTAATTATAGATGAAATGTCAGTTGAGTCGCTAGTCAAGGCTCTTCCGATTCTGTGACTGGCCAAAAAATAGGCATTTGATTGATTTCTTGCTTCAGTCGACTGATATTTACTGACGAAACGGATTCATTTCGTCGCTAACCCATCAGTCGAGTCGCCAGTCGAGGCTCTTGCAATTTTGTGGCTTACTAAAAAATAGGCAGTCGACTATTTTCTTGCTTCAGTCAACTGATATATTGCGACGACCAGGGGCGGATCCAGAATTTTAAATTTGGAGGGGCCGTGATGCAATTCATATTGTTTGCTCTTCGATCTTGTGCCGCTTAAGAGGGATTCTCTCCGACTGTATCAGTAAATATTTTGAAAAAATTAACATGTATTAAATCATCGTTGGCCTTCGATGTTCAAATCAGAATCGTTATGGATGAAAGAAAATATATTAAATATAATAAAAGTAATACAGAGTAAAAAAGAAGAGAATTTATCTCATGCGTAGCTAGAAACATATAAGAGAGACTGCGAAAGAATATTTAGATAATACTAGAGGAAGAAGAAACCGTCGAATACCTAAAAAAGAAATGTTAAGAAAAACCACAGCAGATCCTCTATGATAATTAATTAAACTCAGATTTAATTAATCAAATGCTAATTAATTAATTAAATAGATTAATTAATCTAACCCAATTAATTAATTAAATCAAAATTTAATTAATTATTTTAAAGTTAATTAATCAATTATAACACATTAACCAATCTAAAACCAATTAATCAATTAAAATAAATTAATTAATCTAAATTCATCAAGATTTAATTAATCTAAATCTAATTAATTATTTAAATCCAACCTAAATTAATTAATTCAAATAATCCGATTAATCAAAATGCAAAATTGATTAAATAAAATCTTAATTAACCTAACCTTCAAATATCGATGGATTTTGTATGCAGTCGTGCGGAAGGCGATGACGACTAGTGACGCAGTAGTGTACGATTGCAAATGTGGTGCGACACCGACGAGACAACTTCCGTGATCACGATGTGGCTATGGGCATGAAGCAGAGGCCGACGGTGGCCAGAGACGTGACTGGCAACGCCGAGTTGGCAGGGACAACGACAGATCGACGCACAACGACGAACTCGCAAGTCGCGATGTGTGAGTAGCGGACGAAGAGAAATTGTGGATGGCAGCTGCGACACAATAGAAAAAATTAAGAACGACGGCTACGACATGATCATTTTATGTAGGAGAGAAAATAAATATATAATAATTAATTATATAGTATTTTTGTATATAAAAAATAAATATAGGATTTTGAGAAGAAAAATTTTAGGTTTAATTATGCATGGACTAAGATCTCATTACTATATAAAATTTTTTATAAAAGTAATTTTTTTTTATAAAACACATGGAGATCCGCCACTGGCGACGACTTTAATATATTTCGTCGTCAATATCAGTGATTTTTCTCTTCCGATATTATAGATTTTGCGACGAAATATTTATTTTTTGCAATGTTTTTTATTTCGTTGGTAATATTAACGACGAAAAATTAATAATTCATTGCTAATTTCCCTTAGCGACAAGCTTATTACGACGAAACTAGTGACGAAATAATATCATCGTTAATATTATTTAACGATGAATATTTGGTATAAGCGACGAAAACAGTTCATTGCTATTTTCCATTTTTCTTGTAATGCTATTAGAAAAACTTAGTGGATGTATATCTATGCTAAAGACGGTTGGCAAAAAAAAATTCATTCTTACACCATATATATGTTTAAAGTGGTTCACTATAAACATATTGGTATTGATCATGCATGTAATATGTTGGTCAAAAGGAAGACATGTTATGCGATTGATTAAAGAAATAGTAAACTATGATTATAATTGATATAATCGAACCTGACTCATATTGATTATAAATCATGTGCATATTGTGTTGGCTCAAAGGAAAATACATTATGTGACAGATTGCAGTGTTTTGAGTTGAAATTAGAGAGTACAACTAATAAGTTACATTTTAATCTAAAGATTAATTGTAACATTATATTTGATATCTCATAAAAAGATCTATTGTAAGTGCATATATTTTATTTTTTTACTTTATATCATTGTTTATATATATATATGTGTGTGTGTGTGTGTGTGTGTGTGTGATTATTAACTTGAGCACTTATTCTATTCTCTTTTTTTTTTGTCTTATAACACATAAGGTATTTGCCTATAATAATAACATTCAAATAACTTTATATTTGAAAACCACTAAATATAAAAGGACCATTAAAATGAGTAAGGGTACGATAAGTGTAGTGTCCGGTAATGTATTTCTCAGCTTTATTAATTCAAAAGTCAATTTGATCAATGTACCTACTAATACTTGGTGGATAAACACTAAAGCTACCACTCATATTAGTGTCATTGAGCATGATTATCTTAGTAGTCGATTGTCTATTGATGGTAAAATATACATCTATACTAGTAATGATAATAAGGCTAAAGTGACTAATATAGGTGGGTTTCGGCTTTGTCTAGAGACCAATGTATATTTGAATTTGAAGAATATATTTGTTGTTTTGTCATTTACACGAAACTTAATTTTCATTTCTTGTATGCAAAAATCAGGATACTCTTGTTCATTTGAAAATAAAACATTTAGTATTTTTAAAAATTCAATATTTATTGGTACATGTTCTTTAGTTGATAAGTTATATCGGTTAAATACGATAGCTATCACTGGCAACAAAAATAATGCATAGTATAGCTACATAACACAATTTAACTGACAAAAAATTCATCCATATTGTGGCATAGATGTCTAGGATATATATCCAAACGATGCCTAGAAAGGTTAATGTCATAAGAAATTTTTTATTCTCTTGATATGTCAGACTTTGATGTCTGCATAGAGTATGTCAAAGGAAAAAAATAACTAACAAAAGAAATAAAGGTACAAATTTACGTAGTAACACCTTAGAATTGATATATATAGATATATGTGGATCATTTCATAAGATATATTAGAATGAACAAATATATTTTATCAGTTTTATTGATAATTATTCTCGATATGTTTACTTGTACCTTTTGCATGAAAGTCAGAGTCCTTGGATATGTTCAAGATCTTCAAAACTGAAGTTGAAAATCAACTAGACATGAAGATCAAAATTGTAAGATCCAACTGTGGAGGTCGTTATGATGGATCTGATAAACAACATTTAAGACCTTGTCACGCCCCGAGAGTATACCGAGACGAAAATAATCGAACAACATTTCCCCTGTACGTGATACAATTCTCTGATATACATAAAGTCTTTCAGCCACAATCACATAACCTATATATGGACATAATCCATAAAGCACAGCGAAATATACTGACAAATAAACAAGATACAAAGACCCAACTATGCACTCCGGAGTGACTTTGACACAACAAAAACCATAATAAAGACCACACCAAAGGTCGAATACATACAACACATCCGTAACCACAAATACGAAAATGATATAGGATAAAACCCAAAAACATCAATCCATAAGAATACAACATCGATATGGAATTACTATCCAACCATTTGGTGTGAGATGGGATCAGCTGGCGGAGCTCTGAACATCCAAGGAATCTTCTACCTGTTACCTGGGCGACAGGAAACCCAGAATCCGGGGTGGTGAGTATAAACTCAGGGGTAATATGTAGAAAGTGCATGAACAACATATAAGATAAAGGGATATATAAGTATACATGTGAAGATCTACAGGTATACAGTAAGAGTCCAACAGACATATAATCCTAAATGTAATAACCAGTATCCACAAGTATAGTCATATTCAATGCATATACTAAACTGATCAACTGAACATAAAGTAATGTACTAAAGTACCTGACGGTCTGCAACACCATAAGCTATATCATCCTGAATAGGTATACAATAACATAACCCATATAATGTACAATGTCAATCCCATATCTGACCAACACCCAGACATATGAACAGTATATAATCACATGTAATAACAACCCAGTTCATACTACACTAGGACATGACGCTAATAAAATGTATACAACAGTCTGGACCAACACATATATCATGCTCAACACATAGCAATATATAATATGCAAATGACATGTATCATGATGAACAAGCATATGCAGCAAACATAACTCAATCAAATGCAGCATCTCATAGGCATATGTAAAACATATATTGAATACATGCATACATATATATCAGCAATGCATATGCATGGCCATGTCTGAGGACCCATCCAACCACGACCCCAGTATGGCCTGGGTGGCACAACATGACAACTATCTCGACTCCAATCGTCACCACTCTCGAGTGACTGAGTTGGGTAGTATGAAATAGTAGCTAGCCGCCAGCTGTCCTAACCCATGAGTAGACAACGCTGCAGACACTGTGGACAACTGCACATCACACGACCACCATCTATAGTGGGTGAGTGCGCTAACTACCACTCCGCACAGTGGCCAAGTGCGCATCTCTAGCTACCACCATCCATAGTGGTCAAGAACGGCACACACAACAATGTTCTGCACTCAACCCTGCTACCACTACCTTGAGTGGCCAGGGAGGCAGGATAACTAGCGATCCTCTCAACCACAAGGGAGACCTAATTGCCAGCATGCATGCAATGTAATGATGCATAGCTCCATACATATATCCTCGCAACACTCCCTATCCCACGGGGAGTCCTGGTCAACCAAAAGTCAACTATGTAAGGACTACTAATCCACAAGACTCTCTCTCTATCACACAGAGAGTCATACACATCTGACAATCATCCATGCTAAGACCTCCAGTCTGTAGCGAGATACTGTCCACCATCCATATAACCATACGCAGTCACATGATCCATAATGGATATATAATCACGCTAGGACCTCTGGTCCTTAGCCACATACTGACAACCTGTAAAATACTGAAAAAATTAAAAATACCAAAATAAATGGCCAAAGAATTTAAGAAAAACATCTTGGAAATTTTTTGGGATTTTTAGGAAATTTTAAGAATTTTTCTGGAATTTTTCTGGATTTAAACGAAGGTCGTACGAGATAATCACGGGGATAGGGAAAACAGGCTGTTAAAAGGGGCCTGTTTAGACGAGTAAATAAGATAAATTATAAGTCTAGGTTTTCTAATTTCTTTTTCTATTTTTCCCCGCCGCGACCTTTTCCTCTTTCGGCAGTTTCTCTCGGGCGACGGTTCCTTCGCCGACGACCTCTTCTCCGTCGGTTTCTCTGCGCGCTCGTTGTCCAGACGACGCGCGTCGGCAGATGGCTCACCGTCCTTGCCTCTGAGCCGCCGCGAGCTCTTCTCCACCGACGATCAGACCGCCATCACCCACAGTGCCGCCGTTCTGTCCCCCTCGGCGCACCAGCAGCCTTCGTCGCTGCACACACGTCGCCTGTCACCGCCGGTGCGGTTGGCACCACGACCGCTGCTTCTTCTTCTTCCCCAGTGTGCCTTTAGCCATCGGACCGCCGTCGTGAGCCCCTCTGCGATCCCTGCCGATGGTCGCCGGAACAAGTGATCATGAGCGTCGGTTGCCGATGAACAGGGGATGACAGGAGAAAGGGTTGCCGAGGAACTTCTAAGGAAGTGAATAGGGCAGTCGAGACTTTATCTCCGGTGAATTCAGTCGGGAAGGTTTTTCCTAGCACAGGTAAATCTCGGTTGTCGATGTTTTGTTCAATTCCTATAGTTTGATTTTTGAGGATTGCCGAAAGTTGGTGGGCAGTGAGAGTTGATGGTGGCTGTGGGTGGTGTTGTGGGCTGTGAATTTAGGAAATTGAGTTGGGGATTCGATTAGGGGGCTGTAAATTGGGGGTTTGGGTGTTAAAGTTGATTTTGATATTCCGATAGGGAGTTATTGGCCGGTTGTGAAGGAGGGGTGGTTATAGAAGGTGTTTTGGGTTGTTCATAGGTTGTAAAAGGTTGTGGACCAGATTTATGGTCGATTTGGGTTGACTATGGAGTTTGAGCCGGTTGTGCCCGGCTGTGCCGACTATGCACAACCAGGAGTTTGGAGGTTGGTTCTTGATTGTGGGGTTTTGTTTGGGAATGGGCGGATGTGTTGATGTCAACTGAAATTGGAGGTCTATTTGTGATGTCCTGTTGGTGAGTTGTTGTGGGGTTGTGATTGATCGGTTGGATTACATATAGGATGATATTAATTTAATTACAGGTTATTGACAGTGGTTGTCTGTACTTTGGTTATGTGATTTGGGTGTGAGTTAATTCTTAGTGATCTATGGTTGGCTGGGTTGTTGAGTTCGGTGGGATGATGATCGATTCTGTAATTATGTATGGAGGATTGATTAGGTTGAATAGGATAATTAAATCAATCTAGTGGATCGAATATGAGGTCGATGTAGGATTTGATTCGATCATTTGTTGTGAGATGGATAATATTTTCATATGATGAGTATTGATCATGGTGAGATTAATTACAAGGATATGTTTTGGGATTGAAGAGTTAATCACAATTTTTGACCTACGGGTTGAGGGTCTACTTGGGGATACATAGTAGTAATTTAGCACGTTGTCGTGTGCTGGGATTTGATGGATTTACTTTGGATTAATTGGTTATGGAAGGAATCGATTAAGTATTCTTGGTTATGGAAGGAATCGATTAAGTATTCGATTTGTCGGTGAATGGTATTTTGTGCTTAACAATAGTTATGCATTATGCAGGTTTTGGTCACGAGGCAGGTCCCTGGTCGTGACGATCTGGTTCTTTTGCGGATATATTATCAGGCGGGTATTTTGACTTATCTTTTAGATATAGTCATGTTGATATGCTAGTTAGGATAGCTTGCAATAATTTTCATGTTTATATGCCTAGTATGTTTTTGGTGCCTACTTGATACATGCATGTGATAGGTTATGATTATATCTTCCCTGTTTTACTTGGATCATAGTTACTTGGATTATGAATATGTACATATTGATTGTGCATATTATTCGGATAAGTGTATTTAGTTAGATTTACATGCTTTAGTATCATGCACCATCTTGCAGTTCCTTTATTATTGAGCCTGACGGTTACATGGCTCGCACACACCGCCACTCATGGGTTAGTGGTACATCGAGGGTGTGTGCGATTGCTCTGTCGACTCCGCGGTCCGCCATGGGTAGCGATGAGGCGTGTGGTAGCGGGCGAGGATCCTCCTCTCTATCTATGACACCAGGAGATGAGAGCTTAGCTCCCCCACTCTGTTTGGGGCAAGAGGATAGGTGTACTCCGACAGCATCCTGTCCACTCGGTCACTCAAGAGCAGTGATGACAGAGTGCACAGTTGTCATAGCCCTACCCACTCGGCTTCACCATCGCTAGGTGGGCGTCGGCCGGTGACCATGTCATTTGCACGGCATGCACTTTGCACGGACCACATTTGTATTGTGTTTGCTGCATTATTTTATTGATGCCTTGGATGTTGCATATGATTGCCATGCATACAGGATTCATATTCGTATATGGTGATGACTTTATCTTTTATAGTAGTAGGGCACATGCTCCTATATCAGGGTAGGAGATTCAGGTGAGTACAGTCCTTTTGCATTTATTTCTTGCTTACCCTATATGTGAGACTGTACTGACATGATTTTTATTGTTAGCTATATCTTACTTTGCATATCGACTATACCTGCTGAGTTCTTTGAACTTACCCCGTTGATTTATATCTATTTCAGGATGAAGCTGTCAGGAGAGTCCAGCTGCTAAACCCCACTCGTCGTGAAAGTTCTATTTGTTATTTGTGTTTACGGTTTTGGATATTTTGATTAGAATATATGTTTAGGACTGGAGTTGGATATTTGTACCTGTGGATGTTTTGGTATGTCCTTAGGGACCTTTGATCGGATTTATTTCGATTGGTTTTGGTTGGGTATTCCTGTCCAGATGGCAAAAGGGGTAAGTCTAGTTATGTAGACTGTTTACATTTTTCTTTGATTGGTGGCCAGAGGCCTAATTTATTATCTGCGTGGGTTGCTTGGATTCCGGTCATGTTGACCGATGTATAGTGGCCGTGTAGGCCTTGTATGTAAATTGTTATTGTCACCCGTACAGGGGAGATGTTGCCAGATTTTCGTCTGGCGGGGACTCCATCGGGGCGTGACACAACCACACACTTATCTATGCACAGACAACTAGATCCACCATAGATGCACAACTAATAAGTGTACGATACAACAATCGACTTCATAATCTGATTCATCACCTAACCCTAGTGAGGTGACCCGGTAACCCAATCTGAGTTCACAATGGTAACCCTAATCACAAGTACTTAACTGAACATCTATCAGCTAACACATCATAGGGTTTGTAATTCATATCCATGATAGATAATCAATGAAGTAACAATAATATATCTCAAAGGTCAAAGGCAGTACAAGCATATGATTAAATAAGAGTAGATTTAAGATCAAAGGTATCATCATAAGTCCAATTTCATGCATCGGAATAAGTCAAAACTACCTGACCAGGGTAGATATTACCCACCTGATATGTAATCCGTGCTATCCATCTCCACGTCCATGTATCCATCACAATCAAAGTCCTATAGCAATATGATATAGTTAAGTACCATCACACATCTAATGATCGAATCAAATCCTATATCAACCTTGTATCTCGATCAACAAGATTGATCTAGTTATCCAATTAACCTAATCAAGCCTTCACATCTATCCTCATAATGCATCACAACTCACCTTGATTGATTTTACCCGCACAACTTCTTGCCCCATTTTAGAGTACCTAATCTGCATCAAATAACCAAATTAAGGCAAAACATAACTCAGATCATCCTCTTCACCTAATTGCAGCTATACAACTATACCAATATTAAACACACTGCAAATCAAATCCCACATTCCATAATACCCAGATCTACACTTACCTCATACTGTCGATACAAACCTAGCCTTCCTTAGCTCCACCTCGATCACACACACAAGGAAACCAAATCGAAGATCCCAGCTACTGGTCGGAATGTCCTCACCCTACTGGAAACAGAGCCATAAAACTCAATGTTGTTGTGACAACCCACAAATCCAGCTTACTAGCTGCTGTGAACAAAATCACACCAAGACCTACCTTGCAACGTAGCTCACACCAATTCCTCTTCCAATCTACTCTCCTAGCTACGGTAGCAACCGACGGAGGCAGCTCACCGGCGAGGCAAGCTACGGCAGAACATTACAGCGGCGCTAAGAAGAGTTGCTCGTTGCAAAGCTCAGATCTGACTCGAGCAGTGAAGATGGCGATGATGAAAACATAAGGAAGAAGAAAGGAACCCAACAAGAACAGCTCATCGACGGGCAGGCGGCTATGCGATCCAGCAGCTAGCGATTTGGATCGGAGAAAGGAAGAAGTTGCTAGAGAGGTGCCGACACATCCAGCTGTTGCGGTGCTCGACGGAGAGAAAGAAATGGCAGAAAAGGAAAATCGGAGATAGAGAAATTGGGATATGGTTCGAGGAGTGGCAGTAGCGAAATTGTGTGGGATGGTGAGGAAGAACTCGCGGTTAGAAATCGGTCGTGGCTGCCGCAGGCATCCGACGGAGCTGGCGACCGCTCCAGCGATGCTTGAGGGAAGGGGGAGGAGTGGTGGAGAGCTCTCGACGAGAAGGGGGAAAATGAGGAAGGAATCGGCGAGTCGGGATTTTGACGAAGAGAAAAGGGAGTTTGCGGTGATTGGGTTTGAGCGATTTTTAATCGTCTCCTTATGGTTCAATCCAAGCTAGCCTAAATTGACCCAAATTGGTTGATCTAGCTCAAGTTTAACCCAAAACTAACCCAAACGCCCATTTAAGCTTAAATCTTCCTCGTATGGACTCCTTTTGAATCCGAAAAATTTCTGTGAACTCCCGAAAAATTATATAAGACAATTTTCCAATTAACAAGGTTTTTTTTAATATCTTACATTTTGCCAATTATATTTCTAAGTGTGAGATTGAGGTTTAATACATCATGTTTGGTACTCCTCATCAGAATAGTATAGCTGAGCGAATTAAGCAAATCCTAAAAGATATGGTGAGAAGTATATTGTCTTTTACTTCTTTACTGGAGTCTTTATGGGGTGAAACATTCAAGACTGCAATTTATTTACTCAATAGAGTATCCAGTAAAATAGTGAATAAAATCTCATATGAGTTATGGATGGATAAGAAGCCGAGTATTAGATATTTACAAGTTTGGGGTTGTCCAACTGAAGTTAGACCTAATAAAAAGAAACTAGACTTAAGGATTGCCAGCTATCATTTTGTGAGATATTCTAAAAAGTCAAAGGCATTTAAGTTTTATGACCCCTTAAATAAATCATTTTTCAAGACAAAAAATGTCAAGTTCATTGACAAAAGTGGGAGTAATAAACTCAGGGATGTACTTTTAGAGGAGGATAACACCAACCATCCTATCTTAGTTACTACAAGTGTAATTAGTAGTGATATAATCTCCATACCCTATGTTGTTGGTATTACACAACAGTAGGAGTAGTACCTCATAATGATTCTGTGTCTTCTCCTATGTAAGTAAGGGAACTATCTACTTAAATTGAAGCACTCACTCCTATGGATGAGCAGGTTCCTCAAGCACTTCATGCATAAATGCCTCTAAGGCAATCCACTAGGAAAAGGAGATCCATAGTTTCACGTGATTATGTTTATCTTCAAGAGCATAAATTTGACATAGGGCTGAAAAATGATCCTATCTCTTTCCAGAAGTCAAACATTGTTCTAATCATATAAAGTGGATTGAAACCATGAAGAATGAGACAAAGTTCATGGCAAATAATGACGTATGAGAGCTAGTCAAATTGTCTGAAGGAGTAAAACATGTTGGTTATAAATGGATATATAAAATCAAATGAAATTCACTAAGCAATGTCAGAAAGTATAAAACATGTCTTGTAGCCAAAAGATTAACTCAGAAAGAAGATATTGATTACAAGGAGACTTTCTCACCTGTGGCTACGAAAGACTCTTTAAAAGTATTCATGACACTCATAGCTCATTTTGATTTAGAGCTACATCTAATGGACATTAAAATTGCTTTCCTTAATGGAGATATTGAGGAAAGTATATACATGATGCAATCAGAAAACTTTGAATTTGATGATTCAAAGCACCTTGTATGCAAATTAAAGAAGTCCATTCAATATCACCTTCCTTTTCTTTTCCTATTATGTCCGGAATACTTCTCTAAAATAATAAATTGAGACCTTCATAGTCGAATTTCAACTGCCATCCAAAGGGCAGATGTTAAATACGGAAAATTTAAAATATAAATTTAATGGCCAAAATTTAGGAAAAATAATCCTAGGAATTATTTTGAGATTTTTGGAGAATTTTAGGAAATTTTCCAGAATTTTTCTGGATTTAAACGAGGGTTGTACATGGTAGTTACAGGGATAATAAAAACAAGCTTTTAAAAGGCCTGTTTGGATTATCTGACCTAAGGTTTTAAATAGAAAACCTAGGTTTTTCTATTTCCCCAATTTTTCTTTTTCTCCGCGTGCCGAAGGCGATTTCTCCTTCCTCTGCACCACATCGACGCCTGCCTCTCCTTCTCCGCAAGCACTTCTCTCCCGCTAATCGCCGAGTCGCATGCGTGGGCAAGCCACCGCCGCCACCTTCTCCTCGTGGCGCGCGCCACGCCCATTTCCCCTTTCATCGGCGAGGTCCTCTTCATCGCCGCCGCTAAGCGCGCAGATCCGCAATCGACCGCCGCCATCGCGGGTATGATTCTGCGCCGCGCGCCTCTCCCGCGACCGACCTCCACCGCACGCAGAAAGCTTTCGTCGTGCGTTGGTCCTCGCCGCTTCCATTGTGCTGCCAGTCCCGACGGTTGTAGTTTAGGCTTGCCGACCTCACCTCCGGACAATGTCGACCTCGCTGGTCAATTCCCTGTCGGAGTCGCGGAAGTTGCGTGAGTCTAGGTCGACCCGCGATCACCGCGCCTCCACCGCGCTGTTTCCACCCCGACACTGTCGGTGCGCTCAGAGGGTCACCTTTCACCGTTGAAGCTATTTTTGACACTGCCAGGAACCCTGCCATCGTCTTCTGCTCAGCTGGGACTAAAATCCGATGATCGCCGATTGGAATTGGAAATAAGGGAAGGTTTTCAATTTTAGTTGATTAATCAAAGTATGTTAGTTAATTTAGTTGATAAATTAAAAGCCATAGGATTTTAATTGTGTGACTTAGGTTGTTAAAATGTGGATCAATCCAGATTTAATTGATTAATTAGCTTAAGATTAATTAATCAAAATTTTGATCAAATGGTTAAGTGGGCTAGAATAATGGTATGGATATTTTTGGTAGGAAAAGATTAATAAGATAGTTAAAATATTGACAATTAAATTGGATAACTGATAGTTGAGTTAACGATGGTTTTATTTATAACAGAGTTGGGAGCTGGAGCACGTTCTCGGAGTTAGAGATAGCTAGAACACTCTGCAGTCAGAGGTTTTGGTGACGAGACAGGTTCACGAGCTTAGAGACCGTGGGTTTCTTCATAGCAGGCGGGTATTTTGACTTATCTCCTAGATATAGTCATGTTGATATGCTAGTTAGGATAGCTGACAATAATTTTCATGTTTATATGCCTAGTATGTTTTTGTGCCTACTTGATACATGCATTTGATCGGTTATGGTTATACTTTCCCTGTTTTACTCGGATCATGGATATGTACTTATTGGTTGTGCATATTATTCGGTTAGGCGGCTGACTGGCATCAGGGGTGACCATGTCATTTGCATGGCATGCACTTTGCATGGTTAGCATTTGTATTGTGTTTGCTGAATTTTTATTGATGCCTTGGATGTTGCATATGATTGCCATGCATACAGGATTCATATTTGTATATGGTAATGACTTTATCTCTTATAGTATGAGGAGAGATTCGTAATATCTGATCCTTTTGTATTTCTTGCTTACATACCCTATTTGTATGAGACTGTACTGGCATGATTCTTATTGTTAGCTATATTTTGCTATGCATATCGACTATTATCCGCTAAGTTCTTTGAACTTACCCCGTTGCTTTACATCTGTTTCAGGTTGAAACTGCTAGGAGAGTCCAGCTGTCAATCCCTCCTCGTTGAAATGGATAGATTTTATTGGTCTTATGGTTTTGGTTTTTAACTAGATGAAGTGTGTAGGATTTGTGTTTGTTTGGTTATATACTTATGGAGGTTTGGAGATATTTGTTGTGTCCTTATGGATTATTCGATTGGTTTGGTTGTATATTCCTGCTCATATGGCAGAAGGGGTAAGTCTAGATATAGTAGACGTGTAGTTTTTGTTCCGGTCGTGTTGACCGATGTATAGTGGCCGTGTAGGCCTTGTATGCAAGTTCCATATTGTCACCCGTACAGGGGAGATTGTCACGCCCCGAAGGTGACCCCTCCAGACGAAAATCCGACAACATCTCCCCTATACGGGTGACAATGCCAATTTACATACAAGGCCTACACAGCCACTATACATCGATCAACACAATCGGAAACCAAACACACACGCAGATAATAAAAATAGGCCTCTGGCCATCAACCAAAATAAATGAGTAACATCTATCACAACTAGACTTACCTCTTCTGCCATCTGGGCAAGAATACTCAACCAAAACTAATCCAAACAAAACCAAATAAAGGTCCATAAGGACACCAAAAATCCACGAATACAAATATCAATCTCCAAACCTAAACATGTCCTCTAATCAAAATGTCCAAACCATAGAAACGAATAACAAATAAAAACTTTCACGAGTGGGGTTTGGCAATGACTCTCCTCGACAGTTCATCCGAAATAGATATAAATCAATCCGGTAAGTTCAAAGAACTAAGCTGTATAGTAGATATGCAAAGTAAGGTATAGCTAACAATAAAAATCATGCCAATACAGTCTCACATAAATAGGGTATGCAAGCAAGAAATACAAAAGGAATGTACTTACCTGAATCTCCTACCCTGATATAGGAGCATGTGCCTGACTAGAAGTAATAAAGTCCTCACCATATATAAACATGTATCCTGTATGCATGACAATCATATGCACATCCAAGGCATCATAAAATAATGCAGCAAACACAGTACAAATGCGATCCGTGCAAAATGCATGTCGTGCAAATGACATGGTCACCCCGACGCTACCGCCTCACACGCTGATGGTGAAGCCGAGTGGGTAGGGCTATGACAATGCACTCGCCATCATCGCCCCGAGTGACCGAGTGGATGGATGTTGTTGAGTACACCTATCCTCCCGCCCCAAACAGAGTGGGGAGCTAAGCTCTCATCTCCCTGTCATAGACTGGAGGAGGGATCCTCGCTACCACGCTGCCTCATCGCTACCATGAGCGGTCCAATGAGCTCGACAGAGCAACCGCACACCCTCCCGATGTACCACTAACCGTGCGAGGCCATATAACTGCATGGGCTCAACAATAATGGAACTCGTCCGTGACATGCAATCATGCAAGATGATGCATGATACTAAAGCATGTAAATCCTACTCAAAATACTATCCAAATAATATGTAAATATATATATCATATCCATAATCCAAGTAACTATGATCCAAATAAAAACAAGGAAGAATAAAATCATAACCTATCACATGCATGTATCAAGTAGGCACCAACAATATACTAGGCATATAAACATGAAAATTATTGCATGCTATCCTAACTAGCATATCAACAATGACTATATCTAAAAGATAAGTCAAAATACCCGCCTGAATATAAATATCCGCAAGAAGAAAACGCGCCACGGGGACTCGCCGTGACCAAAACTCGCATATAGCAAGCATAATTATAGTTAAGCACAAAAATGCAATTCACTGACAAATCGAATACTTAATCGATTTCCTTCATAACCCAATTAACCCAAACTATTTCCAATTTTCCCTAATTTTCCAACCGTCTTATTAATCTTTTCCTATCACAAATATCCATACCATTAATTTAGTCCACTAAATCAATTGATAAAACATTTTGATTAATTAATGATAAGCTAATTAATCAATTAAACCTGGATTAACCCGCATTTTAACAACCGAAGCCAAATAAATAAAATTTAATGGCTTTTAATTTATCCATTAATTGTACCAACCAATTTACCCAATTAATTCCTAATCAATTAACCTAATTCATCAACTAATCGGGACCTCATAGCTTTGATTCACCCTACCGACACAACCCCTCTAATTTATAGAATCAAATTGGACCGAATGGAAACAAGGAATTCAAAAACATATACCAACAATAGAAGCTACGTCGGTGCCACTTCCTTATTCCCTGTTCACCGGCAGAACGGGCGGCTACTTGCAGAGGCGGTGACCGGTGATGTGGGTGGCGATGCATCAGCGGCGTTGGGGAAAAAGGAGGCTCGGGCGGTCCTTTGGCGCGAGGCCGGATCGGTGCTCGTCGTCTAGCGGAGAGAAGGTCGGTCGCGGTGTGGGCGTCGAGAATAGGGCGCAGCGGCCTTCTTTGCAAACCCTCGTGCTTGCAGCAGGGAAGCGAAGCGTTCTTGCGGATGCTCGATGGAGAGATTAAATAGACC
This sequence comes from Wurfbainia villosa, assembly GCA_025175895.1. Lineage (NCBI taxonomy): Eukaryota > Viridiplantae > Streptophyta > Magnoliopsida > Zingiberales > Zingiberaceae > Wurfbainia > Wurfbainia villosa. The sequence continues at coordinate 462,171 of CM045989.1, forward strand.
CCACCTAAAACCTATTTATTTTATCCCCGTAAAAATCTAGTACGGACTCCGTTTAAATCCGAAAAAATTCCTAAAATTCCCAAAAAATTTCTAGGATTATTTCCTTAATTCTTTGGTCATTTAATTTACATTTTAAAATTTTCAGTATTTAACATTCTCCCTTACTAATAAAAATTTGGTCCCCAAATTTCCTACTCAGATGCATAACAAGTAAGAAATACTATAAGTACTGAAAAATATACTTCACGTACCTTAAGTAAACAAGTGGGGGTATTGAGCTCGAATCTTTTCCTCGAGCTCCCAAGTCGCCTCCTCGTCGGTATGGTGACTCCACCCGACCTTGACAAGTCGCACAACCTTGTTCCTCAACTGTCGTTCCTTGTAATCCAAAATCTGTACCGGAACCTCTGTGTAAGTAGCATCAAGTTGAATGGAACCTGACACATCTGACAGAATATGTGTAGAGTCTGACACATACTTCCTCAACATAGACACATGGAACACATCATGTATACTCGTCAAAGATGGTGGTAGCGCTAGACGATAAGCCATTGCTTTGATCCTCTCCAAAATCTCAAACTAACCAATATATCTAGGAGATAGCTTACCACGGAGGCTAAATCTCTTCACCCCTTTCGTAGGTGAAACTCGCAGGAATACATGATCACCTATCGAGAACTCCAAAGATCTACATCTACGATCTGCATAACTCTTCTAGCGACCCTGCGCCTCTGCCATCCTACGTCGATGAAATGCGGACCAACTCGCCTCATCTTGAGCTCTGGGGTCCTAGCAGTGGGCCTCCCCAACCTCCTCCCGGAGGGTGGGTGTACGACATGCTACCATACAATGCCTCATAGGGCCATTTGGATAGCCGAATGATAATCATTATTGTGTAGGCGAATTCCACTAACGACAAATGATCCTCCTAGTTGCCTCGAAATCTATAACACGGGACCTCAGAAATCCTCTAGTATACGAATGGTCCGCTCGGGTATCGTCATCTGCGGATGGAATGCGATGCTAAAGCATTGTGTGCCTAAAACTGCTGCGAGACTGCGAGAACCTAGGCGTGAAGCGGATCTCTATCGATATAATGCTCGAAGGAACACCATGCAATCGATGATCTCGACAATATAACTACGCCAACCGATCCGGAGAGTCGGTCTTCGAATCGATAAAGTGTGCGGTTTGGTTAGTCGATCTACGACTACCCAAATCGTGTCATGACCTTGACGTGTCCTAGGCAAACCCATCACAAAATCCATAGTAATATGATCCCACTTCCACTCAGGAATAGGAATCCTCTGAAGTAATCCAGCTGGTCTCTGGTGCTCAGCCTTTACCTGCTGACAAATCAGACATCTAGCTACAAAATCCGTGATGTCTTTCTTCATACCGTTCCACCAATACAAACGCTTTAAATCTCGATACATGCGATTTCCGCCTGGGTGGATCGCAAATCGAGAACGATGAACCTCTGTAGTAACTCCTCCATGCAGGTGGTGAGGTACACATAATGCCTCTCGGAAATAAATTATACCTTCATCATTGCAGGTGAACTCAGTCTGTTGTCCAGAAGTTATCTGACTACCAATGAACTATAAATGCTGATCACTGGCCTGAGCCTCCCGGACTCTCGTCCAAATAGATGACTGAGCAACCATGGTAACCAGAACGCCCTGCTCTGTCGGTCCCTGCTCCTCTAGGCTCAACTCTGAGAAACCCTGAATCAAATCCGTGACCAAAACTCGGAAGGAAGCTAAAGTCCCTCGGGACTTCCGGCTAAGTGCATCGGCAACCACATTGGCTTTCCCTGGGTGGTAGCTGATGGTACAGTCATAATCCTTCAAGAACTCCATCCATCTCCTCTGTCGAAGATTGAGTTCCTTCTGCGTAAATAGATACTTGAGACTCTTATGATCAGTAAGAATCTCAAACGTAATACCATATAAATGATGCCTCCAAATCTTTAAGGCAAAAATAATAGCGGCTAACTCTAAATCATGAACTGGGTAGTTTTTCTCATGGTCCTTCAACTGACGAGAAGCATAAGAGACTACCCTGCCGTGCTGCATCAATATTGCGCCTAAACCCTGTAGAGACGCATCTGTATAAAGAACGAAACCATCGTCCTCTGATGGCAATACCAGGATCGGTGTTGACACCAATCTCCTCTTCAACTCCTGAAAACTAGTCTCGCACGCCTCTGTCCACGTGAACTTCACACCCTTCCTGGTAAGGCATGTCAATGGCATAGCGATACTCGAGAAACCCTCAACGAACCGTCTGTAATAACCGGCCAAGCTTAGGAAACTGTGAACCTCCTGAACTAATTTCGACTGCTCCCAACTGGTGACAGCCTCGATCTTCTGGGAGTCAACTGAAATACCTCTACTCGAAACCACATGTCCCAGAAAACCGGTGAGTGTAACCAAAATCGCATTTATTGAACCGCATATAGTCACAGCCGAGCCTATCGAGAACAAGACGAAGATGCTGCCCGTGTTCCTCCTCGGAACGAGAATAGACCAGAATGTCATCGATAAAAACAATAACGAACCGATCTAAGAAATCCATAAATTCACGGTTCATCAAATCCATGAATACCGCTAGAGCATTGGTAAGCCCAAATGGCATTACCAAAAACTCATAGTGTTCATATCTGGTACGGAACGCTGTCTTCTGAAAGTCAGAATCTCTAACCCTTAATTGATGATATCCGGACCGCAGATCAATCTTAGAATAGACTGATGTACCTCTGATCAAACAAGTCCTCAATACGTGCGTGGATATTTATTTTTGATAGTGACGTTCAATTGCTATAGTCGATGCACGACCATCTTTCTTCTTCACGAAGAGAACCGGAGAACCCCAGGGTGATACACTAGGGCGAATAAAACCTCTATCCAAAAGTTCCTGGAGCTGAACCTTTAACTCGTCCAACTCTCTCGGGGTCATACGATAAGGAGCTTTCGATGCCGGCGATGTCCCAGATATTAACTCAATCATAAACTCCACTTGCCTTCTGGGAGGCAGGCCCGGTAACTCCTCTGGAAAGACATCTGAATACTCTCGGACAATATGGATGTCCGCGATCTGAGAGTCACTACTATCTTCTACATTGATCATAGATAATAGAAAACCTTGGCAACCATGCAATAAAAGCTTCTGAGCTTGAATCGCAGAAATGGTCTCTATACCATCATCCCGAATGCCAGTGAAATCCCACGAGGGTTGGTTCGGAGGTCGGAATGTGACCACCCTCGTCTGGCAATCAACTGTGGCATGATATGCTAATAGCCAATCCATGCCAAGGATAATGTCGAACTCGACTATGTCCAGTACCAATAAATCTACAGTAAAAATGATATTACCGAAATCTAAGGGACAACCTCGAACCTCCTGGGTAACGTCCAATGTATCGCCAGATGGTAGGGAGACGACTAATTTCTGTGATCTACTTGTAGGTAATCTACCAATCTCTCTCATAAAAGTACGAGAAATAAACGAATACGAACTACCAGTATCAACTAGCATAATAGCTGAACATGCATAAAGTGAAACCCGTCGCGAAATCTGATTCGTTGGCTCATTGCGCATCCTCTCTGTAATCGCGCATGAATCCGATCTCGGTGGAGGTGGAGGTGGTATCACTACCAGAGGTGGGCGTGTCCGACTGCGTGATATGGAGGCGGATCGTGGTGATATGAAGGTTGGTATAGCAGTGCGGGTATGCACGGTTGCGTGGTGATCTGAACTAGTGGCGGCTGCGGTGATCTTTATCATCGATGGTTGCTATGCGAATGGTATTATGCAGTGGTGAGGCGCATCTCGATGCTGCGGTCTGGCCCCGAACCTGTGACACCGTGCGGCAACTGGTGTACTCCTGTCCATGAATGCCATAGTCGACTCCTGAAGGGGGAGTTGTCCTCTGTGGGCGTTGCGAAGGTTTGGTTGTCTGACCCCCTCTCTGAGTCCCAGACTGACGCAACGATCCTCCCTGGATAGAAACCCCGAAAGACACATGCTGAGCCTTCAATGAACAATCTTAGCTCATGTGTCCAAGCAGTTTGCAATAATAACAAACTGACTGTCCCAAGGTGCAGGCTGAGACGATATGCTCTCTCGATCCACAACGAGTACAGTGGGTGTCACTAGTGGGCGGCCTCGGCTCTCGAGAAGACCGGAGGGCCGGTAAAGATCGTCCCGATTTCTAAGGTAGGCTAGATGCCCCGAATGACTACGACCGGTTGGTGTGGCCACTCTGTCACGATGTCTGTGGCTGCTGAGTCTACGACTTTGGTTCTTTGATTGTTCCTCTTCCTGTCAGTATTGACCCTCTGTTGAGCCGACTCGATCAACAAAGCTCTATCCAATGCCTCTCGGTAGGAAGAACTACCAAATCCTGCCATCTTGACCTGGAGATGCCCATCTAGTCCCTGAACAAACTGCATCATCCGTGACCTATCCTCAGCAACTAATTCTGGACAAAACCTGGCTAACCGATTAAATTCTGTATTATACTTCATCACTGAGCGATTATTCTGTCGAAGACTAAGAAAATCCTGATGTCGCATCATCTGATATGCCCGGGGGAAATACTGACTCTCAAAAGCCTCTCTAAATCTCGACTGTAACTCTTTGCTCGCCGATAATCGAGCGCTGCATATCCCACCAGATCTCGGCCTCGCCTCGTAAATGGAAGGCCGCCAACTCTGCCTTCTCCCACTCGGAGCAGACCATATAGTAGAAGGTACGCTCCATCGTCTCGATCCAAGACTGAGCCACGATCGGATCAGTCTCTCCGCTGAATAAAGTGAACCGGCTTTTCATCGACTTTGCTAATCCTGGAATCCGAGCTCGTGCCGCAGCTACATCAGTAGGATAAGTAGGGGCCGATACTGAGTGAGGGCCGACCGGCTCCACTGATGGGCCTGTCGGGTCTGTAGTAGCAGGCCCTTCTGACGGGGGTGTCTGATGTGTAGCAGCAGGGTCTCCCGCTGGTACATCGGATACCCCAGCAGTGGGTATCTCGGGAGGAGGATCCGCCGAGGACTGAGGATCCACTACTCCCGCAGCACCCTGTGGAATCTGACCCTGATCAACATGCTCACCCTCAGTAGATCTCTTTGGCAACTCAGTCGCCAAAGATCTCAATGTCCTCTGGCGTGGCCGTCCCACACCACGTCTCGGCACAGAAGCACGCCCACCTCGTCTCATATCTGTTAAATCAATACAGATATTACTAGAAGTAAAAACATATAAAATTTTCCAGCATACCTATTTCACCGTCAGGAGAGGTCCCGTAGCCGCCAAAACCCCATATTAATCTCGTCAAAAATCCTCGAATTTCCAAAACATAAAAATCATCGGAAATCCATACCAAATCCAAAATTTTCAGATTGCCTCTCAAAACCTGCCAAAACATGGCGAACTCCGAAAAATCCAAAAACCCCTAGGAACTCGAAAACATAAGCGCTCTGATACCAAATAAATTGTCACGCCCCGAAGGAGACCCCGCCAGACGAAAATCCGGCAGCATCTCCCCTATACGGGTGACAATGCCAATTTACATACAAGGCCTACACATCCACTATACATCGGTCAACACGACCGGAATCCAAACACACACATAGATAATAAAAATAGGCCTCTGGCCATCAACCAAAATAAATGAGTAACATCTATCACAACTAGACTTACCCCTTCTGCTATCTGGGCAGGAATACTCAACCAAAACTAATTCAAACAAAACCAAATAAAGGTCCATAAGGACACCAAAAATCCACGAATACAAATATCAATCTCCAAACCTAAACATGTCCTCTAATCAAAATGTCCAAACCATAGAAACGAATAACAAATAAAAACTTTCACGAGTGGGGTTTGGCAGCTGCACTCTCCTGACAGCTTCATCCTGAAATAGATATAAATCAACGGGGTAAGTTCAAATAACTAAGCGGGTATAGTAGATATGCAAAGTAAGGTATAGCTAACAATAAAAATCATGCCAGTACAGTCTCACATAAATAGGGTATGCAAGCAAGAAATACAAAAGGACTATACTTACCTGAATCTCCTACCCTGATATAGGAGCATGTGCCTGACTAGACGTAATAAAGTCCTCACCATATATATAAATATGTATCCTGTATGCATGACAATCATATGCACATCCAAGGCATCAATAAAAATGCAACAAACACAATACAAATGCGATCTGTGCAACGTGTATGTCGTGCCAATGACATGGTCACCCCTGATGCCAGTCAGCCGCCTCACACGCGATGGTGAAGCCGAGTGGGTAGGGCTATGACAACTGTGCACTCTGCCATCACTGCTCCTGAGTGACCGAGTGGATAGGATGTTGTCGGAGTACACCTATCCTCCTGCCCTAAACAGAGTGGGGGAGCTAAGCTCTCATCTCCCGGTGTCATAGACCAGAGGAGGGATCCCTGCCCGCTACCACGCTGCCTCATCGCTACCCATGAGCGGACCAGTTGAGCCTGACAGAGCAACTGCACACACCCTCTTGATGTACCACTAACCCATGAGTGGCAGTGTGTGCAGGCCATGTAACTGGCTACGGGCTCAACAATAATGGAACCCTGTCCAGCCAGCATGCAATCATGCAAGATGATGCATGATACTAAAGCATGTCAATCCTACTCAAAATACCTATCCGAATAATATGTACAATCAATATGTATATATCCATAATCCAAGTAACTATGATCCAAATAAAAGCAGGGAAGAATAAAATCATAACCTATCACATGCATGTATCAAGTAGGCACCAACAGTATACTAGGCATATAAACATGAAAATTATTGCATGTTATCCTAACTAGCATATCAACAATGACTATATCTAAAAGATACGTAAAAATACCCGCCTGAATATAAATATCCGCAAGAATGAAAATGTCACGACCGGGGACCTGCCTCGTGACCGAAACCTGCATATAGCATAACTATAGTTAAGCACAAAAATGCAATTCACCGACAAATCGAATACTTAATCGATTTCCTTCATAACCCAATTAACCCAAACTATTTCCAATTTTCCCTAATTTTCCAACTGTCTTATTAATCTTTTCCTACCACAAATATCCATACAATTAATTTAGCCCACTAAATCAATTGATAAAACATTTTGATTAATTAATGATAAGCTAATTAATCAATTAAACCTGGATTAACCCGTATTTTAACAACCGAAGCCAAATAAATAAAATTTAATGGCTTTTAATTTATCCATTAATTGTATCAACCAATTTACCCAATTAATTCCTAATCAATTAACCTAATTCATCAACTAACCGGGACCTCATAGCTTTGATTCACCCTACCGACACAACCCCTCTAATTTACAGAATCAAATTGGACCGAATGGAAACAAGGAAGTCAAAAACATATACCAACAATAGAAGCTACGCCGGTGCCACTTCCTTATTCCCTGTTCACCGGCAGAACGGGCGGCTACTTGCAGAGGCGGTGACCGGTGCTGTGGGTGGCGATGCGTCGGCGGAGTTGGGGAAAAAGGAGGCTCGGGCGGTCCTTTGGCTGCAGAGACCGACGCTCGTCGTCTAGGGCAGAGGAGGTCGGCGTGCGCGGCTGTGGACGACGCGAATAGGGCACCCACGGTGATTGCTTCAAACCCTCGGCGGCCTGAGCACCGGGAAGGCGACGACGTTCGCCGGCGCTTGCGGAGAAGAGGCGTCGGGCAGCGGTGCTCGCGGGTGCGCAAGTGAGGGCTGCGGTGGGGGAGAGAAGGCTCGGCGATGGAGAGATCGCGCGAGAAAGAAAAGGGATCGGGGAAGGACTCGGGCTCGGGGAAGAAGAGATCGCGCGAGAAACTGCCGAAGGAAAGTGTCGCGGCGGGGAAGGAAAAAGAAAAATAGAAATTTAGGTTTTCATCGCGTATTAAACCCCTTAAATAGACCCCACCTAAAACCTATTTATTTTATCCCCGTAAAAATCTCGTACGGACTTCGTTTAAATCCAGAAAAATTTCGGAAAAATTCCCTAAAAATCCCGAAAAATTTTCTGGATTATTTCCTTAATTCTTTGGCCATTTAATTTACATTTTAAAATTTTGATTTAATGTGAGATCTTTCAGGATTTTAAATCGGAGACTCCCAATTACTCATTTACTACATATGATCTATTGTTTACTACTAGTGGAGACTAGTTGTGAGCATCTTAATTGGTTTTAAAGGATTTTGAATCTACTTCAGAATGGTTAGTAAACTTAATGAAGTTAGCTATTTAATTTACACAATAAATATTGTAGGCCTAGAGTTAAAGGATATCTTCTAAGTATATATAAATCGAATATCTCAAAGGTCATATTATTTCCTTGCTTGGAATTCCCTCTTGTGGCAGCCAAACTCAAAGTTATACTCAAAAGGTTAACAAATTATTCAGTTGATCTTCATACGTACAAATAGCTAGATGTTTCTAAATGCATTTTTTTCTACTTGTCTTGGTAAATTATATTTACTCTCTATTAAATAAATATTTATTTATTTTAAATATTATATATATATATATATATATATATCAAGATGTAGATGAGATTTTGCTATATCATTGAGTAATTGGTTTAGATAGATATTTTAATGTATATTATTATAAAATGGATGTTTCTACGGGTGTTCAGAGGAACAAGTGACACTAAGTGAAAATCTTATTTCTATTATAATCTTATAAAATGAATAAAATCACATCATGAGTTCTTTTAATATGAAAAAAATTATGATAATTTTTTCTGATATAGAAAAATTTTCATTATTATTTGTCAAAATCTCTTGTAGTGCCTTAAATAATGATTACGAATTCTCAATAAATGATAGCTTTAAGTTTCTATACACATTTTTTAAAAATTATTATTCTAGAAATAATGAGGATTTTAGTGTTTATTTTTTTTTAAAAATTTTTGAAGAACATTAGACTTTTATTCGTGCTTCGCGCGCATGAATTAAAGTCGGCCTTGGGCCAAAGCTTCTAGCGCTTTTGTCTAAGACCTAAAAATTTTCAGAGCTCAATATTCTATGATGAATGAAGGAAAAAATTCTTTTTAGAAAAAACAATACACATACTTGAAAGATAAAATTGAAACATACTTTATAATTTCGTAGTCTTTAAACAACAAAGACAGACTCGGACAGGAACATCCATATTTTCCTACACTCAAGTCCCACGACAGTCCTTGTCGTTTTTATTTTTGTTTTTTGCTTTTGCCAAAAGCCAAAAATCTTAAGGTTGTTGAGACAACCAATCATCTGGACCAATAAATTTGTTGGTGATGAAATGATTTACAGGAAGATTTTTTAGCCAACTCACTCTCCTTGACTTATCTGAGCCCGGTCCAATGCAACCTTCTTCTATTATGGTTGTCTGGGTCCTGAGATTGAATACAAATTTAAATAATAATAATAATAATTTTGAAAAAAGAAATTAAAATTAAAAGTGAAGTTGAAAGCTCTTACTCATTTGGAGAGGTATTCCATGCCTCCCAACCTAGAGGTTGAATATTGGCTGGCATGTATGTCTTAAAGAAAACCACGGTGGACCATTCATTCCATGCTCTTCCAAGGAAGGTGCTCTCGCTCGAGGTACGAATGGTGCAATACTTGAATACAAACCCAGTTGGGGAACTTTCCTCCTTCTTAGCATTTGCGATCAACCAACCCCTTCCAATCGAATTCAAAGTACATTGCTGCATACAGAGAAAAAAAATTTAAGTTAGCTTCAGCTATATATATATTTTAAGATTCCATCGAACATCTTATACATCGTCATCGATCGACTTTGAGTAATTAAAACTACAGCTCTAGTGTGTCGTCTAGCTAGAGACCATACCGCGTACATAGATTGCGCAAATCCAAAGATGAAGTCGACACTGCCCTCGATCCAACATTTGTGGTAAAAATGTCGACCCGTGGAGTCACACAAGGTGTCTTGGTGGCCTAGGAAAGCACACCTATGGAAGGAATTCCTATCTCCCTCTACCCTTGCTGCTTCTGCTACTTGAGGTGCGTCATACATCCATTTATATGAATTCTGCATCGAAAATAATTTCTTTTATACATTTATTGTTTTAAGTCCATCCATATATAAAATAGATACTAGAGAGGTTTACAATACCTCAAATGTAATATCGCGAGCGACAAAGTCATTGGCGTAGACGATGAAGGTTGCACTTTTCTTACTATCGCCGTGATCATCCCAGTCGATTCTAGTGTAGCTAGCTCCTTCACCTTGGAGGACAATAAATGATTTTGACTCCGATATGCAGACCTTCTCCCTACAACATTTAAGTTATATCGTAAAAAAAGTATCCAAAACTTTGGACAAATGTAAAAATTAATTAGGAGAAGAGATCGATGGTTGTAATACCTGTAAAATCCTTGCTTTACATAAATTTGAACCCACTGCTGATTGCCATCGGGAATGGAATCGACAGCAGCTTGAATAGTGGTGAAATTTCCATACCCTTTCTGGTCGACAGTAATGAATTTGGAGATTGAAGCAGCTCCGACACAGCTGCTCAAAGCCAAAAACAGCAGAAACAAAATGAAGGAATACATGATGAAGAAAGATATCGATAAAAGCAGATTATTTAGTGCTGAATAAGTGTAATGCTCATCTGAAACTGAGATTTTGATATGCATATAAAGAATTAATTCTGATTGGAGATATATAGACTACTTTGAAAATTTAGCCCTGGCAAGAATGGATTTGCAGTATTTTTCTTTTTTTTTTCACAATGAAGAAATCTTTAAATGCAATCAAATTAGAGTTAGAAATTGAAGAAAGCAATTAGGAAAGTTATAATTTGTTTTAGCATTGTCTATCTACAAAATACAAGGTGAGAAAATTATAAGTGAATTATATTTCAAGAAATAATAATAATAATAATAATAATTGATCATAGTTTTGAGAAATAAAAATTAATTATCGCCAATATTTGGAAACAAATGGAAAAATAAACCAGAAAGATTATAAAGTTGCATCTATTCCAAACCATGGAGACCTGTACCTAATGGTATATATAGTCATCCTTACAATGTCATACAACAAGCAGTCGACGGGAATTTAATTTACCATTTATTGATTATAAAATGTATTCCATTTTTGTTTTATAACTGCATCTGTTGAAGGCACTTGTCGGATCATTTTAAAGCCTAAAGAAGGGCTACGGATGATCTTCCTCAAGCTTTTGGATTATGTATATGATTGATTATCCAAATAGATCAAGGTTTTCCTTGTGACAAACAAGTGCAATGGTTTTACTTACAACTATAAATACAGGCTTCTATATATATATATACTGATTTAATTGTTCAATTTGGGTTTTTTTGTTACATTATAATTTCACAGTGTATATATAATATTCATAGTTGCAAAAGTATTGAATCGTGGCCGGCATTACTCCCATAAATATTTTCCTCCTTTCCCCTCCATTTACAAAATATGTAAACCTTCCCAAAAAAGAATTTAAATGGGGCAATTTTATTTATAAGCTGTATTAAGAGAAACTAAATATACAGTAATAAATATTAAATTATTAATAAAATCTAACCATATTATTCTTATTTTTACATGATAACTTGTTTGTTATATTATCCTTGATACAAATGATTTTAAATTTAGAAAATTTTGATATGATTTTAAACCAAATTGGAAATTTCTGTTCTAGTTAAATATTTGGATTTTTTAAACAAAAACAATCTTAACATAGTTTTAATTTTTCTATCACATAGTTTAAATTGCACCATGCCCATCTTGCAATTGATTAGTCCAATTGTTTTTCTTTACTAAACGAGCAATTTGAGTGGGTTGTTTGAGCATACGAAGTAAAGCAAAGTTAAGTAAATCATCATATCAACCACTCGCATGGCTATCATATCGTAAAGGATGAAGATTAAACGTACGACTTTAAATGATTTTTATACTTTTGAGCAGAGTAATGCAAGTTATTCTTAATTAAAAGATCATATATGTCACGCCCCGAGAGGGGGTACTTGTTCGACGAAAATCGGACAACATCTCCCTTATACTGTGGACAATTGAAACTTGTATACAAGGTCCACACGACCCACTATACATCGGTCAATATGGCCTGAACATAAAACACCACAATACAAATAATATATGGGTCTCAGGTCAGCAACCAAAGTAAATAAGAAACCTAAAAACTCTAGACTTATCTCTTCTGCCATCTGAGCAGGAATACACAACCACACACATAACCAAAGCAAATCGAACAAAAAGTCCATAAGGACAAAATCAAGTACCACCAAAACAACCACGAGTATAAAATACTATAAATTTAAAACATAGAGTACTAGTGATAAAAATATGGAAAACTGAAATCAAAATAACGGAGTCGTCAGATGAGGGGACTGACAACTGGACCCTCTAGAAGGCTTCATCTTGAAATAAAATAGATATCAACGGAGTGAGTAAAACTCAGCGGATATCTAATAGTCATGCATAGTAAACTATAAGTAGCAATAATAATCATGCTGGTACAGTTTCTCGACAATAAACAAAAAAAATACATATACATACCTGAAACTGTACATACTAGAATCACCTAAGCTGACATAAAATACATTCATACAAGAAGATGTAGAATCACCAAAACAAACTACATAATACCTCCTGTATGTGAATTGTTGGTGCAATCGGCCCAGGTCACGATTGACCAGGACTCGAGTTTGACTCGAGTGAAGTTTTGATGTGTTTTGATGTTTCGACAAAAACATGTGACATATAATTGTCAAGGAAAGTCCAAGCATGGGTCTTGGCAAATGGAAAGTCCAACATGTGTTGGCAAGGAAAGTCCAAGCATGGGTCTTGGCAAATGGAAAGTCCAACATGAGTTGGCAAGGAAAGTCCAAGCATGGTCTTGGCATGGAAAGTCTAACATGGGTTAGCATTTGAAGTCCAAAGGGTTTAATATTGGCGGCGTAAAGTCCAAGCGGTAGTCTTGGCAGCACAAGTCAAATGGTTGGCGGCGTAAAGTCCAAGCGGAGTCTTGGCGGCGTAAGTCCAATGTGCCTTGGCGGTGTAGACACCATTAGCATGACATAGCCGACGGAAGCACCTGAAGGCTAGCGCGATGGATGAACAAGTCATGGATGACTTGGAGGGATCCAAGAGGCGTGAGGCTGATGGAGGTGACTAGAAGGCTTAGGTCTAGGCTAAGGGTGGTCTAGCAAGTATGGGGGAACCATACTTGAGTTAAAACCTCATGTTTGAGGTGTGCGGTCGGCCCGTGCCATGTGGCGATCGGTGGACCGAGTCAACTAGGGTTTATTTGCGGGTTATGGCCTAGCGATCATTGCCATGGGCGGTCGGATGGATCAGCGATCGGCGATCGATCGTGTGATCGATCGACTAGTGCTCGAAATTCGACCACGAATGGAGTCGAGACTCGGTGGTCGAGTGAGGACTCCATCGATCGGCGATGGTCACAATCGGTCGGTGATGGTAGTTCCGTTGGACTTATCCAGCGTGGAACTAGCCGTTGTCTCACGACAACGATGGCATCGATCGGTGATGGTCCCGATCGATCGTGATAGACTTTCGACTGAGTTGAAGCTATATATGGAGCTCGTGATGGAGGAAAAAGTAATCGGTTCTTGAGGGCTATTGGAGCGATTTGTTGGTGCAAATCAGGTCTCCAAGTGCAAGCAAGCAACCAAGCATTCAAGCAATCAAAACAAGTATTGTAAAGTCTTCTCTTTACTTGTATTTCATATTTACATTGTATATTGCTTGTATTTCATTCTTACTGTTGTAAGATTTATTGTAAGGGGTTTCTCCGCCTCCGACTTGTGTCGAGAAGGAGTGTTTATCATTAGTGAGTGCGTGTGCATCACTAGGGCTCTTTAAAGCTCGATCCGTGGAGTAGGAACCGTGCGGTTCCGAACCACGTTATATCATTGTGTTAGCTTGTTGTTTATTTCGTTATTGCTTTTATCATTATATATATTCCGCTGCGCTAACGAAATTGTAGACATAAACGAGATCGAATTACATCTTCGCTATTCACCCCCCCTCTAGCCGTTCCAAGGGTCCTAACAAGTGGTATCAGAGCCCGGGGCTCTACTACGGATTAACAACCGGGAGCTAAGGCAAAAGGCTAGAGGGTGAAGATGGAATTTCAAGACAAGCTTGGATGGGAAATCAAAACTCCACCTCCATATGATCCAGAAGATTTTCCGGCATGAAGAGCAAGAATGGAAACATTCTTGATGATGAACATAGAGGATTGGTTCATCCTCATTGAAGGTCTTGAACCCCCTAGGGATAAGAAGGGGAATGTCCTAAAATTGAAAAAGTGGACCCAAGAGCAACGCCAAAAGCTCAAGACCGAAGTTAAGGTAACGAAACTTTTGGAAGATTTAATCCCTAATGATGTTTTGTGCAAGCTAGGGGATTACATGTATGCTAAGGAGCTATGGAGAAAATTGGCAAGATACCATGAGGAGAGTTCATCCTCAAGTGAAAGTGAGGAATCGGAAGTTGAGATGGAGTCAACTTCCGAATCGGAGAAAGAAGAAGTAGAAGAGGTGGAAGAAGCATCTATTCCTAGGATTGAGGAAGAGAGACCATCCTCTACACCGGAGCAACCTTAAGAAGAGCTTTCAACATCCGATCAAGATGAGGAAGCTCAAAATTCAACTCCGGCACCTACCACCACCCTAGGTAACTCAAACACTTTATTTTCAAATAAAAATCATATTATGTGCTTTGAGTGTAGGGAGTATGGGCATTACAAGAGTAAATGTCCAAAGAGGATCAAGAAACCTCCTCCGGTGCCTAAAAGTCAACAAAAGTCAACGGACGCCGGTTCTCCAAGACAAAAGAGCAAGGAGCATGTCATTTGCTTCAAATGCAAATGTCGACTAGGGTCATTACCGGAGTCAATGCCCAAAGAAGAAGAAGAAGGGGCAAAGGGGAGCATCACAAGTAGGGGGAGCCACTAAGGCAAACCTTAAGGTATATTTAAATAATGCTCCGTCTAATTTAAATATTAAGAAGCATACTAGAACTAATTTTAGCAATTTTGTTATGTATCATAAAGAGCATGCTAGAAGTAACAAACATATTTGTTTAGGAGCTAAGAATGTTCACCTTAAGAATAAGGAGAAATTTGAGACTAATGTCCCTAAAAATATATTACCTAAGGAAAGCATTAAGAAAATAGGAGAACATCTAGGCTATAATGCTAAGGAATCTAGACATATGCCTAGAAATAGAAATATCTCAAGAGAAAATGAAAAATCAAAAATTGAGATATTAGAAAAGGAAAATCAAGTCTTGAGGTCAAGGCTTGAAAAACTTGAAAAGACCCTCAACATTATGCAAAATCAAATGCAAGGGTCAATTGGTCAAACTTTTAGGTCAAATAATCCAAGTCAACAAGTAGGATCTAAAAGACAAAAGTCAACCAAAGGCAAGAAGGGTTTGGGTCAAAAACCTAAGCCTAAGGCGGCTTACCATAGTGTTCCATTTGACTATGGAACACTAACTAGGTCTAGGAAGACCAAGGTCAATGGGGAAGTCATTCCTAGAGTTGACCAAGGGTTGTGTCTATTGGCCAAGGTTTCGAAGAAACCTAGGATGACCACTAAGAAGGTTATTAGGGAGGCAATCCCTAAGGTTAACCTAGGCAAGACCAAAATGACCAAGGCTAATAAGCCTAGGAGGGTCATTAGGAAGGTATCTAGGGAGGTTATCCCTAAGGAATGCCTAATTAACCCTAGGAGCTCAAATCGGTTTTGGGTTCCTAAGAGCGTGATTGATTCACGCTAAGATGGGTTTAGGGTGTGCCAACCTTGATTGGATGGGTAGTTAACTCAACCATGATAAAGGTGACACCTTAGGTTACTTTCAAGGTTATGGTTACCTTGGAAATATCCTTGAGTCTTATTGTTAAAGAATTTTAGGTTGTGTCAATATATATCTTGAAAGCATGAAAATCAATAAAATTGACACGATCTAGTTTTAGAGGTCATAGTGTGTACCTTTGATTATTGGCACACTTTGGAAGGTCATGTATCAAGAAATGTGTGGTTAAGATGTAAAAATAACATCTAGAGTGATACTCAAGTGCCACACAACTTGATGTCTTGTATTCACCATGCTTCATATATTTTACCATATGTTTGCATGGAAGGAATGTCTAGGATAGATTACATCTCACAAAACAAGTCTTTTACCTTGATTGTGTATTTCAAACACTTAGAAAGGGTGAGATGTTAGGTTTTGGAAATCATTGAATGTCAATGTTTGCAAAAATGAAATAAAACATTAAAATACATTAACAAATACATGAATAAAAGTATAACATTAATACATTCAATATACAAGATCTAACATGATAAAATGGAATAATTAAGATGATGAAATCGAGATTTTCTGATTTTAACCGAAATCGGACATCGATCGGCGATAACATCAGCGCGATACGATACGGCCATCACCGAAAGTGCTAGCTCCATGACTCGATCGATCGAACATCGATCGGGATGAGGTCCATCACCGATCGATGGTATCGTTTCACCGAGGAAGGCCATCGAGAGTGCTGACGAGCGATCGAGTGATGTGCACATCGGCCGATGGGCAACATCGATCGATGATGCACGCTACGTTCTGGCTGCAAGGATTGTCGGCCGGCGTCGATCGGCCCGATCGGCCGGCTCGGTAAACCCGGTAATAAACCGCCATCAGTCGACTGAATCGCGTTTTTAAAACGCGAACCGCTAGGGTTCGGCGTTTCACGCGACGAACTCTTTCTTCTTCCTTCGGTCTCCGATCGCCGTCCCCCTCTCCGACCAACTCTTCCGGCCGTGCCAACCT
Organism: Wurfbainia villosa; assembly: GCA_025175895.1. NCBI lineage: Eukaryota > Viridiplantae > Streptophyta > Magnoliopsida > Zingiberales > Zingiberaceae > Wurfbainia > Wurfbainia villosa. The sequence goes on from CM045989.1 coordinate 479,058, forward strand.
TCCAAAGTCCTAGGTTTGATAAAAAGCCTCTCCTCTTCCATCTTTGACCTATCTTGGAGCCCTAGTTCGTGCGATTTAGGGTTTATTTCTCTTGTTCCGTTTAGGGTTCCGGCGTCTGAAGCTTTCCGGCGACTTTTCCGGCGATCCTCAGCAACATTTGAGTCTTCCCTCCGGCACACACATTCAAATGGCGCCTAAGTAACGATTTTTCTTTCCGAGCCCTAATTTTCATTTCCATTACAATTAAGGTTTATCTAATCGTGTATTGTTGCCATTGCATGTCATATCATCACATTGCATTCATAATAGGAGAGCCCGTAGGAATGATCCACCAGAGAGTGAATCTCGATTGTACCAACCTATGTTGGTTAGGTACATCGATAGGAACTTTTTCAATAGGCATTGTAGTGACGTTATGGAATTGATTGCATACTACAATCTGATGAAAATTGTCTTGTGCACGCATCCAATTAATGATGACCTTATTAAGGAATTCTATCAAAACCTTAAAAAGGTGGATGACGGCCCTACATACACTACTCGCGTTGCAAAACGCGAGTTAGAGTTCACTCCTGCGATACTGCAGGAGTTTCTCGAGTGTAGGCCTTCAGATAACACCTTTATCTTTTACCCTACCATGGACTTTCCTCTACCTGAGCCTTTTGTTCATATCTCTATGGAGTCCATGCATGAGCATATCTTTGGTTATCCTTGTCCACTGGCCCAGAATCTATTGTTGGTGCAATCGGCCCAGGTCACGATTGACCAGAACTCGAGTTTGACTCGAGTGATGTTTTGATGTGTTTTGATGTTTCGACAAAAACATATGACAATGTAATTGTCATGGTAAAGTCCAAGCATGGGTCTTGGCATGTAAAGTCCAAGCATGGGTCTTGGCATGTAAAGTCCAAGCATGGGTCTTGGCATGGAAAGTCCAAGTCTTGAGTACTTGGCAAATGGAAAGTCCAAGCATGGTCTTGGCAATTGAGAAGTCCAACATGTGTTGGCAAGGGAAAGTCCAAGCTTGAGTCTTGGCGTTTGAAGTCCAAGGGGATTGATATTGGCTGCGTAAAGTCCAAGCGGGAGTCTTGGCAGCATAAGTCCAATGGTTGGCGGCGTAAAGTCCAAGCGGAGTCTTGGCGGCGTAAGTCCAATGTGCCTTGGCGGTGTAGACACCGTTAGCATGACATAGCCGATGGAAGCATCTGAAGGCTAACAAGTCATGGATGACTTGGAGGGATCCGAGAGGCGTGAGGCTGATGGAGATGGCTAGAAGGCTTAGGTCTAGGCTAAGGGTGGTCTAGCAAGTATGGGGGAACCATATTTGGGCTAAAACCTCATATTTGAGGTGTACCACCGGTCGATGCCATGTGGCGGTCGGACCGAGTCAACTAGGGTTTATTGCGGGTTATAGCTCAGCTGTGATCGTGCGGATGATGGCGGTCGATGATGAGCGATCGATCTTGTATCACCGACCGGGTGCTCGAGAATTCGCCACGTATCGGAGTCGAGACTGACCGTCGAGTGAGGACTCCATCGGGCCGATCGATGGTCACAATCACGATCGATAGTAGTTCCGCTGGACTTATCCAACGGAACTAGCCGCTGTCTCACGACAACAAGGGCATCACGATCGATGGTCCCGATCACGACCGATCGACTTTTTCCAAAGACAGTCAAGCTATATATGGAGCTCGTGGTGGAAGAAAAAGGCATGGTTCTTGAGGCGATTTGGAGTTGTCACGCAATTCAGGGTCTCCAAGTGCTACTCGATCAACCAAGTGATCAAGCATTCAAAGAGCATTTGTAAAGTGTTTCCTTTACTTGTATTGCTTTGTATTTCACTATATTGCTTGTATTCATTTGATTATTGTTGTAATCATATTGTACGAGGTTTCTCCACCTCCGGATTGTTCCGAGAAGGAGTTATTTGATAGTGGTGTGTGATTGGCATCGCTAGGGCTCATTTGAGCCCGATCCGTGGAGTAGGAACCGTGCGGTTCCGAACCACGTTATATACTCGTGTTAGCGTGTTGTGTTTTCATTATTGTTATTGTATTATCTATATTCCGCTGCGCTAACGAATTTGTAGACACAACCGCGATTGAATTCCATTGACGCTAATCTCCCCCCCTCTAGCGTTACAAAGGTCCTAACATCTATTTCCTATCACCGAGTTATCTGCACCTGACAATGTCCTCTACAAGGTCATTGTTGGGTGTTTTCTGCCCATTGTCACTCGGGGTCTGGCCAAAATTCGGCCTCCCCATCTCTTTCTTCTATATGCCATGCGTCATCAGTTAGACATAAACTTTGCATTGAACATTTTCCACTGCATTGTGCACTTCACTTCCCCTGTACAAGGGAAAGTGCATATGCCATTTGGTCATATCATCACAGCATGGCTCGACTCCGTAGGCGTCAACATCCATAGGGGCTCTCTGCGACAGCTATCGGAGGTGTACGACTGTATATCAGTTCATAACTTCTCATTAGCGAAGCTACGGATGGGCGCTGGACAGATGGAGTTGGCGCCACGACCACCACCCAGGGCGCACAGACAGCCTCCTCCGCCACCCAGAGAGGCGACAGAGGGCCACGAGGATGCAGAGACCACTGATGAGGATGACCAGATGCCGGCCGACACATCAGCGGCTGGTCCATCAGATCGTTGGGTACCGTGAGTCCAGATTTCAGACTATCGCACGGTGGACTCTAGGTCACGAGATATCGGCAGCCGTGCATCCTTCGCCAGACGCCTCGATAGGATGGAGGAGTCCCAGTCGCATAGAGCAAAGATCACCGATATGCTAGAGATGATGCGGCTCGACTCGAGTCGACCTCCTCACGCCACCTCCTGCGGACGATTAGAGGATATTAGATTTTTTTGTGGTTGTCAATTTTTGTAGTGAGATTGAGCATAACCAATCTCCATTTTGATTGTAAAAGACAAATTTTAAGTTAAATGAAATCGTTGTTTCTGAAAAATCTTGTGTGTATGAATGAATATTTGTATAATTGTGTTGCTATCATATACCATGTCATGACATTGTTTAGGGTTACCTTAAATGTCATGTGTTTTTAGATTTCATATTATGCCATGACATCTTGATTATGAGCATGTGTTTATCTATATCATCTCTAATGCCATAATCGCTCATGCATTTAAGATATTTTGATTAAAATTGATTTAAGGACTATGACATGACTTGGAGTCCCATTTATAAGGGAATCAAGTAGGGTTGCCTTAGAAAAATGCATGAAACCCTAGTTTAGAGAGAATAAAACCCACATCTCACATCTAATTGACATGTATGTGTATTTATACACTATAGATACATGTGAGATGCTAGGATATGAGTTAAGTTCAAGGTGCATAGTTTTTGCATCTAGATGAACTAAAACTCATCCAATTCCATTGTGGATCATTGGGAGAGCTTGTGTACAAGTCACGTACATAGAGCCCAAGGAATATGATCCAAGATAAGGTTTTGAAAACATTTTAAAATCAATTTAGAAAACCTTGGTGAAGTCTATTTTTTGATAGCAATCACCATTGATAAGATTGATACAAAGTGAGCTTCAACTTTAAAGTTTTTAGTCACTTTTGGATTTTGTATCAATCTCCTAATTCAATGGTAAAAATATTTTTCCGAAATTTTTCACTGATTGTATGTGTGTTAAGTAATATACGTATCAAGTTTCGTGATTTTTTGATTTACGTAGAATTACTTATGCATTACAAGAAGTCAAGTCTGATTTCAAAATCGTTTCGATTATCGATCGCTTCTACAAGGTAAATGATGATGGCAGCTTTGACTCGATCAGCTATATCACTCGATCGTTGCTTCGCGTGCCGATCGATGGACACATCGATCCGTAGCTGACAGAGTCGACTGATAGCCTGATCTCGGGGTAACCAAAGGTGTTTAACCCGATTTCAGCTGCGGTTAAGGTCCCTAACCACTCTTAACCCTATGATATGTTTTGGGAAGCATTATAAAGGGTGTAAATCCATTAGATATGGATTAGGAGAAGTATTTGGGGTTTGTATCAATTTTAAGGTGTTGGAAAGTTCAATGTTGAATTTCTAACCTTAATTTTGATGGTTTAGAGTTCCTATTGGCTTAGGGACTTCCCAAGGACATTGTTGGTGCAATGGTCAAGGGGGAGCAAGCCTTTAGGGGAAGGAATTCATCATGGGATGATGAATGGTATTTTTTCCTTATGGAAAGGAACAATGAGTTTTTGTGATACCCAATTTGGAAATTGGGAGAGTGAATAGGATTGCCTCTCTTGAGTGATATGGGACTTATCACTAGGAAGATGGTAGACATCCTAGATATTTTTAGACCAAGGGGGAGATTGTAAGATCTCATTGGGACATGAGACATTGACCTCCTTGGAGAGAAGACCTTTTTGATGTTAGTCAAAAAGGGGGAGAATGTTTGGGGAGAACATTTGGAGACTATTTACCAATTTTGGAAAATTTGTAAGGTTTTGAGTTAGTATTCTAACTCAAATTATTTGTTTGGTTTTTGTCAAACATCAAAAAGGGAGAGATTGTTGGTGCAATCGGCCCAGGTCACGATTGACCAGGACTCGAGTTTGGCTCGAGTGAAGTTTTGATGTGTTTTGATGTTTCGACAAAAACATGTGACATATAATTGTCAAGGAAAGTCCAAGCATGGGTCTTGGCAAATGGAAAGTCCAACATGTGTTGGCAAGGAAAGTCCAAGCATGGGTCTTGGCAAATGGAAAGTCCAACATGAGTTGGCAAGGAAAGTCCAAGCATGGTCTTGGCATGGAAAGTCTAACATGGGTTAGCATTTGAAGTCCAAGGGGTTTAATATTGGCGGCGTAAAGTCCAAGCGGTAGTCTTGGCAGCACAAGTCCAATGGTTGGCGGCGTAAAGTCCAAGCGGAGTCTTGGCGGCGTAAGTCCAATGTGCCTTGGCGGTGTAGACACCGTTAGCATGACATAGCCGACGGAAGCACCTGAAGGCTAGCGCGATGGATGAACAAGTCATGGATGACTTGGAGGGATCCAAGAGGCGTGAGGCTGATGGAGGTGACTAGAAGGCTTAGGTCTAGGCTAAGGGTGGTCTAGCAAGTATGGGGGAACCATACTTGAGTTAAAACCTCATGTTTGAGGTGTGCCAGTCGACTGGTGCCATGTGGCGCCGACCGACCGAGTCAACTAGGGTTTGCGGGTTATGGCATCGCCAGGTTGGCGCCGATCGATGGATCGTAGTCGATCGATCGCGGTGATCACCGACCGGTGCTCGAGAATTCGCCACGTATCGGAGTCGAGACTGATCGGTCGAGTGAGGACTCCATCACCGATCGATGGTCACAATCGCCGATCGATGGTAGTTCCGCTTGGACTTATCCAACGTGGAACTAGCCATTGTCTCACGACAACAAGCCATCGGCCGATCGATGGTCCCGATCAGTCGACTGATAGACTTTTTTCAGCACAGGTTGAAGCTATATATGGAGCTCGTGATGGAGGAAAAAGTAATCGGTTCTTGAGGGCTATTGGAGCGATTTGTTGGTGCAAATCAGGTCTCCAAGTGCAAGCAAGCAACCAAGCATTCAAGCAATCAAAACAAGTGTTGTAAAGTCTTCTCTTTACTTGTATTTCATATTTACATTGTATATTGCTTGTATTTCATTCTTACTGTTGTAAGATTTATTGTAAGGGGTTTCTCCGCCTCCGACTTGTGTCGAGAAGGAGTGTTTATCATTAGTGAGTGCGTGTGCATCACTAGGGCTCTTTAGAGCTCGATCCGTGGAGTAGGAACCGTGCGGTTCCGAACCACGTTATATCATTGTGTTAGCTTGTTGTCTATTTCGTTATTGCTTTTATCATTATATATATTCCGCTGCGCTAACGAAATTGTAGACACAAACGAGATCGAATTACATCTTCGCTATTCACCCCCCCTCTAGCCGTTCCAAGGGTCCTAACATGAATGATAATCATATGCAACAACCAAAAGTGCAACAAGCAATGCATATAGTAAAAACGTATGCACATGATGCAATGACATGTGTCACCCCTGACGCCAGTCAAGCCACCGACATATCATGTGTGTCGGCCGAGTGGGTAGGGCTGTGACAATTGTACACTCTGTTGTCACTACACCTATGTGACCGAGTGGACAGGATGCTGACGGAGTATCACCCTCCTACCCCATGTATATATATGGGGGACATCACCACGTCTCATCTCTTCGTCTCACAACGAAGGAGGGATCCCTATCTGCTACCACGCCACAATACCAATATCCTAAGCGACCACCGTGGAGCCCTAATAGAGCAACTACACACACCCTCCTGAAATACCACTAACTCACGAGTGGTTGCGTGTGTGGATAATGTAAGTGACGATGGGTTCAACTACCAAGTAGTATCACCTCCTACCGAGGAGTCAATGATCGCCAGTATGCAATAATGCAAGATGGTACATGTCACTAATGCACGATACACTTGTCAATCCATGGCTACCTATGGTATGTACTAATAGGAGCTCATATCAAATAACCTAAGTACATAAGTCTATGTACACATGCAATGTATATCCATTATTCATTCAATGTCCAGTATGTAAGGTATGTCACTACTCTTAGTGCCAAATAAACAAATGACAAGTATCAAAATGATAGAGCACCAATATAATAAGCATGAAAAGGCTACAACACATACTAGGTAGTGACATACCAGGGCAGTTAAAAGCATAGAAAACTATTACTAGCTATAGTAAACGATGCACAACAATATGACAATATCTAAAAGAAGATAAGTTAAAGATACCCGCCTGCTATGAAGAATACCAACTGTCTTTACGCCCATGGACTTGTCTCGTGATCGAAACCTGCATATAACATAATTACCATTAAGTTCTAGCACACATGACAACGATTAAATCAAATCCTACATCGCTCTTGTAACCATCTCAATTTACCAACTACAAATTTAAAATCCTGATTAACAACCCTTTACAACCCCAATATGACTGGACAATCTTTCACAGCTTGCTTACAACCCAACCTAGAGTATCACCTAGGTTGTTCACAGCTCCACAACTATAGGTTAATTTAGGACTCACCTTAAGCCCAACAACCTAATCGTTGCCCAAAATCTTGTACAACCTATCCCAAATCCCCACTGTTTCCCGTGGACAACTCAAACACTGGAAACTATTGCTACCCTATTACCACGAAATTAGGAGCTACAAGGATAAGATGCGATCGGAGAAAACAACGTCCACTTACCCCAATTCGGGCCACCAACAACCTACATCTGATCACCAACAGTCGTTCAACCTCTAAAATCGAGCACCATCACCGACAAAACACTAAATGGTAGACATAAGAAGAAGAAATCGGAAGCTATACCTAAATCTGCATCTTCATCGGTGGCACTCCCATTCCCCTATCCCGCTGTTCACCAGAGCAACCAACTGCCCCCACCTTCGGCAACGACGGATGTAGGGGATCATTGGAACGCTAGAGGGGGGTGAATAGCGTCGTGCTATACGTCGATGGAACTCGTTCACGTGTTCGTCTATAAACTTCGTTAGCGCAGTGGAATATAGATAATAATAACAATAACGAAATAGACAATCACGCACAAACACGAGTATGTAACGTGGTTCGAAACTGCACGGTTCCTACTCCACGGATCGAGCTCAAACGAGCTCTAGCGATGCCACAAACACCACTAAGTAATAAACTCCTTCTTGACAACACGTTGGAGGTGGAGAAACCTCTTACAACAGTTTACAATAATAAACTAAATACAACAAGCAATTATAATGAAATACAATGCAATATAAATAAAGAAAACACTTTACGAATGCCTTTGGATTGCTTACTTTTGGTTGCTTAAAGAATGACCTTGGAGACCCTGATTTGCAGCAACAAATCGCCCCAAGGATGCTCAAGAACCATTGACATTTTCCGCCTCCACGAGCTCCTTTTAAAGCTTCTACCTGTGCTGGAAAATGTCGATCAGTCGATTGATCGGGACCATCAGTCGACTGATGTCACTGTTGTCGTGAGACAACGGCTAGATCCACGCTGAAAAAATCCAACGGATCCATCATCAGTCGACTGATCATGACCATCAGTCGACTGATGGAGCCTTCACTCAACTGTTGACCCCGCAATCGAGTCTCGACTCCATTCTGTGCTCGTTTTCGAGCACGATCGATCACAAGATCGATCGCTGACAATCAATCGACCGCCTCCTCTGTAGTCGATCGCTAGAATTCCCGTAGTCAAATCCTAGTTAACTCACACCAGTCGACTACCACATGACACCAGTCGACTGACACACCTCAAACATGAGGTTTTAGCCCAAGTATTGTGCCCCCATACTTATTAGACCACCCTTAGCCTAGACCTAAGCCTTCTAGCCACCTCCATCAGTCTCACGCCTCTCGGATCCCTCCAAGTCATCCATGACTTGTTCATCCATTGCGCTAGTCTTCAGGTGCTTCCATCGGCTATGTCATGCTAACGGTGTCTACACCGCCAAGGCACATTGGACTTACGCCGCCAAGACTTCCGCTTGGACTTTACGCCGCCAATATCAATCCCTTGGACTTCTCAAATGCCAAAACTCAAGCTTGGACTTTCCCTTGTCAACCCATGTTGGACTTTCCATGTCAAGACTCATGCTTGGACTTTTCCTTGCCAAGACCCATGCTTGGACTTTACATGCCAAGTACTCAAGACTTGGACTTTCCATGACATGGTCAACTCCAGTCAACCATCAAAGTCTCCCTCGAGTCAAACTCGAGTCCGGTTAAACCTAACCCGGGTTGATTGTATAAACAATCTCCCCAAAACATCAACAGACATTAATGTCAACTCACTTTGTCAAACATCAAAATATCACTCGAGTCCGGTCAATCGTGACCTGGGCCGATTGCACCAACAACGGAAATCTGCTGCACACTCGGGAGAGGAGGAGATTCGGCGATGGAGCACGGGGAAGACAAGGCGATGGGTTAGCGACGACCTATGGCGGTGTTGGACAGCAGTGAAGGGCAACAAGGGGTGTGGCGTGGGGTGTTGGCTCAAGTTCGGGCGGCGACGATGCTAGCAGGTCGCTCAATCGGGAGAAGGAAGAGAGGTCTGGCGATGCTTGGGGCATAAACGAGGAGGCAATCGGCGTGTCAGCGGAGGGAAAAGGAGAAGAAACAGAGGAGATCTGGCGCTCGATCTCTGGCGACAGACCTCACTCTAGCATCCTCACAATCGGCGAATAGGAGGCGTTCAAGAACCTAAAGTCGGCGCTGCGGTGGAGCAGGAGAAATCACCAGGAGAGGAAGAAGAAGAAGAGTTTAGGAGAAGAAATACCGTGGTAGAGAAATGGTCGGGGAGAATTAAAAGTCACGGAAACGGTCACTCGGGGAAAACTGTGAAGGTGAGAAAACAGTTGGAAACTGACGGCTCACGTTAATGAAGAAAACGAGTTAACCCTAGGTTTTAGTTAACCCATTAACCCCTCAAAAATTAATATTTCAAATAGGCCCTCCAAAAGCCTATTTTTCTTATCCCCGTAAATATTCCGTACAAGCCCCGTTTAGTTCCAGAAAAATTCTGAAAAAAATTCTAAAATTCTCCAAAAATACCGAAAAAAATTTCTAGGATTTTTTTTTAATTTAGTATTTTAAAATTCCATATTTAACATTCTCCCTCACTAATAAAATTTGGTCCTCAAATTTCCCACGCAAATGTATAATGAATAAGAGATAGCACACTCAAGTAGCACAAGTACTGAGTGTTAAATACGGAAATTTTAAATACTAAATTAAATGGCTAGAAATTTATGAAAAATAATCCTAGGATTTTTTTTGGGATTTTGGAGAATTTTAAAAAATTTTTCAGAATTTTTATGGAATTAAATGGGACTTGTACGGGATATTTACAGGGATAAAATAAATAGTCTTTGGTAGAACCTATTTAAGGGAGTTAATAGGTGTCATTAACCCTAAATCTAAGTTTAGTTTTTCGCGATCATGACTCCTCTTCTCTTCTCTTTCCTCTCGGTTTCTCACACGCCGCACCCGACTCCTTTCCTCCCCGCAAACTCTTTCCGTGATCTTCCCTTTCTTTCTCGCGACCTCAGCCGCCGACCCTTCCCTCTTCCTCCTCTCGCCCTTTTCTCCTCGCGGCAGACGGCGGCGACTGAACCCCTCAACACCCTGTGGACGAGCCAGCGGCACGTATGTGTGGCTGGAAGCTTGCATCGGCGAAGTCCGCATCTTGTTCTGCCGAAGCCAAGATTTCTCTGCCGAAGCAGGGGATCCGGTGTTGAGTTGCGCCGACGAATAGGGGACAAGTGAAGGACTGCTGATGGTCACTGGAGATAGGTAAGCTCTGCTCCTCTCCTCATTTTGGACGAGATATAGGTTTAAGATGAGATTTTTCCTTCACTTAGCTTGATCCGTTGATTTAGGGCAGCTGAGACTTTGCTCCGGTGAACCGGGGATAAAGGGAGTTGGCTGCCATGTGGAGTTCCTAAAGTTGTGGTTTCCAATGAACAGGGTGGATCTGGGAGAAATTGTTGCCGATGATGTTCAAACGGTGGGTAAGTTGATCTATCTTTCCTTTTATTGATGTTGTTTATCTGGATTGGCTACCGTGTGAGAGTGGGAAGGGGCTGTGAATAGCTGCGCCGGTTGTGCACGGCTAGGTGTTGGTGTTTTGTGCAGATTGTCTGTGATGTGGGGTTTTGGCCGGCTGTGAATGGATCTGATGGGTGTCTGTGCGGCTGTGAAGATCTGTTTAGGGATGGAGTCGGTTGTGAGGTTGTTCTTGGCTGCGAAGGGGTTGTGAGGTTGTTGTTGGGTGAGCTGTGAACGATCGTACGACTGTAGGTAGGAAAATTAATGGTTGTAAATAGTCGTGATGGCTGTGAATGGGTTAGATCCCTAAGTTAGTGAAATTGGGAGTTGATTTGGGAAGGAATTATATTTTGATACGGCAGTGAGTGATCGGTTAAGTGGATAGCTTAATCCATTAGGTTTTGGACTTGATATTAGGGTTGGCAATATAATCTGAGTATATTATATTTTATGCAGGTTTCGGTCACGAGACAGGTCCACGGGCATGAAGATTGCATTATTTCGAGCATTTTGCAGGCGGGTACTTTGACTTATCTTTTAGATATTGTCATGTTGATATGCTTAGTTGGTTATAGCTCACAGTAATTTTTATGTCTTATCTGCCCTTGTATGTCACTGTGTCATACCTGATGCATGCATTTCTATCTTAGTCGATATTATCTTGATACCTGTCATGTGTACTTATTTTGGGAGTTGTGACATGCACTTGATTAGCTTTTAGATATATTTTCCCTATATACCAAGGTCATTGATATGTACTCATTTTTTTGTGCATATTATTTGGAGACGTATTTTGGTTGGTGTTACACGCTTTAGTGTCATGCACCATTTTGCATGATTGCATGCTGGCTGGTCAGGGTTCCTTTGTAATTGAGCCCGTAGCCAGTTACATGATCTGCACACACAACCACTCATGGGTTAGTACTCATTTGGTCGCTCATGGGTAGCAGTGAGGTAGTGTGGTAGCGGGCAGGGATCCCTCCTTTGGTCTATGACACCAGGAGATGAGAGCTTTGCTCCCCCACTCTATTTGGGGTAGGAGGATAGGTTTACTCCGACAGCATCCTGTCCACTCGGTCACTCAGGAGCAGTGATGACAGAGTGCACAGTTATCATAGCCCTACCCACTCGGCTTCACCATCGCATGTGAGGTGGCTGACTGGCGTCAGGGGTGACCATGTCATTTGCATCGCATACATATTGCATGGATGGCATTTGTTTGTGTTTGTTGCATTTTGTTTACTGCCTTGGTTGTTACATATGATTGACATGCATACAGGATACATCATGTATTTGGTCTGACGACCTTACTTCTGCTAGTATGGCTCACACTCCTATGTCAGGATAGGAGATTCAGGTAAGTACAATCTTTCCGTATTTATTCCTTGCATTTCCTATTATTGATCAGGAGACTATACTGGCATGATTATTATTGTTAGATATATCTTACTATGCATGTCGACTTGATACCCGCTGAGTTCGTTGAACTTACCCTGTTGTTTTATATCTATTTCAAGTTGACACTGTCAGGAGAGTCTAGCTGCCAATCCCCCTTGTCGTAATGGTTTTGTTATTGGTTTTATGGTTTCGGTTATATTGACTAGAAGACATGTGTAGGACTTGTGTTTTGGTTATATACTTGTGGATGTTTTGGTGGTATTTGATATGTCCTTATGGACTTTTATTCGATTCATTTTGGTTGTGCATTCCTGCTCAGATGGTAGAAGAGGTAAGTCTAGATGTTGTAGATTTTTTTTATTTACTTTGGTTGTTGGCCTGAGGCCATATATGATATGTATGTGTGATTTATATTCCGGTTGTGTTGACCGATGTATAGTGGGTCGTGTGTGCCTTGTATACAAGATTCGTATTGTCACCCGTACAGGGGAGATGCTGCCGGATTTTCTTCTGGCAGGGACTCCCCCAGGGCGTGACAATTTATTTGGTATCAGAGCGCCTAGGTTTTCGAGTTCCTAAGGGTTTTTGGATTTTTGGAGTTCGCCACGTTTGACATGTTTTTGTGAGTCAATCTGAGGATTTTCGGATTTGTACGGATTTCCGACGATTTTTATGTTTCGGAAATTTGAGATATCATTACGAGGTCAATTTAAAGATTTGGCGGCGATGGGACCTCTCCTGGCGGCAAATAGGTAAGATGATTAATTTTATATATTTTTACTCGTAGTAACACCTAGGTAATAAATTTAACAGATATGAAACGAAGTGGGCGTGCTCCTGCGCCGAGATGTGGTGCGGGGCGGCCACGCAAGAGGATATTGAGATCTCTGGCGACGGAGTTGCCAGAAAGATCTACTGAGGATGAGCATGTTGATCAGGGTCAGATTTCACATGGAGCCACGGGTGTCGTGGGTCCTCAGTCCCAACGGTTCCTCCTCCAGAGATATCCACTTCTGCGGTATCCGATGTACCACCGGTGGTACCCACTCCATCATATTCCGCAGTACCCCCAATAGCACATGCTACTGCATACCCAGTGGTACCACTGGTAGTCCTCACGCTACACACTGTGCACCCCGCTAGTAGTTCCTACTATATGCAAGCAGCCCACGATGGTGTCGGTCGGCCCTTACTCGATTTGCCCCTACTTATGCGGCGACATCATCTACGATGAGTTCGCGGCTCACGTGATGGCCCCTACTCATCCTCGATGTATCATGACGAGCTCGGATCCCCGTTTTAGCCAAGTCGATAAAAAGCCGATTCACACTATTCTGCGGAGAGACTGATCCGAGCGTGGCTCAGTCTTGGATCAAGACTATGGAGCATACTTTTCTCTATATGGTTTTCTCCGAGTGGGTGAAGGCAGAGTTGGCGGCCTTCCATTTACGAGGCGAGGCCAAGGTCTGGTGGGACACACAACGCTCGATCATCGGTGAGTAGCAGATTACTTGGGTGAGATTCAGGGAGGCCTTTGAGAGTCAGTACTTCCCACGATCATATCAGATGATGCGTCATCGGGATTTTCTGAGTCTTCGACAGAATAATCACACAGTGATGGAGTACAATGCAGAATTTAATCAGCGATTTTGTCGAGTTAGTCGAGGGCGACAGTCGCGCATGCTTCAATTTGTTCAAGGACTAGATGGGAATCTTCAGGTTAAGATGACAGGCTTTGGCAGTTCTTTCTACTGAGAGGCATTGGATAGAGCTCTGTTGATTGAGTCGGCTCAACAGAGAGCTATTCTGACAGGAAGAGGAAACAGACAGAATGAACCTCAGGACAGACCCAAAGAACCACAAAGCTCTTGGATACCAAAGTGGCCGCAGATTAGTTAGGTCGTGAGTAACTCGGGGCATCTAGCCTCGTAAATCGGGCGATCTTATCTTCACTGACGCTCGATCTTCTCAGCAGAACTGGAAGCCTCCCACTAGTGACACTTACTGTACTCGTTGTGGGTCGAGAGATCATACCATCTCAGCCTGCACCCTGGGACAGTCAGTTTGCTATTATTGCAAACTACCTGGACACCTGAGCCGAGATTGTTCGCTGAAGGCTCAGCATGTGGCTTTAGGGGTTTCTATCCAGGGAGGACAGTTCAGTCAGTCCGGGACTCAGAGAGGGGGCAAACAGCCAAATCATCACAACGCCAGTAGAGGACAGCTCCCCCTATAGTAGTCACATATGGCATGCACGGACAGGAGTACTCCAATGCTCATATGATGTCACAGGGTTCTTTCAGACCTCGATGCTCGATACAACCCCATGCAGTACGATCGCACCTCGACCATTGATTGATGTCATTGCGGCCCGCCATCGGTTCAGACCATGCGATCTACCGATCTGATGCGATTGAAGCCTTCATATCAACCTCAGGCCCAATCACAGCCACCTCTGGCAGTGCTATCACCTCCACCTCCGCCGGAGACTGGGCGGATTCATGCGATTACTAGAGAGGATGCGCAGCGAGACAACGAATTCATTTTTCGCGGTACGGTTTCACTTTATGCATTTTCAGCTAATATTCTAATTGATACTGACAGTTCACATTCATTTATTTCTCGTGCATTTATGAGGGAGATTGGTAGACTACCTACTATAAGATTACATCTACTAACCGTCTCCCTACCGTCCGATGATACGTTGGACGTTACCCAGGAGATCCGAGGTTGCCCATTAGATTTCGGTAACATTATACTTACTGTCGATTTATTGATACTGGAAATGGTCGAGTTCGACATTATCCTTGGCATGGATTGGCTATCAACATATCATGCCACAATTGATTGCCAGACGAGGGTGGTCACATTCCGACCTCCGAACCAACCCTCGTGGGATTTCACTAGCATCCGGAACGATGACATATCGACCATTTCTGCGATTCAGGCTCAGAAGCTTCTATTACATGATTGCCAGGGTTTTCTATTATCATTGATCAATGTAGAGGATAGTGGTGACTCTCAGATCTCGGACATTCCTATTGTCCAAAAATATCCGGATGTCTTTCTAGAGGAGTTACCGGGCCTGCCTCCCAGAAGGCAAGTGGAGTTCACAATTGAGTTAATTCCGAGGACGTCGCCGGCATCGAAAGCTCCTTATCGTATGGCCCCGAGAGAGTTGGACGAGTTAAAGGTTCAGCTCCATGAGCTTTTGGACAGAGGTTTTATTCGCCCTAGCGTATCTCCCTGGGTTCTCCGGTTCTCTTCGTAAAGAAGAAAGACAGTTCGATGAGATTATGCATCGACTACAAGCAATTGAATGTCGTCACCATCAAGAATAAATATCCCCTGCCACGTATTGAGGACTTGTTTGATCAACTCATAGGTACATCAATGTATTCTAAGATTGATCTGCGGTCCAGATATCATCAACTAAGGGTTAGAGACTCGGACGTTCAGAAGATAGCGTTCCGTACCAAATATGGACACTATGAGTTTTTGGTAATGCCATTTGGGCTTACCAATGCTCCAGCAGTATTCATGGATTTGATGAACCGTGAATTTATGGATTTCCTTGATCGGTTCATCATTGTCTTTATTGACGACATTCTAGTCTACTCTCGTTCCGAAGAGGAACATGCGTAACTTCTTCGCCTTGTTTTGGATAGGCTTCGATAGAAGCGACTATATACGAAGTTCAGTAAGTGCGCATTCTGGTTACCCTCAGTCGGTTTTCTGAGATACGTGGTTTCTAGTAGAGGCATTTCAGTTGACCCCTAGAAGATCGAGGTTGTCACCAGTTGGGAGCAACCAAAATTAGTTCAGGAGGTTCGCAGTTTCTTAGGCTTAGCTGGTTATTACAGACGGTTCGTTGAGGGTTTCTCAAGCATTGCTATGCCATTGACACGCCTTACCAGGAAGGGCATGAAGTTCCCGTGGTCAGAGGCGTGTGAGACCAGCTTCCAGGAGTTGAAGAAGAGACTGGTGTCAGCACCGATTCTGGTATTGCCATCAGGAGATGACGGTTTCATCCTTTATACCGATGCGTCTCTCTAGGGTTTAGGCGCAGTACTGATGCAGCACGGTAGGGTGGTCTCTTATACTTCTCGCCAGTTGAAGGAGCATGAGAAAAACTACCCAGTACATGATCTAGAGTTAGCTGCTATTATCTTTTCCTTGAAGATTTGGATGCATCATCTGTATGGTATTACATTTGATATTCTCACTGATCATAAGAGTCTCAAATATCTATTCACGCAGAAGGAACTCAATCTCCGACAAAGGAGATGGATGGAGTTCCTAAAGGATTATGACTGTATCATTAGCTACCACCCAGGGAAAGCCAATATGGTTGTCGATGCACTTAGCTGGAAGTCCCGAGGGACTTTAGCTTGCTACCGAGTTTTAGTCACGGATCTGATTCAAGGTTTCTCCGAGTTGGGCCTTGAGGAGCAGGGACCGACAGAGCAGGGCATTCTTATTACCATAGTTGCTCAGTCATCTATCAGGACGAGAGTCCGAGAAGCTCAGGCTAGTGATCAACACTTATAGTTCATTGGCAGCCAGATAACCTCTGGATAGCAAACTGAGTTCACCCGAGATGGCGAAGGTATTATTTATTTCTAGGGTAGATTATGTGTACCTCAGTCTCACCCGGTCATGGAGGAGTTACTCCAGGAGGCTCATCGCTCTTGATTTGCAATCCACCCAGGAGGAACCCGCATGTATCGAGATTTAAGGCGTTTGTATTGGTGGAACGACATGAAGAAAGATATCACAGATTTTGTAGCTAGATGTCTAGTTTGTCAACAGGTGAAGGCTGAGCACCAGAGACCAGCCGGACTACTTCAGAGGATTCCTATTCCCGAGTGGAAGTGGGATCACATTACCATGGATTTTGTGGTGGGTTTGCCTAGGACACGTCAAGGCCATGATGCGATTTGGGTAGTCGTTGAGTGACTAATCAAATCCGCGCACTTCTTAGCGATTCGGAAGACCGACTCTTTAGATTGTTTGGCAAAGTTATATTGTCGGGAGATCATCAAATTGCATGGTGTTCCTTTGAGCATTATATCAGATAGAGATCCCCGATTCATGTCCTGGTTCTGGCAGAGTCTGCAACAGGCCTTAGGCACACAACTTCGATTTAGTACTGCATTCCATCCGCAGATAGATGGACAGTCTGAGCGGACCATTCAGACTCTAGAGGACTTACTGAGGTCCTATGTTATGGATTTCGAGGGCAACTGGGAGGACCACTTTCCATTAGTGGAATTCTCCTACAACAACAACTATCATTCGACTATCTAAATGACCCGTTTGAAGCATTATATGGTAGACAGTGTCGTACACTCACCCTATGGGAGGAGGTTGGGGAGGCCCAGTTGCTAGGACCCCAGAGAGCTCAGCATGAGGCAGAGTTGGTCTGTACTATTAGATGAAGGATGGCAGAGGCACAGGATCGTCAGAAGAGTTATGCAGATCGGAGACGGAGACCTCTGGAGTTCTCTATTGGTGACCATGTATTCCTGCGAGTCTCACCCACGAAAGGGATGAAGAGATTTGGCCTCCGTGGTAAGTTAGCTCCAAGGTACATTGGGTCTTTCGAGATTTTGGAGAGGATCGGAGCAGTCGCTTACCGCCTAGCGCTACCACCATCCTTGGCTGGTATCCATGATGTGTTTTATGTGTCTATGCTGAAGAAGTATGTGCCAGACTCTACACATATTTTGTCAGATGTGTCGGGTTCCATTCAACCTGATGCTACTTATCAAGAGGTTCCGGTACGGATTCTGGATCACAAAGAACGATAGTTGCGGAACAAGACTGTGGGACTGGTTAAAGTCGGGTGGAGTCATCACACCAATGAGGAGGCTACTTGGGAGTTTGAGGAAAAGATCAAAGCTCAATACCCCCACCTATTTACTTAAGGTACGTGAAATACACTTTCAGTACTTGTGCTACTTAAGTGTGTTGTCTCTTACTCGTGATACATTTGAGTGGGAAATTTGAGAACCAAATTTTTATTAGTGGGGGAGAATATTAAATGCGAAAATTTTAAATACTAAATTAAATGGCCAGAAATTTACGAAAAATAATCCTAGGAATTTTTTCGAGATTTTGGAGAATTTTAGAAAAAAATTTAGAATTTTTCTGAAATTAAATGGGACTTGTATGGGATATTTACGGGGATAAAATAAATAGGCTTTGGTAGAACCTATTTATGGGAGTTAATAGGTGTCATTAACCCTAAACCTAAGTTTAGTTTTTCGCGATCGTGACTCCTCTTCTCTTCTCTTTCCTCTCGGTTTCTCATGCGCCGCACCCGACTCCTTTCCTCCCTGCAAACTCTTTATGTGATCTTCCCTTTCTTTCTCGCTACCTCAGCCGCCGACCCTTCCCTCTTCCTCCTCTTGCCCTTTTCTCCTCGCGGCAGATGGCGGCGATTGAATCCCTCGATGCCCCGTGGATGAGCCAGCGGCACGTATGTGTGGCTGGAAGCTTGCGCCGGCGACGTCCGCATCTTGTTCTGCCGAAGCCACGATTTCTCTGTCGGAGCAGGGGATCCGGTGTTAAGTTGCGTCGGCGAATAGGGGACAAGGGAAGGACTGTCGGTGGTCGTTGGAGATAGGTAAGCTTTGCTCCTCTCCTTATTTTGGATGAGATCTAGGTTTAAGATGAGATTTTTCCTTCACTTAGCTTGATCCGTTGATTTAGGGCAGCCGAGACTTTGCTCCGGTGAACAGGGGATAAGGGGAGTTGGCTACCGTGTGGAGTTCCTAGGGTTGTGGTTTCCAATGAATAGGGTGGATCTGGGGAAATTATTGCCGGTGAGGTTCAAACGGCAGGTAAGCTGATCTATCTTTCCTTTCATTGATGTTGTTTATCTGGATTGGCTGCCGTGTGAGAGTGGGAAGGGGATGTGAACGACTGCGCCGACTATCCACGGCTAGGTGTTGGAGTATTGTGCATATTGTCTGTGATGTGGGGTTTTGGTCGACTGTGAATGGATCTGACGGGTGTCTGTGCGGCTGTGAAGATTTGTTTAGGGATGGAGTCGGCTGTGAGGTTGTTCTTGGCCATGAAGGGGTTGTGAGGTTGTTGTTGGGTGAGCTGTGAACGATCGTACGACTGTAGGTAGGAGAATTAATGGCTATAAATAGCCGTGATGGCTGTGAATGGGTTAGATCCCTAAGTTAGTGAAATTGGGAGTTGATTTGGGAAGGAATTATATTTTGATACGACAGTGAGTGATCGGTTAAGTGGATAGCTTAATCCATTAGGTTTTGGACTTGATATTAGGGTTGGCAATATAATCTGAGTATATTATATTTTATGCATGTTTCGGTCACGAGACAGGTCCACGGGCGTGAAGATTGCATTATTTTGAGCATTTTGCAGGTGGGTACTTTGACTTATCTTTTATATATTGTCATATTGATATGCTTAGTTGGCTATAGCTCGCAGTAATTTTTATGTCTTATCTGCCCTTATATGTCACTGTGTCATACCTGATGCATACATTTCTATCTTAGTCGATATTATCTTGATACTTGCCATGTGTACTTATTTTGGGAGTTGTGACATGCACTTGATTAGCTTTTAGATATACTTTCCCTGTATACCAAGGTCTTAATATGTACTTATATTTTTGTGCATATTATTTGGAGATGTATTTTGGTTGGTGTTACATGCTTTAGTGTCATGCACCATTTTACATGATTGCATGCTAGCTGGTCGGGGTTCCTTTGTAGTTGTGCCCGCAGCTAGTTACATGATCTGCACACACAACCACTCATGGGTTAGTGGTACATCAGGAGGGTGTATGCAGTAGCTCTGTCAGGCTCCGCTGGTCCGCTCATGGGTAGTGGTGAGGCAGTGTGGTAGCAAGCAGGGATCCCTCCTTTGGTCTATGACACCAGGAGATGAGAGCTTTGCTCCCCCACTCTGTTTGAGGTAGGAGGATAGGTGTACTCCGACAACATCCTGTCCACTCGGTCACTCAGGAGCAGTTATGGCAGAGTGCACAGTTGTCATAGCCCTACCCATTTGGCTTCACCATCGCGTGTGAGGTGACTGACTGGCGTCAGGGGTGACCATGTCATTTGCATCGCATGCATATTGCATGGATGACATTTGTTTATGTTTGCTGCATTTTGGTTGCTACCTTGGTTGTTGCATATGATTGACATGCATACATGATACATCATGTATTTGGTCTGACGACCTTACTTCTGCTAGTATGGCTCACACTCCTATGTCAGGATAGGAGATTCAGGTAAGCACAGTCTTTCCGCATTTATTCCTTGCATTTCCTATTATTGATCAGGAGACTGTACTGACATGATTATTATTGTTAGATATATCTTACTATGTATATTGACTTGATACCAGCTGAGTTTGTTGAACTTACCCCATTGTTTTATATCTATTTTAAGTTGACACTGTCATGAGAGTCCAGCTGCTAATCCCCCTTATTGTAATGGTTTTGTTATTGGTTTTATGGTTTCAGTTATATTGACTAGAAGACATATGTAGGACTTGTGTTTTGGTTATATACTTGTGGATGTTTTGGTGGTATTTGATATGTCCTTATGGAATTTTATTCGATTCGTTTTGGTTGTGTATTCCTGCTCAGATGGCAGAAGAGGTAAGTCTAGATGTTGTAGATTTTTTTTTATTTACTTTGGTTGTTGGCCTGAGGCCATATACGATATGTATGTGTGGTTTATGTTCCGGTTGTGTTGACCGATGTATAGTGGATCGTGTGTGCCTTGTATACAAGATTCGTATTGTCACCCGTACAGGGGAGATGCTGTCGGATTTTCGTCTGGTGGGCACTCTCTCGTGGCGTGACACTGAAAGTATATTTCACGTACTTAAGTAAATAGGTGAGGGTTTTGAGCTCTGATCTTTTTCTCAAACTCCCAAGTAGCCTCCTTATTGGTGTGGTGACTCCACCTGACTTTAACAAGTCGCACAATCTTGTTCCGCAACTATCATTCTATTAAATACGGAAAATTTAAAATATAAATTTAATGGCCAAAATTTAGTAAAAAGTAATCCTGGAAATTTTTCGGTATTTTTAGGGAATTTTAAGAATTTTTCCAGATTTTTTCTAGATTTAAACAGGGCTTGTACGGGGTATTTACGGAGATAAGGAAAATCGACTTTTAAAGAGCCTGTTTAGATGATATTTAGGGATTAATTGAACCAAACCTAGGTTAAGCTTTTGGTTTTATTTCTCCCCCCGCACTCGACACCCACCTCGTGATCCGCTCGTTCTTTCCCCTTGCGACTATGTTTCTAGCGTAACTGTCCGACCGCCGCCTTCTTCTCCGCCCTCTCCCTGATTCTCCTCTTCTTGTGTCACATCCACTGCCTCCTTCGTCTTCCATGCGATCGTCGACCGCACGATCGCGCACGGCCGCGCAGCGATGTTGCGCTTCGCCGCCCTCAATCTCCACGACATGCGCGCTTCTCCTCTCGCGGCGGCGGCGGCGAGCGGTCGCCGGCGGCCACGACCGATCCAAAGAAGAAGAGCGATTCGCCATCGCTAGGGTTTTGTGTCCGCGCCACTCGATCGGTAGGATTTTTCGTTGGACCGATGGCAGCCCTGCAACCATTTTCATGTGGAGTGGTCGGAGCGCGGAGCTTGCCTTTGTTCGAAGGTCTCCGTCTTGCGGCAATCGCCGCTCGCACCTCTGGAACACGAGGGATGGTGCTAAAAAGTAGGAGTTTTTTTTTTTGGACTCGTCGTCAAGGCTGCTATAGTTATCGCTCCCAAGTACACATCTATCCAGCCCGTGGGTGATAGAGTCTTAGTTAAGATCAAGTCTTCTGAGGAGCAAACCAGTGGAGGAATACTTCAAGTGGTGAGGTAGTTGCTGTTGGAGAAGAAAGAACAGTTGGGAAAATAGAAATAAAAATTGGAATTGAGGCAGGTAAACAAGTTGTCTACTCAAAGTATGCTGGAACGGAACTTGAATTCAATGGATCTAATCACCTATTGCTGAAAGAAGATGACCTCATTGGTATTCTTGAAACGGATGATATTAAGGATCTCAAGCCACTCAATGATCGAGTTCTAATCAAGGTGGCAGAGGCGGAAGAGAAAACTGATGGTGGAGTTTCTAAGGCAGGTATATCTTAGTTGTTTATTTTCTTCAATTGTTGTGTTTGATTTTTGGCTATGGTCGCTGTGAATTGGGTTGTAAACGAGCGTGAAGATTGCATTATTCGAGTAATTGGATAAAAAGATGGTTATATTAGGTGGGAGGTGATCGGGATGTAATTAAGCATTTGGGTTAATTGGGTTATGAATGAAATCGATTAAGTATTCGATTTGTCGGTGGATTATATTTTTGTGCTTAACAATAGTTATGTTGTATGTAGGTTTCGATCACGAGGCAAGTCCCCGATCGTGACGATTTCATTCTTGCAGACATTTATTTTATCAGGCAGGTATTTTGACTTGTCTCCTAGATATAGTCATGTTGATATGCTAGTTAGGATAGCTTGCAATAATTTTTATGCTTGTATGCCTAGTATGTTTTTGGTGCCTACTTGATACATGCATGTGATAGGTTATGATTATATCTTCCCTGTTTTATTTGGATCATAGTTACTTGGATTATAGATATGCACTTATTGATTGTGCATATTATTCGGATAGGTATTTTTAGTTGGATTTACATGCTTTAGTATCATGCACCATCTTACATGATTGCATGCTGGCTGGACGGAGTTCCTTTATAGTTGAGCCCGCAACCAGTTACATGGCCTGCACACACTGCCACTCATGGGTTAGTGGTACATCAGGAGGGTGTGTGCAGTTGCTCTGTCAGGCTCCCCTGGACCACTCATGGGTAGCGACGAGGCGGCGTGGTAGTGGACAGGGATCCCTCCTCTGGTCTACGACACCGGGAGATGAAAGCTTAGCTCCCCCACTCTGTTTGGGGTAGGAGGATAGGTGTACTCCGATAGCATCCTGTCCACTCGGTCACTCAGGAGCAGTGATGGCAGAGTGCACAGTTGTCATAGCCCTACCCACTCGGCTTCACCATCGCGTGTGAGGCGGCTGACTGGCGTCAGGGGTGACCATGTCATTTGCACGACATGCATTTTTGCATGGATCGCATTTGTATTGTGTTTGCTGCATTTTATTGATGCCTTGGATGTTGCATATGATTGCCATGCATACAGGATTCATATTCGTATATGGTGATGACTTTATCTCTTATAGTAGGGCACATGCTCCTATATCAGGGTAGGAGATTCAGGTGAGTACAATCCTTTTGCATTTATTTCTTGCTTACCATATATATGAGACTGTACTGGCATGATTCTTATTATTAGCTATATCTTGCTATACATATCGACTAGTATTCGCTAAGTTCTTTGAACTTACCCCGTTGTTTTACATCTGTTTCAGGTTGAAACTGCCAGGAGAGTCCAGTTGTCAATCCCCCCTCGTCGAAATGGATAGGTTTTATTGGTCTTATGGTTTTGGTTTTTAACTAGATGAAGTGTGTAGGATTTGTGTTTGTTTTGGTTATGTACTGGTGGAGGTTTGGGGATATTTGTTGTGTCCTTATGGACTATTCGATTGGTTTGGTTGTATATTCCTGCTCAGATGGCAGAAGGGGTAAGTCTAGATATAGTAGACTTTTGCTATTTACCTGGATTAGTGGCCTGAGGCCAATTTATTATCTGCGTGTGTAGTTTTTGTTCCAGTCGTGTTGACCGATGTATAGTTGTCGTGTAGGCCTTGTATGCAAGTTCCATATTGTCACCTGTACAGGGGAGGTGCTGTCGTATTTTCGTCTGGCGGGGACTCCCTCGGGGCGTGACACGTTCTTTGTGATCCAGAATCCATACCGGAACCTCTTCGTAAGTAGCATCAGGTTGAATAGAACCTGACACATCTGACAGAATATGTGTAGGGTCTGACACATATTTCCTGAGCATGGACACATGAAACACATCATGAATACCAACCAAGGACAGTGGTACCACTAGGTGGTAAGCGACTACTACAATCCTCTCCAAAATCTCGAAAGGACCAATGTACCTTGGATCTAGCTTACCACGGAAGCCAAATCTTTTCACCCCTTTCGTGGGTAAGACTCGCAAGAATACATGGTCACTAATAACGAACTCCAGAGGTCTCCGTCTCTGATCGGCATAACTCTTCCGACGATTCTGCACCTCTGCCATCCTTATTCTGATAGTACGGATCAACTCTGCCTTATGCTAAGCTCTATTGGGTCCTAGCAACTGGGCCTCCCAAACCTCCTCCCAGAGGGTGGGTGTTCGACACTGTCTACCATACAATGCTTCAAACGGTGCCATTTGGATAGTCGAATGATAGCTGTTGTCGTAGGCAAATTCCACTAATGGCAAGTGGTCCTCCTAGCTACCCCTGAAATCTATAATGCAGGACCTCAGCAAATCCTCTAGAGTCTGAATGGTCTGCTCAGACTGTCCATCTGTCTGCGGATGGAATGCTGTACTAAAATGGAGCTTTGTGCCCAAGGCCTACTGTAGACTCTGCTAAAATTGGGATGTGAACCGGGGATCTCTATTTGATATAATGCTCGAAGGAACACCATGTAATCTGATGATCTCTAAACAATATAACTCTGCCATATGATCCAGAGAGTCGGTCTTCCGAATCGTTTCTAATTCGTATTCGATAAAAGGGATGCGAATATAGGAATTATATATAGTTAATTCGTAAGTAGTTGTATACTTGCACTTAATTATAATTGATGATATTTGTAGGACGTGAATACGAGACAAGTCCATGAGCGTAAAGATAGTCGATATTCTTTATAGCAGGTGGGTATCTTTGACTTATCTTCTTTTAGATATTATCATATTGTTGTGCATCGTTTACTATGGCTAGTAATAGTTTTTTATGCTTTTAACTGCCCTGGTATGTCACTACCTAGTACGTGTTGTAGCCTTTTCATATGCTTATTATATTGGTGCTCTATCTTTTTTATACTTGTCATTGGTTTATTTGGCACTAAGAGTAGTGACATACTTTACATACTGGGCATTGAATGAATAATGGATATACCTTGCATGTGTACATAGACTTATGTACTTATGTTATTTGATATGAGCTCCTATTGGTACATACTATAGGTAGCCATGGATTGACAGGTGTATCGTGCATTAGTGACATGCACCATCTTGCATTATTGCATGACTGACGATCATCGGCTCCTTGGTAGGAGGTGATACTACTTGGTAGTTGAGCCCATCGTTAGTTACATTATCTACACACACAATCACTCGTGAGTTAGTGGTATTTCAGGAGGGTGTGTGTAGTTGCTCTGTCAAGGCTCCACGATGGTCGCTCAAGATATTGGTATTGCAGCGTGGTAGCAGACAGGGATCCCTCCTTCGTTGTGAGATGAGGAGATGAGACGAAGTGATGTCGCCCATATATATACATGAGGTAAGAGGGTGATACTTCGCTAGCATCCTGTCCACTTGGTCACATAGGTGTAGTGACGGCAGAGTGCACAGTTGTCACAACCCTACCCACTCGGCCGACACACATGACATGTCGCTGGCTTAACTGGCGTCAGGGGTGACACAGGTAATTGCATCATGTGCACACACTTTTACTATATGCATTGCTTGTTGCACTTTTGGTTGTTGCATATGATTGTCATGCACATACTAGAGATATTATGTAGTTTGTTTTGATGATTCTATATCTGCTTGTATGGATGTATCTTATGTCAGCTTAGGTGATTCTGGTATGTACAGTTTCAGGTATGTATTTTTGTCGAGAAACTGTACCAGCATGATTATTATTGCTACTTATAGTTTACTATGCATGACTATTAGATATCCGCTGAGTTTTACTCACTCCGTTGATATCTATTTTATTTCAGGATGAAGCCTTCCGGAGGGTCCAGTTGTCAGTCCCCTGATCTGACGACTCCATTATTTTGATTTCAATTTTTCATATTTTTATCACTAGTACTCTATGTTTTAAACTTGTAGTATTTTATACTCGTGGTTGTTTTGGTGGTACTTGATTATATCCTTATGGACTTTTTGTTGAATTTGTTTTGGTTATGTGTGGTTGTGTATTCCTGCTCAGATGGTAGAAGAGGTAAGTCTAGAGGTGTTAGGATTCTTATTTACTTTGGTTGTTGGTATGAGGCCCTTATATTATATGTATTGTGGTGTTTTATGTTCCGGCCATGTTGGCCAATGTATAGTGGGTCGTGTGGGCCTTGTGTACAGGTTTTAATTGTCCGCAGTAAAGGGGAGGTGTTGTCTGATTTTCGTCGGACAAGTACCCCCTCTCAGGGCGTGACAATTTATTTGGTATTAGAGCTTAGGTTCCGAGTTCCTAAGGGTTTTTGAGTTTTCAGAGTTCGCCACGTTTGGCAGGTCAACCTATGCATTTTTGGATTTTTATGGATTTCCGTCGATTTGGCGTTTCGGACATTTTGGGGTCATATTTCGACAAGATTGTATTGGGGACTTGGCGGTGACAGGACATCTCCAGATGGCTAACAGGTGAAATTATTGATTTTCTATAGAGGATCCTTGGAAGCTAGAGGGGGGTGAATAACTTGATTCGTTATCGATGGAAATCATTCGCGTTCGTCAATAATTTTTGTTAGCGCGTAGCGGAATAATAGTAAAGTAATAATGAAATAGACAAACACACAATTGCACAAGTATTTAACATGGTTCGGAACCGAACGGTTCCTACTCCACGGATCGAGCTCTAGTGATGCCACAAACACACCACTATACAATAACTTCTCGACACAAGTCGGAGGTGGAGAAACCTCTTACAAAATATTACAAAAGTAATATAAGTAAACAACAAGCAATTACAAGTGAATACAACAAAAGAAAAGCAAAGAAAATTTTACACAACTCTTTTGAAAGCTTGCTTGTTGATTGCCTTGGACTAGCAGTTGAAGGCCCTGATTTGCAGCAGCAAATCACTTCAAAACGTCCAAGAAAACCAGTGGTGTTTTTCTCCTCCACGAGCTCCATTTAAAGATGCAACTTGGGCTAGAAATCGCCGATCAGTCGACTGCTCGGGACCATCAATCGACTGATGCCACTGTTGTCGTGAGACAACGACTAGATCCACGCTGGAAAGATCCAATGGATCCATCATCAGTCGACTGATCATACCCATCAGTCAACTGATGGAGCCTTCACTCAACTGCTAGCCCCACAGTCGAGTCTCGACTCCATTCTGTGCCCGAATTCTCAAGTATCAATCGACTGATCACAAAATCAGTCGACTGCTCGACCAATCATTCGATTGCCCACCTCTGGCAGTCGACTGCTAGGCCAATTACCACAGTCAAACCCTAGTTGACTCATGCCAGTCGACTGCCACATGACACCAGTCGACTGACACACCTCAATCATGAGGTTTTAACCCAAATATGGTTTCCCCATACTTGCTAGACCACCCTTAGCCTAGACCTAAGCCTTCTAGCCACCTCCGTCAGCCTCATGCCTCTCGGATCCCTCCAAGTCATCCATGACTTGTTCATCCATTGCACTAACCTTCAGGTGCTTCCATCGGCTATGTCATGCTAATGGTGTCTACACCGCCAAGGTACATTGGACTTACGCTGTCAAGACTCCGCTTGGACTTTACGCCGCTAATATCAAACCCCTTGGACTTCTCAAATGCCAAGACTCAAGCTTGGACTTTCCCTTGCCAACCCATGTTGGACTTTCCATGCCAAGACCCATGCTTGGACTTTCCTTGCCAACCCATGTTGGACTTTCCATTGCCAAGACCCATGCTTGGACTTTCCTTGCCAACCCATGTTGGACTTTCCATTGCCAAGACTTATGCTTAGACTTTCCTTGCCAAGTACTCAAGACTCGGACTTTCCCATGACAATCACATTGTCATAGTCGAACATCAAAACATCTCTCAAGTCAAACTCAAGTCCTGGTCAATCGTGACCTGGGTCGATTGTACCAACAATCTCCCCCTTTTTGATGTTTGACAAAAACCAAATAAACAATTGAGTTAGACCATCTAACTTAACCCAATCATCCCCATCAATTTTCCAAATTGATGTCATTCTCCTAATAAGTTCTCTCTCTTTTTGACTAACATCAAAAAGATTCTCCCTAAGGAGGTCAATGTCTCATGTCCCAATGAGATCTTACAATCTCCCCCTTAGCCCAAAAATACCTAGGATTCCTACCATCTTCCTAGTGATAAGTCTCATATCACTCAAGAGAGGCAATCCTATACACTCTCCCAATTTTCAAATTGGGTATCTCAAAATCCCATTTTCCCTCCATGAGGAAAAATATCATCCATCATCCCGTGATGGATACTTCCCCGTAAAGGCTTGCTCCCCCTTGACCATTGCACCAACAATGTCCTTGGGAAGTCCCTAAGCCAATAGGAACTCTAAACCATCAAAAATAAAGTTCAAAGTTCAAACATGAACTCTTCATACCTTAAATTTGATACATCATCCTAAAACCTCCCCTAATCCATATCCAATGAATTTTCACCCTTTATAATTCTTTCCAAAGCATATCTTGGGGTTAGGAGTGGTTAGGGACCTTTACCGTAGCTGAAATGGGGTTAAAATCGTTGTTTTTCTCGAAATCAGCTTGGCAGTTGAGTCCTTTAGAAATCAGTCGATTGTCACACCCATCGACCGACCGCACCAAGCGGATCGATGGTTGTGCAGCATCTGCGCCAGGCACTTCCACGCCGGCGATTTCCGCCAGTAAGGCGATTTCGGTGGTTTCGCCGAGCGATGTCGCCGCGTGCACTGTGGCGCCAGGCGATTTTGCGGTGGTTTTACCGCCAGGCGCTTTTGCGATGGTTTTATCGAGCGATTTCGCCGAAGCGATTATCACAGTATTTGCCTCCCATCAATCATCAAACATGGCAATCGAGAATCAAAACACAATTATTCAATTATCAGAAACAAATTTTAAAAAATCATAAGTAATTGTACATATCTTAAAAAATCATGAAATTTCATATGTATAATACTTATAACACACACAATTGGTGAAAAATATTGGAAAAATATTTTACCCATTAAAATAGGAGAATGATACAAAGTTCAAAACCATTGAAATTTTTAATGTTTTGGCCCTACTTTGTATCAATTGTTGGTGCAATCAGCCCAGGTCACGATTGACCGGACTCGAGTTTGACTTGAGTGATATTTTGATGTTTGACATAGTGAGATGACATTGATGTTTGACATTAATTTCTGTTAAGATTTTGGAGAGATTGTTGATACAATCGACCCAGGTCATGATTGACCAGACTCGAGTTTGACTCGAGGGAGACTTTGATGGTTGACTAGGGTTGACCATGTGATTATTGGAAAGTCCAAGCATGGGTCTTGGCAAGGTAAAGTCCAAGTCATGGGTACTTGGCATGGAAAGTCCAAGTGGGACACTTGGCATTGGGAAAGTCCAAGTCTTGAGTACTTGACATGAAAAGTCCAACATAGGTTGGCAAGGGAAAGTCCAAGCTTAAGCCTTGACATTTGAGAAGTCCAAGGGGTTTGATATTGGCGGCGTAAAGTCCAAGCGGGAGTCTTGGCGGCATAAGTCCAATGGTTGGCGACGTAAAGTCTAAGCGGAATCTTGGAAGCATAAGTCCAATGTGCCTTGGCGGTGTAGACATCATTAGCATGACATAGCCAATGAAAGCACCTTGAAGGCTAGTGCAATGGATGAACAAGTCATGGATGACTTGGAGGAATCCGAGAGGCGTGAGGCTGACAGAGGTGGCTAGAAGGCTTAGGTCTAGGCTAAGGGTGATTTAGCAAGTATGGGGGAACCATACTTTGGTTAAAAACTCATGTTTAAGGTGTGTCAGTCGACTGGTGCCATGTGGCAGTCGACTGACAGGAGTCAACTAGGGTTTGACTGTAGGAATTAGCCTAGCAATCAACTTCCAGAGCTTGGCACTCGACTGATGGCTCGAGCAGTCGATTGATAGTGTGATCAGTCGACTGGTGCTCGAGAAATCGGGCACAAAATGGAGTCTGACTCGACTTCTAGGGTTAGCAGTCGAGTGGAGGCTAGAACAGTCGACTGATGATGGATCCGTTGGATTTTTCCAGCGTGGATCTAGCCGTTGTCTCACGACAACAGTGGCATCGGTCGACTGATGGTCCCGAGAAGTCGACTGATCAGCATTTTCTAGCCCAGGTTGAAGCTTTAAATGGAGCTCGTGGAGGAGGAAAAAGCATCCGGTTCTTGAGCATCCTTGGGGCGATTTGTTGCTGTAAATCAAGGTCTCCAAGGTCATTCTTCAAGCAACCAAAAGCAAGCAATCTAAAGGCATTTGTAAAGTGTTTTCTTTACTTGTAATGTATTGTATTTCATATTAGTTTCTTGTTGTATTTAGTGTATTATTGTAAACTATTGTACAAGGTTTCTCCACCTCCGACTTGTGTCGAGAAGGTGTGTTTATTAGTGGTGTGTGATTGACATCGCTAGGGCTTGTTTGAGCCCGATTCGTGGAGTAGGAACCTTGAGGTTCCGAACCACATTATATCCTCATGTTGTATTGTATTTTTTCTATTTCATTATCGCTTTATTATTATTCCGCTGCGCGCTAACGAAGTTTGTAGACGAACACGCGAACGATTTCCATCGAGCAATGAAATCAAGCTATTCACCCCCCCCCTCTAGCTTCCAAGGATCCCCTACAAGTGGTATCAGAGCGAGGTCGCTCTTCAAGTTTTAACAACTAAGGGAGCACGCTAGAGGGTGAAGATGGAAGTCCAAGAACAACTAGGATTGAGATATCAACACGCCGATCCCATATGCTTTCTATGGACAAGAAGGCTTCAATTCTTGGAAGAGAAGGATTGAAGATTTTTTGATGATGAAGGATTTTTGGAGTGATCCTTATTAATGGAAGGATTTGAGTATCCAAGAGGACCAAAAGGTGGATTCCTCAAAAAGAAGAGATGGAGTGAGGATCAACTCCAAAGCTTCGAGAAAAATAATAAGGTAATAAAATTTTTGATTGATTTAATACCTAACAATATCTTGTGTATGTTAGGTAATTATATAGATGCCAAGGAGCTATGGAGCCAAGTATCCAAGCTCCATGAAAGTCCATCACCGGTCCAAGAGGAAGGGACCAAAGAGGCAAGCACATCATCCTCACAAGGAAGTGAGGACTTGGAGGTTGAGAGACCATCAAAATCCAAGGAGGAAGAGGAAGTAGAATTGGAGGAGACCTCCGCCTCTAAGATTGAGGGGGAGGAGATTAGTTCACCGAAGCAACATCAAGAAGAAGCTTCAACATCCGGTCAAGATGAAGAAGCTCAAAATCCGATTCCGACCTCCATTGACTTAGGTAACTCAAACACCTCTATTCAAAATAAAAATAATATTATGTATTTTGAGTGTAGGGAATTTGGGCATTATAAGAGTAAGTGCCCAAAGAAAGTAAAGAAGGCTCAACCGACTCCAAAGGTCAAAGATGTCGGTGCCCAAAGTCAAAAGAGCAAGAAGCATGTCATATGCTTCAAGTGCAATTCAAAAGGACATTACCGGAGTCAATGTCCAAAGGGAGAGAAAAAGAGAGCATCACAAGTAGGGGGAGTCTCTAAGGCAAACCCTAAGATATATCTAAATAATGCTCTTTCTTTCAATTATAGGCAAAAGCATGCTAGAACTAATTTTAGCAATCTTGCTATTTATCAAAAAGAGCATGCTAGAAACAAGGAATTTTGTTTAGGAGCTAAAAATATCTATTTTTCAAAGAAGGAGAAATTTGGGACTAATGTCCCTTAAAAAGTTTTACCTAGGGAGTCTATTAAGAAAATAGGAGAACACCTAGGTCTTAATCCCAAATGGACTAGGCATATGCCTAGAAAGGGCAATGCCCAAAGACCAAATTAAAATTCAAAAATTGGGCAATTAGAATTAGAAAATCAAGCCTTGAGGTCAAGGCTTGAGAAATTAGAAAAGACCCTCAAGAAGATGCAAAATCAATTTCAAGGGTCAAATAGTCAAAGTCAAGGTTCTAGGACTCAAAGTCAACAACTAGGGCCTAAAAGACAAAAGTCATCCAAGGGCAAGCAAGGTTTGGGTCACAAACCTAAGCCTAAGGTGGCTTATCATAGCGTTCCATTAGATTATGGAACACAAACTAGGTCTAGGAAGACCAAGGTTACTAGGGAAGTTATCCCTAAGAGTAACCATGGTAAGTGCCTAGTGGCTAGGGTTTCAAAGAAACCTAAGGTGGCCACTAAGAAGGTTACTAGGGAGGCAATCCCTAAGGTTAACCTAGGCAAGACAAAAATGACCAAGGCTACCAAGCCTAGGAGGGTCATTAGGAGGGTAACTAGGGAGGTCATCCCTAAGGAATACCTAATTAACCCAATGAGCTCAAATAGATTTTGGGTTCCTAGGAGCGTGATTGATTCACGCTAGATGGGTTAGGTCGTGTCAACCTTGATTGGATGAGTAGCTAACTCAACCATAGCAAAGTTGGCATTTTAGGTCATTTCCAAGGTTATGGATATCTTGGAAATAGATTTGAATTATGATCCTAAAAGATTTTAGGATGTGCCAATATATCTTGAGAAGTTTCATAAAATGATCAAATTGACACAATTTAGGTTTTAGAGTCATAATGTGTCATTTTGGATTTTTGGCACACTTGGGAGATTAGTAAGAATATGGCAAAATATACCTAATTATATCAAATGACAACTAATATTAAAATTTAGGTATTCCTATACCTATATCTTTTATTTGCCATGCCTTGATTGTCATATGTCATGTCATGACATCATGCTTATTTCTATCATTTAATATGTTATGATCATGTTTAGGATTAAAGATTAAATGTCATGTGTTTCTAGATTTAATCATATGTCATGACATCATGATCATTGGCCATGCTTAATTATTGCTATGCGTACAAGTCATGTACATTGAGCCCAAGAAATATGATCCAAAATAAGGTTTTGAAAATATTTTAAAATTCTTTTGAAAAACCTTGGTGAAGTCTATCTTTTGATAGCAATCACCATTGATGAGATTGATACAAAGTGAGCTAAAACTTTGAAGTTTTTATTCACTTTTGGATTTTGTATCAATTTTGATATTTTATTGGTAAAATATTTTTCTATCATTTTTCACCCATTTTATTAGTCATAAGTATTATACGTATGAAATTTCATGATTTTTTGAATTACGTATAATTATTTATGATTTTCTAAATTTCGTTTCTCATAATTGAAATTCTAAAATTTCAGATTATCGATTTGGTTGGCTGATCGACGAGGGTCTGAATGATCGGTAGCTGAGAGAGTCGAATGACAATGCTGATTTCGGGGAAAACAAGATTGTTTAGCCCGTTTTCAGCTACGGTAAAGGTTCCTAACCACTCCTAACCCTAGGATATGCTTTGGGAAGCATTATAAAGGGTGAAAATTCTTTGGATATGGATTAGGAGAGTAGGTTAGGATGATGTATCAAAATTAAGGTGTGGAGAGTTCATGTTTAAATTTTGAACCTTATTTTTGATGGTTTAGAGTTGCTATTGACTTAGGGACTTCCCAAGGACATTGTTGGTGCAATGGTCAAGGGGGAGCAAGCCTTTAAGAGAAGGTATCCATCATGGGATGATGGATGGTATTTTTCCTCATGAGGAGGAAAATGAGATTTTGAGATACCCAATTTGAAAATTGAGAGAGTGTATAGGATTGCCTTTCTTGAGTGATATGAGACTTATCACTAGGAAGATGGTAGGCATCCTAGGTATTTTTGGACCAAGGGGAAGATTGTAAGATCTCATTGGGACATGAGACATTGACCTCTTTGGAGAGATAACCTTTTTGATGTATGTCAAAAAGGGGAAGAACTTATTCGAAGAATGACATCAATTGGGAAAATTGATGGGGATGATTGGTTTGAGTTAGATGGTCTAACTCAATGGTTTGTTTGATTTTTGTCAAACATCAAAAAGGGGAAGATTGTTGGTGCAATCAGCCTAGGTCACGATTGATCGGACTCGAGTTTGACTCGAGTGATGATTTGATGTTTGACATAGTGAGATGACATTGATGTTTGACATTAATGTATGTTAAGATTTTGGGGAGATTGTTGATACAATCGACCCAGGTCATGATTGACCGGACTCGAGTTTGACTCGAGGGAGACTTTGATGGTTGACTAGGATTGACCATGTGATTATTGGAAAGTCCAAGCATGGGTCTTGGCAAGGTAAAGTCTAAGTCATGGGTACTTGGCATGGAAAGTTCAAGTGAAACACTTGGCATTGGGAAAGTCCAAGTCTTGAGTACTTGGCATGGAAAGTCCAACATGGGTTGGCAAGGGAAAGTCCAAGCTTAAGTCTTGGCATTTGAGAAGTCCAAGGGGTTTGATATTGGCAGCGTAAAGTCCAAGCGGGAGTCTTAGCGGCATAAGTCCAATGGTTGGTGGCGTAAAGTCCAAGCGGAGTCTTGGCAGCGTAAGTCCAATGTGCCTTGGCAGTGTAGACACCGCTAGCATTGATAGGCTGGTTGGCGATGAAACAAGTCATGGATGACTTGGAGGATCCGAGAGAGGTCACAGGTGGCTAGAAGGCTTAGGTCTAGAAGGGTGGTGTATGGGAATCATACAAAAACCTCAAGCGTGATGTGCCATGTGGCGTCATGAGTCAACTAGGCTCACGAATTAGTTTAGTAGTCGATCGCCAAAGCGCACTCGCGATATTGATAGGTGATCGATCGTGCTGGTGAAATCGGTGAGGAATCAATCAGGTTAGCAATGAGTGGAGGCTAAATGATCATAATTAGTCGATCGATGATGATCCATTGGATTTTTCCGGATCTAGCCGTTGTCTCACGACAAGGGCATCAATCGATCGATGGTCCTCGAGCGATGATCACATTTTCCACGAAGCTTTAAATGGAGCTCGTGGAGGAGGAAAGCATCCGGTTCGAGCATCCGATTTGTTGGTGCAAATCGATTCCAAGGCCATTCTTCGCAATGCAAGCCAAAGGTATTTGTAAAGTATTTTCTTGACTTGTATTGTATTGTATTTCATATTAGTTGCTTGTTGTATTTAGTGTATTGTTGCAAACTATTGTACGAGGTTTCTCCGCCTCCGACTTGTGTCGAGAAGGAGTGTTTATTAGTGGTCTGTGATTGACATCGCTAGGGCTCGTTTGAGCTCGATCCGTGGAGTAGGAACCTTGAGGTTCCAAACCATGTTATATCCTCGTGTTGTGTTGTGTTTGTCTATTTCATTATCACTTTATTATTATTCTGCTGTACGCTAATGAAGTTTGTAGACGAACACGCGAACGATTTCCATCGAGCAACGAAATCAAGCTATTCACCCCCCCCCCTCTAGCTTCCAAGGATCCCCTACATCAACTTCATCAATGGTGATTGCTATCAAAAGATAGACTTCACCAAGGTTTTCTAAAGTGATTTTAAAATATTTTTGAAAACCTATTTTGAACCATTGACTCTTGGCTAGATGTACATGACTTGTACATTAGCTTTCCTCATGATTCATATTGATGATTGAGATAAGTTTAAGTTCATCTAGATGCACTATCTATGCACTTTGAACTTAACTTATTTTCCTAACATCTCACATGTATCTAAGATGAATTAAGCACACACAAGTCAAAGTAATTGTGAGATGTGGGATTATGGTTATTATAGCCTCATGCATTTTCTAGGCAACTCTATTTGACTCCCTTATAGATGGGACTTCAAATCATGTCATAATTCTTAACTCAATTTTAATTAATGCATGAATGATCATGGCATAAATGATAGCAATAATTAAGCATGACAAATGATCATGATGTCATGACATATGATATAATCTAAAAACACATGACATTAGTCCTTAATTCTAAACATAATCATGACATATTAATGATAAATATAAGTATGATGTCATGGCATGTCAAATTTATATACATAAACACATTAGCACACACATAATTTTTGATAAGCAAAATATTTCATTCAAATATAACTTTAGTTTTTACAAGCAAAATGGAAGTCTGAATTTCTCAACCTCACTAAGAAACTAAAAATAGAATCCCTAAACATCCTCTAGCCCATCTCTCATGATGACGAGGAGGTCAGCCTGTTGTGTCCTCATCATCTCGATACACATCGATTTGGCTTATCCTACTGTGCTCCTCCATCTATGGGAGCTCCTTCATGACTAAGTGACTCACGGAGGAACCCGATATGATCTCAAAGTAATGATCAGATCGCTAGTAATCTCAAATTTAAAGGCAACACGATGAAGACTCGATGGTGCATCTGCATACGGTCATCTCAAAGATCCCTCATAAAGTCTAGAGGCTCTCTAGGCACTAGAGGTCCCCACGCCAACTAAGCAGGTATCAACTCCATGCATCTCATGTGAGCAAAAGTGAAGTTACGACCGAGATGCAACAGATATTAAAGCATCAACGATATATGTTAATGCCTGGACTCTAACCATGCAAAGGATAATATGTCCAAAAGACATGAACTTTCCCTTGTATAATATGAAATGACAATGCAATGAAACATATTCAATGCAATGTTCATCTAACCATGATTGACATATGAGGAAGAGATGGGAGGCAATCGCTAGACCAGTCACTAAGAAAGCACCCAACAATGACTTTGTAAAGCACATTGTCAGGTGCAGATAACTCACTAATAGGGAAAAGGTTTTGAGTTGGTGGGCGAGGATGGAGAAAAAGGTGTTCATGCATGGAATCTAATGAAATGTGATCAAAAGGAGCGGGAAGAGGTGCATCAAAGGTAGGATAGAAGATGAAGGTATCATCCTAATACCCAGAACTCCTACAAGATCGCAGAGTAAACTCCAAGTCACATTTTGCACGCGAGTGGTGAGGTAGGGCCATCCTCACCTTCCTCAAGTTTTGCAGAATTCTTGAGGAGATCATCAATGGCATGAGTACATGAGCGATCTTCATGGATAATGCGAGGATCTCAATGATATCGCTCGAGTGTCCAAAAAATCGGCCATTGATGTGCTCTAACCACCATCGGATACAAACGTGATCCACCCTCATTTGGGTCATTCCTAGTTTCTACATGATGAATGCAATGCAATGCAAATGTAATGACACGATACATGATTAGATAAAAAATGGTGTAAAAGAAAATTAGTTTAAAGGGTATAGAGATATTTGTCATTACTAGATGGTTGTGAGGGCCTAATGAGGAGTCCCACAGAGAGAATGCCGAAAGATCAAAAGAGGATCTCGAACCCTAACACAAGGAAAATCACCAAGAAGAAACCTATAGGAGACGCCATTAGAGCAAAAACACAAATGAGAAGGATAGCTAAAACCTAAGGCTTTGTACAGGGACACAGAAGGGGAGAAGATGAGACGATCGGAGAAGAAAAATGCGTGAAGAAGCGAAGACGCCAACAGTGGTTCGCGATAAAACAGAACTCCGATCGATGTGTAACATCACGATCGATGACGTGGTTAGTGAGCGATATGAACCAGCGATCGTTTTGAAGATCGATGAACATTCGTGATAAAGAATATCGCCGATGGTGACCAACACTCAAGCTGGACAAGCACCGATCAAGTGTCTGGCAATGACATCACGATCGATGAACAAATCGCCGAGTCTGAAGCAACACCGATCATTGCTTTCACGGTGTCATGCTACGGTTATCACATCGATATCTGATTTCGCTCAAATTAAGTGAATTTCGATTTTTTCACTCAATTTGTTTCACTTTACCATGTTTATTCATGTATATCGAATATATTAATGTGATGCTTATGTTCATGTATTTGTTAATGTATTTTGGTATTTTATTTCATGTTTACAAGCATTAACATTCAATAGTTTCAAATCCTAACATCTCACCCTTTCTAAGTGTTGAAATACACAATCAAGGTGAATGACCTATTTTGTGAGATGCAATACACCATAAACATTCCATCCATGCTAACATATGGTAAAACACATGAAGCATGGTAAGTATGAGACATCAAGATGTGTAGTACTTGAGTATCAATCTTAAATATAATTTCTAAGCCTTAAGATGCTTTTCTTGATATACTAATTCCCAAGGTGTGCCAAAACCCAAAATGACACACTGTGACCTCTAGATCTAAGTTGTGTCAATTTGATTGATTTATCACAATCCCAAAAAAGTATTGGCACATCCTAAAGTCTTTTAGGATCATAATATCAAATCTATTTCCAAGGTATCCATAACCTTGAAAATTACCTAAAGTGTCACCTTTACCATGGTTGAGTTAACTACCCATCCAATTAAAGTTGGCACACCCTAAACCCATCTAGCGTGAATCGATCACGCTCTTAGGAACCCAAAACCTATTTGAGCTCCTAGGGTTTACTAGGTATTCCTTAGGAATAACCTCCCTAGATACCTTCCTAATAACCCTTCTAGGCTTGTTAGCCTTGGTCATTTGGGTCTTAACTAGGTTAACCTTAGGGATTGCCTCCCTAGTAACCTTCTTAGTGGTCTTCTTAGGTTTCATGGAAACCTTGGCCACTAAGCACACACCATGGTCAACTCTAGGGATGACTTCCCTATTGACCTTGGTCTTTCTAGACATAGTTTGTGTTCGATAATCAAATGGAACACTATGATAAGTCACCTTAGATTTAGGTTTGTGACCCAAACCTTTCTTGCCCTTGGTTGACTTTTGTCTCCTATGCCCTAGGCCTTGACTTTGACCATTTGACCCTTTTACTTGGTTTTGCATAATCTTAAGAGTCTTCTCAAGTTTCTCAAGCCTTGACCTCAATGCTTGATTTTCAACCTCTAATTGCCCAATTTTAGAATTTTGAATTAATCCTTGGGCATTATTTTTCCTAGGCATATGCCTAGTCTACTTGGGGTTAAATCCTAGGTGCTCTTATACCTTTCTAATTGTCTCCCTAGGTAGAATTGGTCTAGAATTATTTGACCTAGATTTTTCTTTAGATAAATTTATTTTAGGAACATTAGTCCCAAATTTCTCCTTATTATTAAAATGAATATTCTTAGCTCCTAGGCAAAAATATTTATCGTTCCTAGTAGCATGCTTATGTTCATGGACAATAGAAAGTGAATTATCATTATTTCTAGCATGCTTTTTACTATAAAAACTAAAAGGTGCATTATTGAAAAATACCTTAGGGTTAACCTTAGCTCCCCCTACATGTAATGCTCCTTCCTTTATCCTAGGACATTGGCTCCTATAGTGTACCGATTGTCGACATTTGAAACACACAATGTGCTCCTTGCTCCTCTTGGTGGGAACACCGACATCGTTTGACTTTTATGTGCTGGAGGAGCTTTCTTTACTTTCTTTGGGCACTTGCTCTTGTAGTGCCTAACTTCCCTACACTCAAAGAAAATTATATGAATTTTATTTTGAATCGAAATGCTTGAGTTACCTAGGGTAGGTTCTTCATCCCTCCCGGAGGTTGAGACTTCTTCTTGATTTTGTTCCGACTCTGGTGTGGATGGTCTCTCCCCCTCAATCCTAGAGGTGGATGCTTCTTCCACCTCTTCTACTTCTTCTTCCTCCGATCCGGAAGTTGACTCCATCTCAACTTCCGAGCTTGAGGATGAGCTCTCTTCTTCCTCTTCCTTATCTTCTTCTACTTGTGCCAAGTGAGGCTTCTCATGGAACTTGGCCAATTTGTCTCATAGCTACTTGGCATCTTGAAATTCACCTAACTTGCACAAGACATCATTAGGTATCAAATCTTCTAAAAGTTTTGTTACCTTGACTTCGGTCTTGAACTTTTGGCGTTGCTCTTGGGTCCACCTTTTTAACTTGAGGACATCTCCCTTCTTGTCCCTAGGAGGTTCAAATCCTTCCATGATGATGAACCAATTCTCTATGTCCATCATCAAGAAATTCTCCATTCTAGCCCTCCACGTCGAAAAATCCTCTTGATCGTAAGGTGGCGGTGTGTGGATGTCCCATCCTAGCTTGTCCTTGAAATCCATCTTTCCCTCTAGCGTTTTGACTCCGGATTGTTAATCCATAGAAGAGCCCCGGGCTCTAATACCACTTGTAGAGGATCCTTGGAAGCTAGAGGGAAGGTGAATAGCTTGATTTGTTACGTTGATGGAAATCGTTCGCGTTCGTCTACAATTTTTGTTAGCGCACAACGAAATAATAGTAAAGTAATAACGAAATAGACAAACACACAATTGCACAAGTATTTAACGTGATTCAGAACCGAACGGTTCCTACTCCATGGATTGAGCTCTAAAGAGCTGTAGCGATGCCACAAACACACCACTATGCAATAACTCCTTCTCGACACAAGTTGAAGGTGGAGAAACTTCTTACAAAATATTACAACATTAATATAAGTAAACAACAAGCAATTACAAGTGAATACAACAAAAGAAAGCAAAGAAAACTTTACACAACTCTTTTGGAAGCTTGTTTGTTGATTGCCTTGGACTAGCAGTTGAAGGCCCTGATTTGTAGAACGCTTCAGCCCAAGAAAACCGGGTGATTTTCCTCCACGAGCTCCATTTAAAGGCAACTCTGGCATCGCCAATCCTAGATCGCCGACCATTAGTCGATCGATGCCACCGCTTGTCAGACAACAGATCCACGCTGGAAAGATTAACATATCCATCATCCGATCGATCATATCCATCAATCGATGATGGAGCCTTCACTTCTAGCCTCTCAAGTCTCGACTCCATTCTACTGCTCGAGCACCGCCGATCACAACATCGCTGATCGCCAATCAAATTCCCACTGCACATCGCTAGGCCACATAAAACCCTAGTTGACTCATGCCAGTCGACTGGCACACCTCAATCATGAGGTTTTAACCCAAATATGGTTCCCCCATACTTGCTAGACCACCCTTAGCCTAGACCTAAGCCTTCTAGCCACCTCCGTCAACCTCACGCCTCTCGGATCCCTTCAAGTCATCCATGACTTGTTCATCCATTGCGCTAGCCTTCAAGCCCATCGGCTATGCTAATCTGTCTACTCTAGCATTCTGGATTTACGCTACAAGACTTGGACTTTACGCCGCCAATATCAAACCCCTTGGACTTCTCAAATGCCAAGACTCAAGCTTGGACTTTTCCTTGCCAACCCATGTTGGACTTTCCATGCCAAGACTCATGCTTGGACTTTCCTTGTCAACCCATGTTAGACTTTCCATTTCCAAGACACATGCTTGGACTTTCCTTGCCAAGTACTCAAGACTCGGACTTTCCCATGACAATCATATTGTCATATGTTTTTTTCGAACATCAAAACATCTCTCGAGTCAAGCTCGAGTCCTAGTCAAGTGACGGGTGAGATCAACATTTTTACAATAATACTTAATAATTTAATATAAGAAACAAGCAATTACAAGTGAATACAACAGAAAGCAAGAGACATCAGATCTCTGATGGAGTTGTTGAAAGGCCTACAAAGAATGAGCCTATCGATCGATCGACTTCACATGGTGTCACGATTGGGCTCATGGTTCCTCAGAGATACACTTCACGATTCAAGCATCATCGGGTACCTCCAACATATCCCCGCAATACATTTAAAGCTCTGGACACTGAGGTACCACCGGTGAGCATCACATACCAAGTGTTAGTAATATATGAGAGGTGTCCTAAGGCAATCGCCTTATGGTTGTACCATTTATTTGATAAATAAAGATTCACTATTTGAGTATACATATTTTCATGTATTTGATTGGATCTTAAACTCATTTACTGAATGTCCACAATACGATTCATAGCATGAGAGAATTTGTGATTGGATCACAACTAGTGAGTATCTCTACATGTGTAATTGTGATGTATTGGAATTATCCCTAGTCGATGAATTGATGGATTTGGACACCATCAATTTTGTCGAGACTAGCACGAGGTATACTCCTTGGTGTATCCAAGTAGCTGATTCTCACTGGCTGGAGACATTATGATGTTCGGAGTTAATCGTGGATGCTAGTTATGGTAACTAGTTCATTGGAGTGACCAGCTGTAAGACTTTATATGGTTCTCTGCATATATGGATATGTCAATGAAGTTCTTACTGCAACTTAAGTGCGATGTTCCTTTGACTTGCGGTATTCAAGTCATCTTGGTCATGAAGACTTATGCTTTAACATCTTAAGCAAGTATCTCTGAGGAGATGTGGACCCGGGATGATTAGATATAAGTTGAAGTAACCGAAGGTGTTTGAATAGCCTATAAAGGATTCACCACTCCTTGCGAGGAGATGTATACCCATGGCCTATCATCGGATTGTTACTAAAGTCTTTGGCCAAAGCAGTACATGTTTAGAGTAAGGTACTCTTGGATACATGTGCAGTAACTAGAATATGTAGGACGAGGAAATGATACTTGGGCTAGGTGTGACGTAGTCAACCTAGTGGGGACTGACACTATAGACCATGTCCTGAACCAAGTGGATATAAGATACGTGAAGGAAATGGGGCACGATACATTGAAAAAGATAAAGGGTTTCAGAAATGGTTCTGGATCAACAGTTGATTTTTCGATTAATTGGGGATCATGATGTACTACTAGGTGTCACTCATGATCGTTCTATAATTAATGGTTAATTATAGATGGCCAACATAAACCGAGAACCTATTTGGTCACACACATAACGAGTGTAATTCGAAGGATTTAAACCAAGCTTGAAAATGAGATTCTCAGATCGAGAGAAACTAGGTTTGGTTGGACCAAACAAGGAGCGAGCATGAAATTATTTCAATCACAATGGAAGCATGGATGGGCCAAGTCTTATGAAGACATGATGGATGAACCAAATTGGTTTGGTTCTAATCCAATGGTGGAGAATAAACCAAAGGGGTTTGGTTTGTTTTAAACGAATGAACCAAAGTTGGTTCGGTTCGATTTAACTTAAAATAAACTGTCACACCCCGAGGGAGTCCCCGCCAGACAAAAATTCGACAGCACCTCCCCTGTACGGGTGACAATATGGAACTTGCATACAAGGCCTACATGGCCACTATACATCGGTTAACACGATCGGAACAAAAACATCAACACACGCAGGTCATAAGGCCTCAGTCCAACAATCAAAGGAAATAACCAAATGTCTATCACATTTAGACTTACCTCTTCTGCCATCTGGACAGGAATACCTAACCAAATCCAATCGAAATAAAATCCAAATATAGGTCCATAAGGACATACCAAATATCCACGAGTACATAAATCAAACATTAGACATAAACATATCTTCTATACAAAATCCAAAACCATAAATCAACTAACTAATAAACTATCACGACGAGAGGGTTTGGCAGCTGGACTCTCCTGACAGCTTCATCCTGAAATAAATATAGAACAATGGGGTAAGTTCAAAGAACTCAGCGGATATAGTCGATATGCAAAGTAAGATATGGCTAACAATAACAATCATGTCAGTACAGTCTCATATATAGGGTATGCAAGAAAGAAATACAAAAGAACTGTACTTACCTGAATCTCCTACCCTGATATAGAAGCGTGTTCCATACTAGAAGAAATAAAGTCGTCAGACCATATACAAATATGTATCCTGTATGCATGACAATCATATGCAACATCCAAGGCAGCAATAAAAATGCAACAAACACAATACAAATATTATCCATGCAAAA
The DNA here is from genome assembly GCA_025175895.1 of Wurfbainia villosa. Taxonomy (NCBI): domain Eukaryota; kingdom Viridiplantae; phylum Streptophyta; class Magnoliopsida; order Zingiberales; family Zingiberaceae; genus Wurfbainia; species Wurfbainia villosa. The sequence goes on from CM045989.1 coordinate 522,777, forward strand.
TGCATGTCGTGCAAATGACATGGTCACCCCTGACGCCAGTCAGCCGCCTCACACGCGATGGTGAAGCCGAGTGGGTAGGGCTATGACAACTGCACTCGCCATCACTTGCTCTAGACCGAGTGGATAGGATGCTGTCGGAGTACACCTATCCTCCTTCCCCAAACAAAGTGGGGGAGCAAAGCTCTCATCTCCCGGTGTCATAGACCAGAGGAGGGATCCCTGCCCGCTACCACGCTACCTCATCGCTACCCATGAGCAGACCAGCGGAGCTTGACAAAGCAACTGCACATACCCTCCTGATGTACCACTAACCCATAAGTGGCTGGCGTGTATGTAATCGTCAGGGCTCAACTATAAAGGAACCTCACTAAAGATGCAATCATGCAATTATGGTGCATGATACTAAAGCATGTAATACCAACTAAAATCCATATCCGAATAATATGCACAACCAATAGGTACATATCAATGATCCAAGTAAAATAGGAAAGGTATAACTATAATCTGATCAGATGCATGTATCAAGTAGGCACAATAACATACAAGGCAGATAAACATGAAAATTATTGCAAGTTATAACTAACTAGCATATCAACATGACTATATCAAAAAGATAAGTCAAAATACCCGCCTGCTATGAAACTCGTGATAACTATCTTCACGCCCATCGACCTATCTCGTGACTGAAACCTGCATAAAACAGACATTTTGAATAAGTGCTAGCATACAACAAATGATCGAATCGAATCCTACATCGACTTCGTAGCCCGATCAACTAGATTGATCTAGTTATCCACATAACCTATCACTCACTACCGTATCAAAATATAATTCCTTCCCAAATCAACTCCCAATTTCCCAAATTATCTAACCCATTCACAACCGGCCAAAACCCCACATCATAGAAAATCTACACAAAACTCCAACACCTAACCATGCACAACCGGCGCAAAACCCATAACAAACCTCATAGCTAAAACCCCACAGCCAACTCCTAAAGGAAATCCATCCCACAACCCAAAACTCATCGGCAGACCACATAAATCAACCAACAACTAATGAAGAGAAAGTGATAAATCGAGATCTACCTGTACTTAGGGTTCACCGTCGATCTTCCTTCCCTAATCCGCCCTATTCCTCTGTTCCCCACAGAAATCACATGCCTCGAACACTCAATCTCGTTCAATTGAGGAAAAATAGGGCTTACCTTTCTCCAGCAGAACACACGAAGGGAGACTTCTGCTCAGAACACGGGGAAGCCGCTGCCGACGGCGACTCCTAGCAACGCACCCCCCCTCGATCTGTGATCGTCGGGCCATAGATGGGCGGCCAGCTCCTCGCAGTGGCTTGATGGTCTTCAGTCGGCGAGTCTCCTAGCCGAGCAGTGATGAAGGTGATCTGGACACGAGAAAGGGCGTCACCAAACTGGGCTCACGGTGAGATCAGTAAGGCAATCCACAGCGGCGGAGGGAAGGGCGGCTGTTACGGTCCGTTGTTTGTGACAGAGAGGACGACAACTTCGGCCGCCATCGAGATCGGGAGAACAAGAGACCGTCGCATAAGTGGGAGAAAAGAAGTGTCGATCTGAGGAAAAAGGGATGCGGCGATGTCGACACTTGTGGCCTGAAGGGCGATGGGGTCTGGTACCGTCCTTCGTCGATGGGAGTCGGAGGCGGCGTCGCAGGCGTTGAGCTGGTTGAGAACGAACTCGAGCTCAGCGAAGTCATGGCAAAGCTAACGGATCGTAGGCGACGAGGCAACGAGGCGAGACAGTCTCCGCATGCGCGAGGCAGGGAGACGCACTGGTACATCACCGGCGACCTAGCCAAGAGAAGGAGGCAGCGACGGTAGCTCGTGCGCGAGAAGGGAATAGGGGAAATGAAAACTTAGGTTTTAATTTCTGATTTTTGGCCTCTTATATAACCTAGGTTTAATTTCTTAATTTAATAACGAGTATTTATATATATATATTTCCGATATCTTACATTCTCCCCCACTAATAAAATTTGGTCCCTAAATTTTCTATTCAAATGCACAATGAGTAAGAGATACCACAAGTACTAAACTATATCTCACACACCTTAAGTAAACAGGTGGGGGTATTGAGCTCTGATCCTTTCCTCAAGCTCCCAAGTAACCTCCTCATCGGTGTGGAGACTCCACCCGACTTTAACCAGTCGCACAGTCTTGTTCCGCAACTGTCATCTCTTGATGATCCAAAATCCATACCGAAACCTCTACGTAAGTAGCATCAGGTTGAATGGAACCTGACACATCTGATAGAATATGTGTAGAGTCTAGCACATACTTCCTCAGTATGGACACATGGAAACACATCATGAATACCCGTCAAAGATGGTGGTAGCACTAAGCGATAAGCGACTGCTCCGATCATCTCTAAAATCTCAAACGGACCGATATACCTAAAAGCTAGCTTACCATGAAGGCCAAATCTCTTCACCCCTTTCGTGGGTGAGACTCGAAGGAATACCTGATCACCAATAGAGAACTCCAGAGGTCTCCGTCTCCAATCTGCATAACTCTTCTGACGATCCTGTGCCTCTACCATCCTACGTCTGATAGTACGGACCAACTCTGCCTCATGCTCATCTCTCTGGGGTCCTAGCAACTGGGCCTCCCCAACCTCCTCTCAGAGGGTAGGTGTACTACACTGTCTACCATACAATGCTTTAAACGGGGCCATTTGGATAGTCGAATGATAGTTGTTGTTGTAGACGAATTCCACTAATGGCAAGTGGTCCTCCCAGTTGTTCCTGAAATCCATAACACAGGACCTCAGCAAGTCCTTTAGTGTCTGAATGGTCCGCTCAGACTGTCCATTTGTCTGCGGATGGAATGCAGTACTAAAACGAAGTTGTGTGCCTAAGTCCTGCTGCAGACTCTGCCCGAACTGGGACGTGAACCGGGGATCTCTATCTGATATAATGCTCAAAAGAACACCATAAAATTTGATGATCTCCCGACAATATAACTCTGTCAAACGATTCAGAGAGTCGGTCTTCTGACTCGCTAAGAAGTGTCGGGTTTGGTTAGTCGGTCTACGACTACCCAAATCGCGTCATAACTTTAACGTGTCCTAGGCAAACCCACCACAAAATCCATAATAATATACTTCCACTTCCATTCCGAAATCCGAATTTCCTGAAGCATCTCTTCCTTAAACTAATGAAACTCTGGAAACCACTATCCTCCTCGGAGTCAGAGATGGGGAATTATCTTTTTACAAGAGAAGTCCATCTATAGTCCAAAATCCACTCCACCACACACTCTGTAAGTGCATGGGAGGCTATCGCGACCAAACTTCCTTGTTACAACCGTTCGTGTTCCAGCTACTCTATAGTAGCTATCCAGTAGCTAGCCAAAATCCCATGAGCATTACTGCTCCTCACCACTGAAAAACAACATAATAACTGCTAAGTCCACGTCATAAATATGATGGCTTATCTCACAGTTCTTTAACTGTCGTAAGGTTAGGATACGTCTTATTCAATAGCATTGGAATCACTCCAATCCCCGAAATGATGCATCCATGTACACTACCCTTCCATCCACACCAGAATGATTAATCAACACTGGCATAAAAGTCAACCATCGTCTGAGCCCTAAAACTAGTTTCACAAGCTTCAGACCAAGTAAATTCCATCACCTTTCTAGTTCAACCAGTCAGCGATTGTAGTATCGCTAAAGCATCCTATCCATATCTCATGGGTAGCGATTGTAGTTTCCTGGTAAGTCTAGATGTGATAAACATTTGGTTATTTCCTTTGATTGTTGGTCTGAGGCCTTATGACCTGCGTGTGTTGATGTTTTTGTTCCAATCGTGTTGACCGATGTATAGTGGCCGTGTAGGCCTTGTATGTAAGTTCCATATTGTCACCCGTACAAGGGAGGTGCTGCCGGATTTTTGTCTGGCGGGGACTCCCTAGGGGCGTGACAATTTATTTTGCAACACGAGGACTTCCCAGGGGGTCACCCCTGATGCTAGTCAGCCGCCTCACATGCGATGGTGAAGTCGAGTGGGTAGGGGTATGACAACTGTGCACTCTGCCATCACTGCTCCTGAGTGACTGAGTGGACAGGATGCTGTCGAAGTACACCTATCCTCCTGCCCCAAACAAAGTGGGGGAGCAAATCTCTCATCTCCCGGTGTCGTAGACCATAAGAGGGATCCCTGCCCACTACCACGCTGCCTCATCGCTACCCATGAGCGGACCAGCGGAGCCTGACAGAGCAACTGCACACACCCTCCTGATGTACCACTAACCTATGAGTGGCAGCGTGTGCAGACCATGTAACTGGCTACGGGCTCAACTATAAAGGAACCCTGTCCAGCCAGCATGCAATCATGCAAGATGGTGCATGATACTAAAGCATGTAATACCAACTAAAATCCATATCCGAATAATATGCACAACCAATAGGTACATATCAATGATCCAAGTAAAACAGGAAAGGTATAACTATAATCTGATCAGATGCATGTATCAAGTAGGCACAATAACATACAAGGCAGATAAACATGAAAATTATTGCAAGCTATAACTAACTAGCATATCAACATGACTATATCAAAAAGATAAGTCAAAATACCCGCCTGCTATGAAACTCGTGATAACTATCTTCACACCCATGGACCTGTCTCGTGACCGAAACTTGCATAAAACAGACATTTTGAATAAGTGCTAGCATACAACAAATGATCGAATCGAATCCTATATCGACTTCGTAGCCCGATCAACTAGATTGATCTAGTTATCCACGTAACCTATCACTCACTGCCATATTAAAATATAATTCCTTCCCAAATCAACTCCCAATTTCCCAAATTATCTAATCCATTCACAACCGGCCAAAACCCCACATCATAGAAAATCTACACAAAACTCCAACACCTAACCGTGCACAGTCGGTGCAAAACCCATAACAAACCTCACAGCTAAAACCCCATAGCCAACTCCTAAAGGAAATCCATCCAACAACCCAAAACTCATCGGCAGACCACATAAATCAACCAAAAACTAATGAAGAGAAAGTGATAAATCGAGATCTACCTGTACTTAGGGTTCACCGTCGATCTTCCTTCCCTAATCCGCCCTATTCCTCTGTTCCCCACAGAAATCACATGCCTCGAACACTCAATCTCGTTCAATTGAGGAAAAATAGGGCTTACCTTTCTCCGGCAGAACACACGAAGGGAGACTCCCACTCAGAACACGGGGAAGTCGCTGCCGACGGTGACTCCCAGCCACGCACCCCCCCCTTGATCTGTGATTGTCGGGCCATAGATGGGCGGCCAACTCCTCGCAGTGGCTTGATGGTCTTTAGTCGATGAGTCTCCTAGCCGAGCAGTGATGAAGGTGATCTGGTCATGAGAAAGGGCGTCACCAAACTGGGCTCACGGTGAGATCAGTAAGGCAATCCACAGCGGCGGAGGGAAGGGCGGCTGTTACGGTCCGTTGTTTGTGACAGAGAGGACGACAACTTCGGCCGCCATCGAGATCGGGAGAACAAGAGACCGTCGCATAAGTGGGAGAAAAGAAGTGTCGATCTAAGGAAAAGGCGCCGCCCTTTGTCGATGGGAGTCGGAGGCGGAGGCGGCGTCGCAGGCGTTGAGCTGGTTGAGGACGAACTCGAGCTCAGCGAAGTCATGGCAAAGCTAACACTGGATTTGTTAGACAATGCCGAGGCAACCGGAGACGGGGTCGGCTGCATGCGGCGGCGAGGAGACGGGCGGCGATGCGGCTGTCACCGGCAACCTAGCCAAGAGAAGGAGGCGGCGACGGTAGCTCGTGCGCGAGAAGGGAATAGGGGAAATGAAAACTTAGGTTTTAATTTCTGATTTTTGGCCTCTTATATAAGCTAGGTTTAATTTTATATATATATATCCGATATCTTACATAAACCAACTCGGTTCGGTTTATTTTAACTTAAGTTATTGGAGCGGGTTAACGGATTTTGGTTATGAACCAATAACTCTAAGGAGAAGTTTTCTTAATGGTTAAGAAATACGGGCTCTATAAAAACACGGTTAGGTTTTTGGAGAGCCCTAAGTTTTATTTTGGGAAATAATCTTCTTCTCCTCTCCCTCTCTTCTCCTTGCCGTCGCCTAAGGAGTCCATGCCGCCAGCTACCTTGTGCCACCATCCACCCTGTTGTCGGTGTCCAAGCTACTGTCGGTCATTCTCCAACGACCCTTCGGTGACTCACCTTGGTTCCGGTGACCAAGGGTTGGCCGGCCATCCTCTTTGGCTGATGCAAATCCTCCACCAAGCTGTTCAATTTTCTGGACAACTTATTTCCTTTCATGTCGGAGCGTCATTTGGATGACGTTTGGAGCTCCGATAGCAGCTACATTGTCGGGGATTCGATCTTCGGTAATCCTCATACGTGGAGGACCAAGGATTCGTCAATCGATTGACGAATACCTCTCTAGAGAAGCGAGTTTTGAGGACTCATTTTCAAATCCGAATTTTGATTCAGATTGTGATCTTCTCTCGATCACATCGTCTTCGACATGAGGCTAGTGACTCCTACGAAGACGAGGCTTGTAGATTGGTGAAGCCATCCCGACAGTACTCGGCGTGGATACGAATAGAGGCAATTCTAGCGAGAGTTGATTTGATTGATGTCATTCCCGTTGCACGTGATATTTTAGGTATAACTAGCGTAATTTCCTTTATTGCAAAATTTGAAATTGCGATTATGTCTACACATGTTGTACTTTGCATGTGTGTGGTGTGTGTGGTGTAATAAATTAGATTTATTGCTTTTTAATTCTTCCGTTGTACACATGTTTACGAAATATGTTCGAACACACACTCACCACAGTGTTGGAAACCCAACACTAGGCACCTCCTCCAACAGTACCTACGGGATATGCGGTACCTCCGTCAATGGTGCATGCTATTGCATACCCAACAACCCCACCAACAGTACCGGTCTCCCCTTTCTCAGTACCTATCCCTGCTTGTGCAGCTGCACCAACTCCAGTGGTTCCGTCAGCTCCCGTGATGATCCCTACTCATCCTGCTGATGTGACTGCGGCACGAGTTCGGATCCCAGCCTTGGCGGAGTCGATGAAAGGCCGATTCATGCTCTTCCATGGAGAGACAGACTCGAGGGTGGCTCAGTCCTGGATAGAGACTATGGAGCAGACATTTTTCTATATGGCTTGCTCCGAGTGGGAGAAGACAGAGCTTGCAACCTACCATTTATGGGATGAGGCTGAAATCTGGTGGGACACACAACGTGCGATTATAGGCGAGCAACAGATAACATGGGCGAAATTCAGAGAGGTTTTCGAGAGCCAATATTTTCCACTATCTTATCAGATGACGCATCGTTAGGATTTTCAGAATCTTCGACAAAACAATTGCACAGTGATGGAATATAATGCTGAATTTAATCGGTTAGCCAAATTTTGTTCGGAGTTAGTCACTGAGGACCGGTCTCACATGCTTCAGTTTGTCAGGGTCTAGACGGACATCTTCAGGTGAAGCTAGCAGGTTTTGGAAATTCTCCTTACAGAGAGGCATTGGATCGAGCTCTTCTGACTGAGTCGGCTCAGCAGAGAGAAAATGCGGAAAAGAAAAGGAAATAGCCAACTCAGAGTTTAGTTCAGGCCCAGTAGCCACCGGCTACGGGTCAGCAGCGAGGCAGTCGCAGTGAGATGAGTCAAAATGCTTCTGGGGCATCAGGCAAATCCCAGAAGACCGGACGATCTTCGTCAGGATGCTCCCAGTTTGACCAGCAGAACCGAAAGCAGTTCTCTAATGACAATCACTGTGTTAGATGCGAGTCCAAGGATCATATGATATCAGCCTATTCACTGACACACCGGGCTTATTACTATAAAACTTCGACACAAGAGCTAAGATTGTTCACCAAGGCTCAAGATGTGACTTCATGAGTGTCTGGCAGGGAGGATAGCTGACAGAAGGGACCTCACGAGGCAGAAATCCCAATCTTCAACGCCAGAGGACGGCTTCAAATAGCTTGCCGCTATGCCATGCATGGACAGAGCACTCTAGTGCCCTCGGAGTTGCAAAGTTTTATTTAGGACCTCAGATCAACCGCAGCAAGATATCAATCGCACGCCGCTGTGCAAAGCCGCAAATTTCACCGCTGGTTCAAGATCGCAATATTTATATCACCTTCGACAAAGATTGACATCGCCAAGATCCGCCTCAAGGGCGCCTCGAGCATACCGCCGCAGCCTCTGACAACGCTACCACCTCCACCCCCGCCAGAGACTAGACATATTCATTCAGTTACCCAAGAGAATGCGCAGCGAGCCGACGGATCTGTTTTTCGTGGTACGATTTTATTTTATGCATTTTCTATTGATATGTTAGTAAACACTGGTAGTTCACATTCATTTATTTCTCGGACATTCCTGAGAGATTGGTAGACTACCCACCCTTATGTCACAAAGATTGATGGTATCTCTGCCCTCTGGGGATAAATTAGAAGTCACCCAAAAGGTTAGAGGATGTCCATTAGATTTCGACAGTGTTATACTCCCGGTAGATTTGTTGGTTCTCGACATGATCGAATTCGACATCATACTTGGCATGAACTGGCTAACAGCGTATCATGCTACTGTGGATTGCCAGACGAGGGTGGTTATGTTCCATCCTCTTAACCAACCCTCGTGGGATTTCATTGGCATCAGAAACGATGGTATATCAACCATTTCTGTGATTCAAGCTCGAAAGCTTTTATCACACGGTTGTCAGGATTTTCTATTATCATTGATCAACGCCGAGGACAGTGGTGACTCTCAGATCTCAGACATTCCTATTATCCAAGAGTATCCGAATGTCTTTCCAGAGAAGTTACCTGGTCTGCCTCCCAGAAGGCAAGTGGAGTTCATAATTGAGTTAATTCTGAGGGCGGTGCCGACATTGAAAGCTCCTTATCATATGGCCCTGAAAGAGTTGGACGAGCTAAAGGTCCAACTTCAGGAGCTTTTGAACAAAGGTTTTATCCGCCCTAGCGTATCTCCCTGGGGTTCTCCGGTTCTCTTCGTAAAGAAGAAAGACGGTTCGATGAGATTATGTATCGACTACAGGCAGTTGAATGTCGTCACCATCAAGAATAAATATCCTCTGCCACGTATTGAGGACTTGTTTGATTAGCTCAGAGGTACATTAGTGTATTCTAAGATTGATCTGTGGTCCAGATATCATTAGCTAAGGGTCAGAGATTTAGACGTTCAGAAGACAGCATTCCGTACCAGATATGGGTACTATGAGTTTTTGGTAATGTCATTTGGGCTTACCAATGCTCCAGAAGTATTCATGGACTTAATGAACCGTGAATTTATGTATTTCCTATATCTGTTCGTCATTGTCTTTATTGACGATATTCTGGTATATTCCCGTTCCGAAGAGGAACACGCGTAGCATCTTCGCATTATCCTGGATAGGCTTCGACAGAAGCAACTATATGCGAAGTTCAGTAAAAGTGTGTTCTGGTTACCCTCATCCAGTTTTCTGGGACACGTGATTTCTAGCAAAGGTATTTCAGTTGACCCCCAGAAGATCAAGGCTGTCACTAGTTGGGAGCAGCCAAAATTGGTTCAAGAGGTTCGCAATTTCTTGGGCGTAGTCGGATATTATAGATGGTTCGTTGAGAATTTCTCAAGCATTGCTATGTCATTGACATGCCTTACCAGGAAGGGCATGAAGTTCACGTGGTCAGAGGCCTGCGAGACTAGCTTTCAGGAGTTGAAGAAGAGACTGATGTCAGCACCAATTCTGGTATTGCCATCAGGGGATGACGGTTTCACCCTTTATACTGATGTGTCTCTCCAGGGTTTAGGCACAGTACTGATGCAGCACGACAGTGTGGTCTCTTATGCTTCTCACCAGTTGAAGGAGCATGAGAAAAACTACCCAATACATGTTCTAGAGTTAGCTGCTATTATCTTTGCCTCGAAGATTTGGAGGCATCATCTGTATGGTATTACATTTGAGATTCTCACTGATGATAAGAGTCTCAAATATCTATTTACACAGAAGGAACTCAATCTCCGACAGAGGATATGGATAGAGTTCCTGAAGGATTATGACTGTACCATTAGCTACCACCCAGGGAAAGCCAATGTGGTTGCCGATGCACTTTAGCCAGAAGTCCCAAGGGACTTTAGCTTGCTACCGAGTTTTAGTCACATATTTGATTCAGGGTTTCGTCGAGTTGGGCCTTGAGGAGCAGGGACCGACAGAGAAGGGAATTCTTGTTACCATGGTTGCTCAGTCATCTATCAGGACAAGAGTCTGAGAGGCTTAGGCCGGTGATCAACACTTACAGTTCATTGGCAGCCAGATAATCTCTGGACAACAGATTGAGTTCACCCGAGATGACAAGGGTATTATTTATTTCCGGGGCAGATTATGCATACCTCTGTCTCACCCGGTCATGGAGGAGTTATTTCAGAAGGCTCATCGCTCTCGATTTGCGATCCACCCAGGTGGAACTCGCATGCATCGAGATTTAAGGCATTTGTATTGGTGGAATGGCATGAAGAAAGACATTGCAGATTTGTTAGCTAGATGTCTAGTTTGTCAATAGGTGAAGGCTGAGCACCAGAGACTAGCTGGACTACTTTAGAGGATTCCTATTCCCGAGTGGAAGTGAGATTACATTACCATGGATTTTGTGGTGGGTCTACCTAGGACACGACGAGGCCATGACGCAATTTGGATAATCATTGACCAATTAACCAAATCCGCACACTTCTTAGCGATTCGGAAGATCGACTCTCTAGATCATATAGCAGAGTTATATTATTGGGAGATCATCAGATTGCATTGTGTTCCTTTGAGCATTATATCAGATAGAGATCCCCGGTTCACGTTCCAATTCTGGCAGAGTTTGCAGCAGGCCTTGGGCACATAGCTCCATTTTAGTACAACATTCCATCCGCAGACAGATGGACAGTCTAAGCAAACCATTCAGACTCTAGAAGACTTGCTGAGGTCCTGCGTTATGGATTTCGAGGGCAGTTGGGAGGACCACTTGCAATTAGTGGAATTCTCCTACAACAACAACTATCATTCAGCTATCCAAATGGTACCGTTTAAAGCATTGTATGGTAGACAGTGTCGGACACTCACCCTCTGGGAGGAGGTTGGGGAGTCCCAGTTTCTAGGACCCCATAGAGCTCACCATGAGGCAGAGTTGGTCCATACTATTAGACGAAGGATGATAGAGGTGCAGGATCGTCAAAAGAGTTACATCGATCGGAGACGGAGACCTCTAGAGTTCTCTATTGGTGACCATGTATTCTTGCAAGTCTCACCCACGAAAGGGGTGAAGAGATTTGGCCTCCGTGGTAAGCTTGCTCTAAGGTACATTGGTCCTTTCGAGATTTTGGAGAGAATCGGAGCAGTTGCTTACCGCTTAGCGCTACCACCATCCTTGGCTGGTATTCATGATGTGTTTCATGTGTCCATGCTGAGGAAGTATGTGCCAGACTCTACACATATTCTGTCATATGTGTCAGGTTCCATTCAACCTGATGCTATTTACGAAGAGGTTCCAATACGGATTCTTAGTCTCAAGGAGCGACAGTTGCGGAACAAAACTATCCGACTTGTAAAGATTGGATGACAGCATCATATTGATGAGGAGGTTACATGGGAGCTAGAAGATACTATCCGAGCTCGATACTCTCATCTGTTCACTTGAGGTATGTGGTCATTTCGGAAATTTGATTAAATTAATTTTTGCATGTTAGTACAAAATTTGGGGACCAAATTTTATTAAGTGGGGGAGAATGTAAAATACCGCAAGCAAAATGGCTAAAGGGTAATATAATTAGTGGGTTTAATCCTTATCGGAGTCTTGGACCCAACTCGTTTTGCTAAACCTGACCTGTTACCATTAAAGCCGAGCCGTTTCTTTTCATTTCCTTGCCTTCTTTTATTTCTGCGCTGAATTAGCTCGAGCGTTTCCTCACTATGACAATTCCTTTTCTCATGCACGACTCTTCTCTTCCTCCCGAGCGCTTCCCCGATTTCTTTCTCCCTGCGACTTCTCTTCTTCTCCGAAGTGTAAGGATGCCGAGTGCCTCTCTCCTTTCCTCGCGGTAGGTGGCGACCGTCGGCTTGGACAATCTCCGCAGACAAGCTAGGGCAGTGGGTGTGCGCGGTTGGAAGCTTGCGCCGGCGGCGAGTGTGCGCATGGCCGAGAGTTTGGGTCAGCGGAGTCGACACTGCATGCTGATTTAGGGGGTGGCTGAGATCTCTGCCGAAGCATACAGGGGCTAGAAGTTTGGATCGGTAACATTCCGATGGTGAACTGTCATCCCAATCTCTGTCGAAGCAAGGTGAGGCATGGTTTTCCTTGATTTTGGACGGGATTCGAGTCCTAGATAAGCCTTTCCTCATTCAGTTTGAATCGGTGATTTTGGGCAGTAATTTGTGAGTGTCGGTGGTGCTAGTGAACAGAGGATTAGGGGAGGAACTGCTGCCGGTGGAGTCCCGGGGCAGGTATATTTTGAATTACCTCTTTTCCTTGCTGCGGTTAAACCTTGTTGTTTGCGGCTGGATTTTTATCTGTAAGGTGGGTGTTGTGCGTGATCTGTGGTGTTGATTGGGGTTGGAGTTAAGGTCGGTTGAGATGGATGTGAGGTCCTGTTTAGGAATTATCGACTGTACGGTTGTGTCAAGAGTTGTGCAGCTGTGAGCAAAGGGTTTGTCGGCTGTGAATGGGCTACAATGGAGTGTGTTGGTGCAATCGGCCCAGGTCACGATTGACCATGACTCGAGTTTGACTCGAGTGATGTTTTGATGTTTCGACAAAAACATATGACAATGTAATTGTCATGGGAAAGTCCAAGTGGAACACTTGGCATTTGGTAAAGTCCAAGTCTTGAGTACTTGGCATGAAAAGTCCAAGTGGGACACTTGGCACATGAAAAGTCCAAGCATGGGTCTTGGCAAGGTAAAGTCCAAGTCTTGAGTACTTGGCATGAAAAGTCCAAGTGGGACACTTGGCGCATGGAAAGTCCAAGTCATGGGTACTTGGCATTTGGGAAAGTCCAAGTCTTGAGTACTTGGCATGAGAAGTCCAAGCATGGGTCTTGGCAAATGAGAAGTCCAAGCATGGGTCTTGGCAAATGGAAAGTCCAAGCATGGGTCTTGGCATGGAAAGTCCAAGCATGGTCTTGGCATGAAAAGTCCAACATGGGTTGGCAAGGGAAAGTCCAAGCTTGAGTCTTGGCATTTGAGAAGTCCAAGGAAGTCCAAGCGGGAGTCTTGGCAGCATAAGACCAATGGTTGGTGGCGTAAAGTCCAAGCGGAGTCTTGGCGGCGTAAGTCCAATGTGCCTTGGCGGTGTAGACACTGTTAGCATGACATAGCCGAGAGAAGCACCTGGAGGCTAGCGCGATGGATGAACAAGTCATGGATGACTTGGAGGGATCCGAGAGGCGTGAGGCTGATGGAGGTGGCTAGAAGGCTTAGGTCTAGGCTAAGGGTGATCTAGCAAGTATGGGGGCACCATACTTGGGTTAAAACCTCATCTTTGAGGTTGGCAATGACCGCATTATGGGTTTGACCGCCGCTTTAAGAGTTGAATCGCTCGGCCGATCATTGCTCATTGGAGCAGCCGAATCGATGTCTATGGCTGATCGCCAAGAGTCGTGAGCCGATCGCTAGTTCACCGCGAGAATGCTCCGTAGCCGATAGGCAATGATTACGCTACCGGGCAATGATCGCCAAGAGATCTGTTGGAGTTTTTTCCAGCGTGGATCGATCCGTTGTCTCACGACAACAGTGGCATCAGTCGACTGGTGACTTATGGCAGTCGACTGATAGGCGGAAATCCAGCCCGACGCAGGTTATAAAGGCAGCTCGGAAGGAGGGTTTTTGCAACCGATTTTCTTGGACGTTTTGAAGTGATTTGCTGCTGCAAATCAGGGCTTTCAAGTGCTAGTCCAAGGCAATCAACAAGCAAGCTTCTAAAGAGTTTTTGTAAAGTGTTCTTTACTTCTCTTGTTGTATTTCTTCTTATATTTTCTTGTTGTATTTAGATTATTGTTGTAATCTTATTGTAAGAGGTTTCTCCACCTCCGACTTGTGTCGAGAAGGAGTATTTGTGATTAGTGAGTGTGTGTGCATCACTAGGGCTCTTTAGAGCTCGATCCGTGGAGTAGGAACCGTTCGGTTCCGAACCACGTTATATCCTTGTGTTCGTGATTGTATCTTTTCGTTATTGCTTTTATTATTTCTATTCCGCTGCGCATAACGAGTTTTGTAGAGACGATCGCGAACGAATTCCATCTTCCTACGGGCACATCGCTATTCACCCCCCCTCTAGCGGCGTCAAATCTCCAACAATTGGTATCAGAGCCCGGGGCTCTTCTACGGACTAACCGCCGGGAGCTAAGACAAAGAAGCTAGAGGGTGAAGATGGAAGAACAATTGGGATGGAACATTAACACACCAATCCCTTACTCCTTCTATGGACAAGAAGGGTTTAAGCAATGGAAGTCAAGAATTGAAGACTTCCTAATGATGAGGGACTTCGAAGAATGGTCTATCTTGATGGAGGGTTTTAGCTATCCAATAGGACCAAAGGGAGGATTCCTCAAGAAGAAGAAGTGGAGTGAAGATCAACTCCAAGCCTTCGAGAAAAACATGAAGGTAGTAAAATTTATTCTTGATTTGGTCCCTAATGAGATTGTGTGTATGGTAGTGGACTATATGGATGCTAAGGAGTTGTGGAGCCAAGTGGCAAAGCTCCATGAAAACTCATCATTGGTCCAAGAAGAAGAAGAAGAAGAAGAGTGCTCATCCTCTCAAGCTCAAAAAGAAGCAAGTACATCTTCATCCAAAGAGCTTGAGGATTCGGAGGTTGATAGGGAATCAACATCTGGATCGGAAGAGGTGGAGGAAGTGGAAGAAGCATCCACTTCTAGGATTGAGGAGGAGATTAGAGTTTCCTCAACACCGGAGCATCAAGAAGAAGCTTCTACATCCAGTCAAGATGAAGAAGTGTCAATTCCGAACTCCACCACTAACCTAGGTAACTCAAACACTCTAATTTCAAATAAAAATAATATTATGTGTTTTGAGTGTAGGGAATTTGGGCACTATAAGAGAAAGTGCCCAAAGAAGATTAGGAAAGCTCCTCTGGCGTCCAAAAGTCAACCAAAGTCAAAGGATGTCGGTGCCTCAAGTCAAAAGAGCAAGGAGCATATCATATGCTTCAAGTGCAACTCAAAGGGGCACTATAGAAGCCAATGCCCTAGGGGGAGCAAGAGAGTCAAAGAGGGAGCTATACATGTAGGGGGAGCCTCCAAGGCAAACCCTAAGGTATATTTCAATAATGCACCTTCTAGATTTAAAAGTCAAAAGCATGCTAGAAATTTTAATTCTCTTGCAATTCACCATGAAAAGCATGCTAGAGATAAATATTTTTGCTTAGGAGCCAAGAGGGTAAATTTTTCAAGAAAGGAGAAATTTGGGACTAATGTCCCTAGAAAAACTCTTCCTAAGGAAAGCATTAGGAAAATAGAAAACCACTTAGGCATTAACCCTAAGAAGGGTAGGCATATGCCTAGAGAAAATGGTAATGCCCAAAAACTTAATCAAAAATCAATTGGGCAATTAGAGGTTGAAAATCAAGCCTTGAGGTCAAGGCTTGAAAAACTAGAAAAGACCCTTAGGAATATACAAAATCAATTTCAGGGGTCTAATGGTCAAACTCCTAGGTCAAAAAATCAAAGTCAACATCTAGGACCTAAGAGTCAAAAGTCAACCAAGGGCAAGAAAGGTTTGGGTCACAAACCTAAGCTCAAGGTGACTTACCATAGTGTTCCATTAGATTATGGGACACTAACTAGGTCTAGGAAGACCAAGGTCAATAGGGAAGTCATCCCTAGAGTTGACCAAGGGTTGTGCCTAGTGGCTAAGGTTTCTAGGAAACCTAGGGTGGCCACTAAGAAGGTTGCAAGGGGAGTTACCCCTAGAGTCAACCTAGGTAAGACCCAAATGACCAAGGCTAATAAGCCTAGGAGGGTCATTAGGAAGGTATCTAGGGAGGTTATCCCTAAGGAATACCTAATTAACCCTAGGAGCTCAAATCGGTTTTGGGTTCCTAAGAGCGTGATTGATTCACGCTAGATGGGTTAGGGTGTGCCAACCTTAAATGGATGGGTAGTTAACTCAACCATGGCAAAGGTGGCGCTTTAGGTTATTTTCAAGGTTATGGATACCTTGGAAATAGGGTTGAATTATAATCCTAAAAGTTTTAGGATGTGCCAATATTATTTGAGAAGCTTGATAAAATGGTCAAATTGGCACAATTTAGGTTTAGAGGTCGTAGTGTGTCATTTTGGGTTTTTGGCACACTTGGGAAAATTTAGGTTAATATGGCAAAATATACTTAATTATATCAAATGGCAATTAATATTAAAATTTAGGTATTACTATACCTATATATTTTATATGTCATGCTTTGTTTGTCATATAACATGTCATGACATCATGCTTATTTTTTAATCATTCTATATGTCATGTACATGGTTTAGGATTAAGCTTTAAATGTCATGTGTTTTTAGATTTCATCTTATGCCATGACATCATGATTATGAGCTTGTGTTTATCTATATCATCTCTAATGCCATAATCACTCATGCATTTAAGATAATTTGATTGAAATTGATTTAAGGACAATGACATGACTTGAAGTCCCATTTATAAGGGAATCAAGTAGGGTTGCCTTAGAGAATGCATGAAACCCTAGATTAAATGAACCAAAACCCACATCTCACATCCAATTGACATGTATGTGTATTTATACACCCTAGATACATGTGAGATGCTAGGATATGAGTTAAGTTCAAGGTGCATAGTTTTTGCATCTAGATGAACTAAAACTCATCTAATTTTATTTGTGGATCATTGGGAAAGCTTGTGTACAAGTCATGTGCATAGAGCCCAAGGAATATGATCCAAAATAAGGTTTTGAAAACATTTTAAAATCATTTTGAAAAACCTTGGTGAAGTCTATCTTTTGATAGCAATCACCATTGATGAAGTTGATACAAAATAGGGCCAAAACATTGAAAATTTCAATGGTTTTGAGTTTTGTATCAAACTCACTATTTTATGGGTAAAATAATTTTCAAATATTTTTCACTCATTGTGTGTGTCATAAGTATTATACGTATGAATTTTCACGATTTTTCGAATTACGTATAATTATTTATGAATTTTCAAAATCGAGATTTTGATATCGATCGATTGCAATGTGGCGATCGACTAATGTAGTGGCTAATCGACATCGTGTGAGTCGATCGTCAGTCCGATTTCGGGTTAACAAGGTTTGATTAGCCCGTTCTCCTATGGAAAAGGTTCCTAATCACTCCTAACCCTAGGATATGCTTTAAAAAGCATTATAAAGGGTGAAAATCCATTGGATATGGATTAAGAGATGTGTTAGGTCAAAGTATCAAATTTAGGGTGAGTGAAAGTTCTATGTTGAACTTAGAACCTTAATTTTGATGGTTTAGAGTTCCTATTGGCTTAGGGGCTTCCCAAGGACATTGTTGGTGCAATGGTCAAGGGGGAGCAAGCCTTTAGGGGGAGTTATCCATCTTGGGATGATGGATGTGTTTTTCTCCTTGGAGAGGAGAAGTTATTGGGAAAGTATCATCAATTGGGAAAATTGATGGGTTTTTGATACCCAATTTGGAAATTGGGAGAGATTATAGGATTGCCTCTCTTGAGTGATATGGGACTTATCACTAGGACGATGGTAGGCATCCTAGATATTTTTAGGTCAAAAAGGGGGAGATTGTAAGATCTCATTGGGACATGAGACATTGACCTCCTTGGAGAGATAACCTTTTTGATGTTAGTCAAAAAGGGGGAGAATGTTTGGGGGAGAACATTTGGAGAGTGTTTACCAATTTGGAATAATTGGTAAGGGATTTGAGTTAGTGGTCTAACTCAAATGATTTGTTTGGTTTTTGTCAAACATCAAAAAGGGGGAGATTGTTGGTGCAATCGGCCCAGGTCACGATTGACCAGGACTCGAGATTGACTCGAGTGATGTTTTGATGTTTCGACAAAAACATATGACAATGTAATTGTCATGGGAAAGTCCAAGTGGAACACTTGGCATTTGGTAAAGTCCAAGTCTTGAGTACTTGGCATGAAAAGTCCAAGTGGGACACTTGGCACATGAAAAGTCCAAGCATGGGTCTTGGCAAGGTAAAGTCCAAGTCTTGAGTACTTGGCATGAAAAGTCCAAGTGGGACACTTGGCGCATGGAAAGTCCAAGTCATGGATACTTGGCATTTGGGAAAGTCCAAGTCTTGAGTATTTGGCATGAGAAGTCCAAGCATGGGTCTTGGCAAATGAGAAGTCCAAGCATGGGTCTTGGCAAATGGAAAGTCCAAGCATGGGTCTTGGCATGGAAAGTCCAAGCATGGTCTTGGCATGAAAAGTCCAACATGGGTTGGCAAGGGAAAGTCCAAGCTTGAGTCTTGGCATTTGAGAAGTCCAAGGAGTCTTAAAGATAAGACCAATGGTTGGCACAGAAAGTCCAAGCGGAGTCTTGGCGCGTAAGTCCAATGTGCTCAAGGTGTAGACACCGTTAGCATGACATAGCCGAGGGAAGCACCTGGAGGCTAGCGCGATGGATGAACAAGTCATGGATGACTTGGAGGGATCCGAGAGGCGTGAGGCTGATGGAGGTGGCTAGAAGGCTTAGGTCTAGGCTAAGGGTGGTCTAGCAAGTATGGGGGCACCATACTTGGGTTAAAACCTCATCTTTGAGGTTGGCAGTCGACTGGCATTATGGTCGGTTCGACTGCCGTGAGTCGACTTGAGTTCGACTGCCGTTTAAGAGTTAGGAATCGTCATGATCGCTCATCGAGCAATAATCGATGTTCACGGGATCGCCAAGGGTCGGCAACATCGCTAGTTCACCGCGAGCATTGACGCCGTAGTCGACCGGCGATACGCTACCGGGCAATGACTTCCAATGTTGGCAGTCGACTGCCAAGAGATCCGTTGGAGTTTTTTCCAGCGTGGATCGATCCGTTGTCTCACGACAACAGTGGCATCAGTCGACTGGTGACTTATGGCAGTCGACTGATAGGCGGAAATCCAACCCGACGCAGGTTATAAAGGCAGCTCGGAAGGAGGGTTTTTGCAACTGATTTTCTTGGATGTTTTGAAGCGATTTGCTGCTGCAAATCAGGGCTTTCAAGTGCTAGTCCAAGGTAATCAACAAGCAAGCTTCTAAAGAATTTTTGTAAAGTGTTCTTTACTTCTCTTGTTGTATTTCTTCTTATATTTGCTTGTTGTATTTAGATTATTGTTGTAATCTTATTGTAAGAGGTTTCTCCACCTCCGACTTGTGTCGAGAAGGAGTATTTGTGATTAGTGAGTGCGTGTGCATCACTAGGGCTCTTTAGAGCTCGATCCGTGGAGTAGGAACCGTTCGGTTCCGAACCACGTTATATCCTTGTGTTCGTGATTGTATCTTTTCGTTATTGCTTTGATTATTTCTATTCCGCTGTGCATAACGAGTTTTGTAGAGACAATCGCGAACGAATTCCATCTTCCTACGGGCACATCGCTATTCACCCCCCCCCTCTAGCGGCGTCAAATCTCCAACAGAGTGGATGGAGCTGGGTGATACTTTGTTCAAGGCTATAAGAGGGTGTGAAGGCTGTGATGATTGTGGGTATGAGTTGTGAAGATGGTTTAAATGGTTAAAGAGTTGTGTTGGGTTGTGAACCATTCTGTCAATGTAGGAATTGGCGTGTGGAGTTGAATGTAGTAGGTTAGCATATTTGTTAATTGGAAAATAGTGGGTTTAATTATGGTGTTAAATGTACATGTTGGGGGTTTCTAATTTGTATTTGATAAAAGGGATGCGAATATAGGAACCATATAGTAGTTAATTCGTAAGTAGTTGTATGCTTGCACTTAATTGTAATTGATGATATTTGCAGGACGTGGATAAGAGACAGGTCCACGGGCATAAAGACAGTTGGTATTCTTCATAGCAGGCGGGTATCTTTGATTTATCTTCTTTTAGATATTGTCATATTGCTATGCATTGTTTACTATGGCTAGTAATAGTTTTTAATGCTTTTAACTGCCCTGGTATGTCACTACCTAGTACATGTTGTAGCCTTTTCATATGCTTATTATATTGGTGTTCTATCATTTTGATACTTGTCATTTGTTTATTTGGCACTAAGAATAGTGACATACCTTATATGTTGGGCATTGAATGAATAATGGATATACGTTGCATGTGTACATAAACTTATGTACTTAGGTTATTTGATATGGGCTCCTATTGGTACATACCATAGGTAGCCATGGATTGACAGGTGTTTCGTGCATTAATGATATGCACCATCTTGCATTATTGCATGACTGGCAATCATCGGCTCCTCGGTAGGAGGTGATACTACTTGGTAGTTGAGCCCATCGTCAGTTACATTATCTACACACACAATCACTCATGAGTTAGTGGTATTTTAGGAGGGTGTGTATAGTTGCTCTGTCAGGGCTCCACGGTGGTCGCTCAGGATATTGGTATTGCGGCGTGATAGCAGACACTGATCCCTCCTTCGTTGTGAGACGAGGAGATGAGACGAGGTGATGTCCCCCATATATATACATGGGGTAGGAGGGTGATACTCCACCAGAATCCTGTCCACTCGGTTACATAGGTGTAGTGACGACAGAGTACACAGTTGTCACAACTCTGCCCACTCGGTCGACACACATGACATGTCGCTAGCTTGACTAGCGTCAGGGGTGACACAGGTTATTGCATCATGTGCATACACTTTTACTATATGCATTGCTTGTTGCACTTTTGGTTGTTGTATATGATTGTCATGCACATATAGGAGGTATTGTGTAGTTTTTTTTTTGTGATTCTACATTTGTTTGTATGGTTAGGTGATTAGTATATCTGATTTGTGTATGTATTTTTGTCGAGAAACTGCACCAGCATGATTATTATTGCTACTTATAGTTTACTATGCATGACTATTAGATATTCGCTAAGTTTTACTCACTCCATTGATATCTATTTTATTTCATGATGAAGCCTTCCGGAGGGTTCAGTTGTCAGTCCCCTGATCTGACGACTCCGTTATTTTGATTTCAGTTTTCCATATTTTTATCACTAGTATTCTATGTTTTAAACTTGTAGTATTTTATACTCGTGATTGTTTTGGTGGTACTTGATTATGTCCTTATGGAATTTTTCTTCGATTTGTTTTGGTTATGTGTGTGGTTGTGTATTCCTGCTCAGATGGCAGAA
Organism: Wurfbainia villosa; assembly: GCA_025175895.1. Taxonomy (NCBI): domain Eukaryota; kingdom Viridiplantae; phylum Streptophyta; class Magnoliopsida; order Zingiberales; family Zingiberaceae; genus Wurfbainia; species Wurfbainia villosa. The sequence continues at coordinate 544,116 of CM045989.1, forward strand.
GAGGTAAGTCTAGAGGTGTTAGACTTCTTATTTACTTTGGTTGTTGGCTTGAGACCCATATATTATATATATTGTGGTGTTTTATATTTCGGTCATGTTAGTCAATGTATAGTGGGTCGTGTGAGCCTTGTATACAAGTTTCAATTGTCCACAGTACAGGGGAGGTGTTGTCCGATTTTCGTTGGACAAGTACCCCCTCTCGTGGCGTGACAAAGGAGGCTTATGGAGGTTTTTGAATGTCGATTCTTGGAGAAAAAGAGGGCAAAGTGTTGTTGCATTCCAACCTTCTAGGGTTTCTCTAACACAACCAAAACAAGCAATCAAGCCAAGGCATTTGTGTAAAGTGCTCTTGTTTCTTCATTTCATTTACATCTTGTATTTGGTTGTTATTGTTGTAAGCTCTATTGTAAGAGGTTTCTCCACCTCCGGACTATTTCCGAGAAGGAGAAGAGACAGTGGTGGTGTGCATCACTAGAGCTCGCTAGGGCTCAGTCGTGGAGTAGGAACTAGGGTTCCGAACTACGTAAAATCCGTGTGTTTTTCTTGTGTTGTGATTTGTATTTTCACTACGTACTAATGATTGTAAACAAGCTTGACGAATCCAAGCGAAGAAATCGATGTGAATCGCTATTCACCCCCCTTTAGCGATGCCAACGATCCTACATTAATAACATATTTTTTTTTCACAAATATTTAATATTGTTTATTTTTTTATGATAGATTTACAAATTCGGTACATATTATTCATGAGATTAATAGAATAGTGAATAACCATTGGGGAGGAGCTTCGATGACTTATACGAGCACTCCGGAAGAAATAAAAAATATGTAGTGGAATAAGTTTTAAGATAAGTTATTCTAATCAATTTATATATAAAATTACAATTAATATAATCAATTAATTGTTTTCTCCATTACAATGACTATTTACTTGGGAGGAGAGTGAAACACTAGAGATAAAGAGGATTTTTAAGAAAAAATGTGGCGATTATATCAGAAATGTACTAAGTCATGTGAAAACTAGAGATAAAAAGTTATATAGTATAACCGAGGATAATTGGAATATGATTGTTCAATATTGGAAATCTGAGGATAACAAATGCAGGAGTGAACAGAATAAGAAAAATCAAACTTATAATTTTGGCGCTTTGTTTGTGATGTATGCGAGAGACTCAATCAATATCGATGGATATAGTGATCGATTGGTGAGTTTTTTTAAAATTAAGTCCTAATTTTTTAATCTAATCTGCACTATTTTATTATTTATAACAATATTTTTTTAGGCAAAAAAAAGGGGATTGAGCCATTATTCATAGACACTTTCATCGGCACATTTCATAAGAAAGATAAGACATAGAGTGGGGAGAGAGCTAGAACAATGAAGATTTGTAATTTCAAAAATTTCAACTCATTTGATATGATTTAACTTTTTTCTTTTCAATACAGGATAAATATGATGAACTAGCATAGAGAACTTCGAGTGCAAGTGATGATGTTGTTGAATCTGAGTCATCTGTTAAAAATATAAATCTATGACTCGAAGTGATTGACGGATTGAAAGGTGGAAGAATAGTTGGACTGGGTTCTTTGAGCAAAACTTATAAAGTCCCTGGTACCTTCTTCAGTCTCACCGACAGTAAAAATAGAAATAAATCAATTGGACGAAGAGATCAACCAATTGAAGGAGTTACTACTGCAAAAAGACAATGAACTTGAAAATATCCGCACAATACAAAGGCAAAGCGATCAGGAAGTTAAGGACTTAAATGAACAGATAAACGAATTTTATAGACAATAGATGGTAATTATGCAACATCTTCAATTATCCTATGCTTCAAGTTAAATTCCTCTTTTTCGATATCTTTCTGCTGATGCTTGTAATAATGATGATGATGATGAGTTTTTCGATAATTGTGGTGAAGATAGTGATTATGTTTGAAATTGTTATCTCTGAATGTTACTTGACTTGTTACATTTGGTATCCTTCATGTATTAAGTTTCATACGTATGATGAATGGTTTGTTATCTGTGTTAATTTAATTAGTATTGAATCATTTTGAATTGTTAGATGTTTTTGAAGTTTTGATGTGTGAATTATTTTAGATGTGTTTGGTTGTAAAATTTATAAAAATAAGTAGAAACAACGGGTTTTATCGTAGAGTTATTTTTTTGTTGTTTTTCCATATTTATGACGAAAACAAGATTCATTGTAGATTTGATAATAAAAAAAAATTTTGTCGTAGATTTGGCGACGAAAATATTTTTTCATTGCAAAATCTAGACTATCATTCGATTGCATATGACCATCAGTTGACTGCTAATAGGCCAATCGACTCAAAAATATTTTGTGGTATTCTACAATGATTGAGTATTAATCGACTGACTTAAATCAATAGTCGACTAATACTCAATTATTTGAGAAGATGTGATCTAACAGTCGACTGGTAATACTGTAGTAGGACACAGAATATTTTTGAGTCAACTAGTCCATTGATAGTTGATTGATAGTCATATGAAGTGGATTGATGGTTCAAATTTTACAACAAAAATAGATTCGTTGTAGATTTGGCGACGAAAAATATTTTCATTGTAAAATCCAATAAAACAGACACGACATATTATTTATCAGATTTTGTGATGAAAATAAATTTTGTCACAGATTTGACAACGAAAATTGATTTTTTTCGTGGATTTGATGATGAAAACTAATTTTTGTAGTGGATTTTCGTGGTAAATATCTTTAACAAATTTTTATTCGTCGTAAGTTTTATCTCAAATTTGTAATAAATTTTACAACGAAATATTTATTCGTCAAAAAAATTATGATGAATTTTTATTTTTCATCATAAAATTTTATGACGTTTAAAAATTGTTTCAAAATTGAGATTTTTTTTAGTGCATGTGCGGGGGCACACGAGACATGCAAATCGAACTCCTGGAAGAGATTCGGCTAGCCATCCCATATAGCTAGCCGCCTGGGAGTTCGAAAAAAGTAAAAAAAAAAATGCAGTTTTGATTCTTTCTACTTCTCTCCGTCAATCTATAGCCTCCGACGTCTCTTAGATGACGTTTGACTGGAGGATTTTAAATGAAAGAATGAAAATAAGAATGATATATGATATTTGGTTGATGGATTTGAGATTGAAGTTTTGAAATGATTTTTAAATATTTGAGAATCAATAAAATCCGACCTAAATAGTGGATTTGGGAAGGTTTCTCAAATAAATGATCGAATGATCGGGTGATGATCGGTGCGATGAGCGATGGGTGATGGGCGGCGGCGGCGACGACGGCCGACGACCCGGTAATGACCGATGATCAATGGCCAAACGACCGACGTCGGTGGCGGCAAACGAGCGGTAGTGGGAGATAGACGGGTGGCCAATGGGCGACCGACGGTCGGCGAGCAACTGACGACCGGGGTCGATCGCCAATAGCCGACGACCACTGGCAACCACTGACCGCCGGTGCCCCTAGCGACCGTCGATGTCCGACGATCCGATAACGACATCAACATCGTCTCCGTTTTCATTCCCAACTTATAAACCAAACAATGTTATTGAGATATCTAAACTCATTCTCATTCCACCCTATTATTAAACTCATTCTCATTCTTATTCCCACATTCAAATCAAATATCACCTTAAGTTTCTAACTGTCAATTTTTCTTTTTTGCGATGTATCCCAATGAAGTGAATGTCGCATTCGCACAAGAAAATTACAACATTTGCTGTGAAGAAATAGTGACGAATCTAAAATTTTATATTAGAAGATGCATACTAAAATATAATAATATTAATTTAAAAAATAAATAAATAAAAATTTAATAATATATATTATAATATTATAATAAAAAATAATAATCATTTAAAATTTAGAAGACCGTCCCTTGAATCCCTAGATCCGCCCAGAAGCAGATTTGGATCGGATCGGTTGCAAAAAAAAAAAAAAAAATTACTGTTGTAAACGGAGGAATCCTTTCGCTTCCTAAACATTTTTGCACAAAGTAGCCGCTCGTCAGCGAAGTCGAGGACGACGCGCCCCGCGGGCACACGACAACACGGCGGAAACAACATCTGAAACAGTAGCCCTTGAATAAGATATGTGATAATTGCTGATTGTTTAAATTTCCGTAAACAAAGCAAAACGAGACTTCTCCCCTTTTTTAAATTGTTCAATAGAAGAACTTTAATTAATGTTTATTGGTAGCTTATATAATTGAGAATACTTACTTCAGAACAAACTCTTCCATCGTAAATATCATCATCGTGCCACAGGAGGGTATAAAAAGTCCTTTGCAAAAGATTAGAATTTATAAATCTAATAATTTTTATCAATTTAAATTTTTAATCACTATATCATCTCCACGAGAATATACATATCATCTAAATATAAAGTCCATCACAGCAATAGCCATGAATATAAAAAGCTGATGGATGGAAGGGACGATAAAGTTAATTCAATTTCTCATTTTATTATAATCGTGTCTTCTTTCGAAACCAAGTAACACTTGTGCGGCATCGCCATGCTTTTTTTGCAAGTCAAATTAAGTTTTATAATATTTAAAATTATTTAATAAAATAATCAAATCAAATCAAATTTTAAATTAATCAAACTTTTAAAATAATTATTCAAATTTAATTTGATTTTTTAAATCCAATTTGATACAAATTTAATTGAATTTGATTTATTTAATTGATATTAAACTTTTAAATTAAGTTCATATTTGTTTATCTAAAATTTTAATATTTTAATTTTTATTTGATTAGTATAAATAATTTAAACACACATAAATAATTCATAAATAATTTTAATTATAAATATAATTTAATGAGTATGATTAATAAATTTTATTTATGAACACAATTCATATGTTATTTTTATAAAATATTAATAAATTAAATATACAGTGTTCAAATTTATTTAATTAATTTATAAAATTATTTAAGATTATTCATTTAATTGATTTTGATATGAATATAAATGAGCTTTTACTCAATTAAATATTAAATTTATTTATATACTTTCATTTATTATTCTATTTTTTTTTTGACAAAATAAAAATAATTATAAATCGTAATTATTAAATTTTGTAAAAGATTTGAATTGTTAATCTAGCCGTCTCTATTAATCTGTCCCATAATTATTGTGAAGGATATAAATCATAAAAAATTCAATTTTAATATGGTAATTAAGACATGTAAAAATTATCTGAATTTAAAAAAAAAAAAATCTCTTTTAAAATTATCATTGTATCTTACCCATACATCATCTGTGGGGAAACTGTAATTATTAAACTCGAACACGAAGGAGAGATGTGGTTTGCGTTATCTAGATATCGAATGGCTTCCCGTTGTCCCCAAAACGCAGGGGCCAACTCTCCACCACCCGAGAATCCAACCCTATCTGCTCGGGAAAAGCCAAATCGTGTTCCTCTACAGTATTAAAACCAATCAATAGTTTTCCAATATAAACAACTTTGGCTCGTTTTCTGCACGAGTATTGCTTTCTCCTCCCGCCATCGTCGTTCTCGCTTGGCAGCTCACTGCTCAAGCTTCTCTCTCTGGTACATTTGATTAGCTATGCAGTTTATCTTATCAATTTCCTATTTCTTTGAGCAATTTTATGGCATTCTAATATTGATTCCTTGTTCCACTGGTTGTACTCATTTTGCGTGTTTTTTTGTTGTGCCCCGTGAGTAGCATGCATGGTCCAATGTCACCTTTTTTTTTTTTTCATTGTACTTTTTATCCTAAATCTACTTCTTCATTCTGGATTTATTGTGTGAATGAATAGCCGAAGTCTTATCTGCCTTTTTTTAACCAAGTGGTTATAGTGCAAAGAGAGATCAGAGGAAGTTACCGAGTTGACTTATTAAAGAAGCTGGAATCATTTGATTTCTGGATTTTGTTTTGCGAGACGATCCAATTCTAGTGATAGTATTTCATGCTTCTATTTGGTTATGCTAATTAATACATCCAAAACATCTGTTTCAAGATTTGACTTTTACTCTGGAACATCAAGCTATTTCATTTCAAAACATGTGTTTTCATCGACATATATTGATTTATAAGTTATTAAGAGGAGAAGAAGAACAAGGGCTTCTTTTTGCTAATATGAATAGAATCCACGTAAACGAAATTACTTTTAGCATATATTCTGATCAAATATGGCTTTTGGATTTTGATGTTCTTCCCTTGTACTGATTGCTTGTATTGGAAGGTCTGGAGGGTAGCAGAAAGACAATATGGCTAAAATGATGGTGTCTCCCATTGAATGCAAAATGGGTTTTCCAGGCAAACCATTTCAGGCAGGGTCCATGCTAACATCAAAGATGTGGAATTCTACACTCTTAAATGCTCAAAGACCCAAAACTAGAAGATGCATTTCAGCATTTAAAGTGCTCGCTGTAAAGTCTGAAACTGGTGTTGTGCCTAGGTTGGAGGACTTACTTAATCTGGACACAAAACCTTACACTGATAAAATCATCGCTGAATACATCTGGTATGCCACATGCATCTCTGTTCATAATTTCTGAAACTTATAGAACTAGTCTATAAGATGAAGTAATGTGAGTTTGAAAGGATAATAGAATGCAAAACCTTCGCTCAGTTTCTTGTTTTTTCTATTACATCAAGTTTTATTTTAGCACAAAAAATTTAGTTATGTAATTAATAACAGTATGAATATTACCTGCAGTTTAATCTGTGGCTTAAATTTCAATGGAGGATAAACTCCATATAGTTGTCACTAACTTGAAGCCTAATTTAATTTAAAGCACAACTTATTCTATATATCACAGAACTTATTTTGGATACTGAATATTATGTGGATATTGGATGTCATAAATTCTTTCTTAACTTCAACTAGGATTGGAGGAACTGGTATTGACCTCCGAAGCAAATCGAGGGTATGTGTTTCTTCACATCTTTTTTGACTGTCTCTACAAGAACAATCAAGCAGAAACCTGTAGAAAATAGTCTTCTCATGTTTTTTAACAGTTTTTAAATTTGGTCAGACTATATCAAGGCCTGTGGAACGCCCATCTGAATTACCAAAATGGAACTATGATGGATCAAGCACCGGTCAAGCTCCTGGAGAAGATAGTGAAGTTATTCTATAGTGAGATAGATTATGCTTAGTCTTTATGTTTCGTTTCTCTATCGAGATTGCAAAATGAAAGTTCTCAGTTTCCTTTGTGCTGAGCTATTACTTTTACCAACAGTCCTCAAGCTATTTTTAAGGATCCATTTCGCGGAGGAAACAATATATTGGTTAGTATAGTCTGCTGACACAAATTTTCTAATCTCAAACAAACAAGCAAAAAGTTAAAAAGTTTCAAACTTACACTAATTATTTCTTGAGTATTGACACATGTTTTTTATGAAGGTAATTTGTGATTCATATACTCCAAGTGGAGAACCTATCCCTACCAACAAGAGACACAGAGCTGCGCAGATATTCAGTGACCAAAAGGTCATTGACGAAGTTCCTTGGTAAGATAAAGCATAGTTATCTTGAGACCACCAGTCCCTTTTCTTTTGCTATTGTATAATAGATCCATCTTGTTTTCAATTTGCCTAGCTAAGATGTTTTCATTAATAATATTCTCTGCAATACTTTTAGGTTTGGTATCGAGCAAGAGTACACCTTACTTCAAACTAACGTGAAGTGGCCTCTTGGCTGGCCTGTGGGAGGCTATCCTGGCCCTCAGGTAACTTATTTTTCATTTTCCTAGCAAACACTTGAGTTATGTCATGAAGATGAGAATGAAAGGAGGAGCTTAAAAAAAAAGGACAGTTCAATGCAAGAAGCTCCCGCCAATATAAGATTCCGATAAAGGATCTATTGTACACAATTTTTTCCTGCATTGCAAGAAACTATTTTTGTGACTTAAATCCATAATCAAAAGGTCATATGACAGTGATTTTACTGTTACGTCAAAGCTCCCCTTCGAAGGAAGAGTACCCATAAAAAAGGGGAAAAACATGAGAAAAACCGATGCATCCTCTATGTTATACTGCTTAGTTTCTAAGACGTTAATAATCATAGACAACATAATATCGCAGGGGCCTTACTACTGTGCGGCAGGTGCAGATAAGACATTTGGTCGTGATATCTCAGATGCTCATTACAAGGCATGTTTGTATGCCGGAATCAACATAAGTGGAACTAATGGGGAGGTTATGCCTGGCCAGGTGTTGTGTTCTTCTGTTTCTTGAGTACATTATTGATCTTTATTTCATTCATATGCTGATCTCTTAAAATTTCAGCATTACCAAAACACTAATTCTATGAAAAGAATATCTTGCTTTACTCGGTATACTACTTGGTAGATGGTTCCATATTAATGTATGATTTCTCAAATGGCAATTTGTATTTTTCATATATTTCACTGTAATTATAGAAATTGTATCATGGTCTATGATGTTCGTTCTTCAGATATATTTGAGGCTTTCTCAACTTCAATAGATAGATAACAGAAGATGTATCTATGCAGTGGGAGTTTCAAGTTGGACCCAGTGTCGGAATTGATGCAGGGGATCATATATGGGCTTCAAGATACATTCTTGAGGTAATGTTTTTTCCTCTCTCGAATCTCAAAACAGAAGGAAAGGTTGAGTAACATTTTATTGTTTTCCTTGATCTTTATGAACTTTGTATTATCCATTTATCTTAGAGATCTCTTTTCTATAAAATGCTCAAATTTACATTTGTTGGTGCAAAAACCACAGCTTGATCTCTATTTAGCATCTTGATATTTTTTTTGTCCAAACAATTTATTAGGGCCATAATAATTTTCCTCAACTTACAGCAACTTAAGAGATCCTTGTACTTCTTGCGAAGCAGTATTTTATTCATGCAATTATTTCCTGTTTGAAAATGGAAAGATTTCATAATTAACTGAATTAGAAATTGAAATTTGAGCAATGATCACAGGAATAAATCAGTTACTCATAGCTGTGTAACTAATGACCAAAGTTTCTTACTGCTACATATTCAGAAAGGAAGTACTTGTTTGAAATGATGAGATCCTGATTACTCAAGCTATTCGAGATAATTTTTGTTTCAATTTTTTTCTCAGTTTCTGAACATAAGATATGATGATTATTTAGGACCAAGAATTCTTGGTGTTCAAGTCCTTTTTTTCACTTAATGATTATAGTTTTCCCTCATCTAGAGAATTACTGAGCAAGCAGGAGTTGTTCTTACTCTTGATCCAAAACCAATTGAGGTACTTGCATTCTTCGATGGAAATGCATTGACTTATATGTGTGGATATTTCAGAAATAATACTGAGTTGTTCCCAATGTGATTAGGGTGACTGGAATGGTGCCGGATGCCACACAAATTACAGGTAAGAGATCTATGTGGATTTAAGTCTTTTGCAAAAATCATACCATAAGCCGACTGCCTGGGACCCCGCATGGCGAGAGCTTCGTACATCGGGCTGTTCTTTTTTATACTATAAGTCGACTTCACTTAATGGGATAAGACTTGGTTGTTGTTGCAAAAATCATATCATAGTTTTTCTTTCTGACAAATATGCTTTTCATTAATATTGTCAATATGTTCATCTGCTTGACTTCATTTCGATGCTTGGTAATGTAGCACCAAGAGCATGAGAGAAGAAGGTGGCTTTGAAGTAATAAAGAAGGCAATCCTCAATCTGTCACTCCGGCACAAGGAGCACATCAGTGCATATGGAGAAGGTAATGAAAGGAGGTTGACTGGGAAACATGAGACGGCAAACATAAACACCTTTTCCTGGGTACGTACTGAAAACTTACTTTCCATTTTTCCTTAATTTTGCCCATCTTGAATGCTTAGGATGTTCAGTAAGAACTTTGCAACAGGGAGTTGCGAATCGTGGTTGCTCCATTCGTGTGGGACGTGAAACTGAAAAGCAAGGCAAAGGTTTGTTCTCATTTTTCCATGCCCAGTTTTTCTTTGTCAAGATCTTGTCAGATAAGTTTGGAAGAAGTGTTCCATCCTCAACTTGTTTTGCATAATCTCAGGATACTTGGAGGATCGTCGGCCAGCTTCAAACATGGATCCCTATGTGGTGACCTCTCTTTTGGCTGAAACTACGATTCTTTGGCAACCCACACTGGAAGCAGAGGCTCGGGCTGCTAAGGAGCTGCAGTTGCAAGTGTGAGGATTCTTAATGGTGAAGGGCTCAATCTCAATATCATGATATTCATGTATTCAATCAGTCTATTTGGTACTTGTTATTGTCATTGTACAATTTCCACGTGAATCGGCTTTCTAGCATTGCGTATTTCTCTATACTCAAGTCTTTTTAAGTTGTCAAGACTCAAGATAGAATATCCATGAATCCATCGGTTCTGTTTGTTCAATACCATCACGACAAAAAACAAACAATTTAGTGACGAATTTTGAATAAAAATTCATTGCAAAATTTTTCTGTAATGAAATATTTTTCGTTGTAAATAATTCGTCGTAGAATTTTGCAACGAAAAAAAATAATTCGTCGCAAAAATTTGCAACGAATAAAATTTTTGTTGCAAAATTAATTGCTATTTAGTGATAAAAATAGCAACAAAAATAACTCGTCGCCAAATTTGGCGATGAATAATTATTTTCGTCGCCGAATTCGACGACAAAACCTAGTTCGTCGCCAAATCTGCGACGAAAAAAATTGTTTGTCGCAAAAAAACTAATAAAATTACTTTGCATCGGAAATAAATTTGGCGACGAAAAAACTATTCGTCGCCAAATTTGGCGACGAAACAAATGTCGTCGCCAAATTTAGCAACAAATAGTTATATTCGTCGCCAAATCTGCGAGGAAAACACAATTTGTCGCAAAAGACTAATAAATATATTTTCATGAATGAAAATAAATTTGGCGACGAATAATTATTTTCGTCACCGAATTTGGCGACGAAAACAAATTTTGTTGCAAAATATTCAAGGTCAGTCGACTACAAAATAACATCAGTTGACTGATGTCTGACCAGTTTGACTGGTCAATCGACTATCAAAGTTTTGTAAGATGCTACAGCAACATCAGTCGATTGATCATGTTGATCAATCGACTGGAAAGCGAAGAGTCGACTGGGCAGTCGGCTAAATAAGGTTCTGTAAGGTGATATAGTACATGAGTCGACTGATCACGATCAGTCGACTGATAATGGATAATCTGCGACAAACTATTTTTTCGATGCAATTTCTATGACGAATTTTTTTTTTCGCAATCAAACATTATCAATCGACTGATATGGTGGTCGTCAGTCGACTGGCGGTGGAAAAGCATGTCATAGAATATTTTTTAGCCAGCTGCCCAGTCGACTGATAGTATACCAGTCGACTGGACACATGAGGCAGTCGACTGTTGCTTCTTTTTTTGCAACGAAAATTGTTTTCGTTGCCAAATTTGCGACGAAAAATTATTTTTCGTCGCAAATCTACGACGAAGTTTATTTTCGTTGCTAATATGAGAAAATTTAAAAAAATATCATGATAATTTTATTATTTTTCCTGTTTTATAACAAACACATATGACAATATAAACTAATTCACATATCAAACTTCAATATCAAATCAATATATACATAACAAACATAACTTACAATACATAAATATCGAATGTGATAAGTCAAGTAACATTTAAATACAACAAATTCAAACATAACCACCATCGTCACCATCATCATCAAAAAATACATCATCATTGTCATTATTACAGGGATCAGGAGGAGGACCAGATTGAGGAGGAAGTCGACTTGAACTAGACGTTAATTGAAGATGTTGCATAATTAATTTCCTGCTCTCTTTGTCTCGATTCATTTTCCTTTTGCGCTAGTAACCTCCTCAAATGAGTAACCTCTTTGGTCAATTGATTTATTTCTGCTCTTACTGTCAGTGAGGATAAAGAAGAAGCATCAGGGGTTTTATAGATTCAGCTCAAAGAATTGAGTCCAATTATTGTTCCACTTTTCGCCCCGCCAGTTGCTTCAAGCCATAAATTGATATTGCTAATAGAAAGCTCAGATTCGACTGCATCATCACTTGCACTCAAATTTCTCTATGCAAGTTCATCATATTTCTCTTGTTTTGAAATAAAAAAGTTAAATATTAACATAAGAATTTATATTTTTTAAATTACAAACCTTCATTATTTTAGCTCTCTCCCCACTACACGTCTTATCTTTCTTTTGGAATGTACGAGTGAAAGTGTCTATAAATGATGGCTCAATCCCCGTCTCCTGGGCCTAAACAAACATCATTATAATTTATAAATTAGTGAGTATTAGATTACAAAATTAGGATTAGAAAAAAACTCACCAATCGATGTCTATGTTCATCGATATTTATTGAGCCTCCTGCATACGTGACAGACATAGCGCCGACATTACAATGTTGATTTTTCTTATTTTGCTCACTCCGTTTGCTATCCTCAGATTCCCTATATGCAACAATATTATTCCAATTCTCCTCGGTTATGCAGTGTGACTTTTTTACTTTTGGTTTTTGCATAACTGAGTATGTTTATGATATGGTCGCCACACTTTTTCTTGAAAATTCTCCTTATCTCTAGTGTTTCACTCTCCTCCGAAGTAAATATCCATTACAGTAGAGAAAAAAATGAATTGATTATATTAACTACAATTTTATATATAAAATGATTTAAATTACTTATGTTAAACTCGTTCCACCACAAACTTTTTATTTCTTCCGGCGTACTCGTATAACTCATAGAAACTCCGTCCCAATAGTTATTCACTATTTTATTCACCTCGTGAATAACATGTATAGAATTTATAAATCTAACATAAAATAAAAACAAACCATGTTAGATACTTATAAAAATACATATCGTATTAAAAACATAGATAATTTAAAACTTGAATACTTATGAATCTCTGCGCGGAAATATCAACTCTCGCGTATCTTCCCTCTCAACGAGTGATTGTTGTACTGGGAAAGATACATTAGCAAATATCTATTGAAAACCAGAAAATCCTGCAACTGGAGAAGAGGTGGAGGGCACATTTCTTGCAAGAGCATATCGTGTCAGGGCTATAGCAAGAGGAAGATCAGGATCTTCCATCGCTATCTGGCCTACGATGATCATAATTATTAGAAGAATATGGCAGTAAAAAAAAGAATTACATTTGCATATCAAATTTATAATATGAACAATACTAAAAAAATTAGCATATTTGAAGCAACTGGATAACCTATAAAAAAAGATAGTTCATCAATATATCAAATATATGAAATTTAAAATTAGACAGTAAATAGAAACATAATTGATATCGAATAAAAGTTACCCATAAGTATAAATCGAAGTCCTCTTTGTGAATTTCATCCTGGTCATACGTTTGTTCGATCTCATCATCTTCATCATTATCGTCATTGTCATCGTCATCGTCATCGTTATTGTCATCCTCTAAATTAAATTCTTCATCTTTATCCTCATTCATTTCACTTGCTTCAATGTCTATTACTATGCCGCTGGGATCTCGTAACGTTGAAATATTATATTCTTCGATATGAAATGTATTGACAACTTCATCTTGTTGATATGCTATGTCTTCCCAATATTCCTCAATTTTTTTACATGCTTAATTTTGTTTTACAAATAACCCACCAATCATTTTTGTCTCGTCTCAAACTAAGATATGAAGCATAAAATACTTGAATCGCTTGTTGTGCTAACACAAATGGTCCATACCTCTTGTATATCTTTTTGTGATTTATTTCAACTAAATTAAACTGTGGATACACTCTCATGCCTTTGATAGGGTCAAACCAATGACACATAAATAAAACAACTCGTAAATCTGAGTTTGGGTACTCTACCTCTAAACTTTCATCTAACAAACCATAAAAATCATTCTTTGCACCTCCATCATTAGATGATTGAACACAAACTCCACTATTCATTGTAGCTTTGCCCATTTCATATTCTTGAGTATGAAAATTATATCCGTTTATAAAATATATCGATCATATTTTCACCATTGAGTTTGGATCCCATGACAGATGGTTTACTAATTCTTATTCGATGTGAGCGTGATTATCAAGAACCTAAAGTCAAATAAGTATGTAGTAAAGTCAATATTTAACCAATTTATTATTATAGACTACTTACATATTTTTTGAACCATGGTGTAAATTCTTAATCGCAGAAACGATCAAACTCATGCTCTGAAAGCTCAGAATATAGGGTTTAGAAAATCCTACCATAAAAATAAATATAACACGAACAATAATTTACGATATATAAAATATATAATATAACATGTATATACTCACTCGAAATACGGTGTTAATTATGGACAATTCAGTAAAATATATGTGTGGGTTACTTGTCACTTTTGACCAGTTAAGTATCTACATGTACAAGATCCACTAGGTCGACCAAGGTAGTTAAAAATTGGGAATGAGTTCAAATTGGGATCAACATGACCCTCATCATTTCTTCTTGCTCTCCGACTTTTACATTGAACGTGAGATTCAAAATAATATGATGCAAAAATTATAACTTCCTCCACAATATATGCATTAACAATAGAAACCTTAACATAACCCTTATTTTTCACCTTTTTTTCAAGTGATAGAGGAATCTAATAGTAATAAAATAAAATGTATTAGAAATTAACTTATACTAAAATTAATCAAATGCACTAACAATGATATAAAAAAAAAGGAAAAAATTCACCTTTCAAATGAATACATCCATCAAAATTGAACAGGACCTCCAACTTTGGCCTCATATGACAAGTGAACCAAAAGATGTTCCATAGAATCAAAAAATACCTGTGAAAATATTCTTTCTAAGTTACACAAAATGATTTGAATGACTCTCTCTAATTTCTCCATGTGTAAATGACTCAATACTGTCGAGCAAATATCATGAAGAAAAATACTTAATTTCGTAATTGCACCCCATACAAAATGTGGTAACATTTCCTTAAAAGCAATAGGAATTAGTCTTTTCATGAATATATGATAGTCATGACTTTTCAAACCAATCAATTTACATTCCTTCAAATCGACGCTTCTGCCAAGATTAGAGACATAACCATCATGAAATCTCAATAATTTCAATCATTCACAAATAATCCGTCTCTAATCCTTATTCAATGTATAAACTGCTTTTGGTTTTGGTCCCCTATTATTTTCATCAACATCAGGGGTGGGTCGTTTATAGATGAGACGCATATTTTTTCTTGCATTCAGATTGTCTTTTGTTTTTTGAGTAATATCTATCACTGTATTTATCATATTATCAAAAATATTCTTCTCAATATGCATTACATCAAGATTGTGATGAATCAAATTACTCTGCCATATGACAAATCTCAAAATATACTCCGTTTAATCCATTTATGCGTACTTCCATAGTCATATATTGTAACATTTGGTTCTTCAATTACAGATGGAAAGTTAAGCACTCTATGTCATAAGAATTGACCAGTTAATCTCAATGGTGGAGGTGTTCTTTCAATTCTATTCTTAGTAAATTCTTCTTTATTTCTTCTGAATTTATGATTCGATAGTAAAAATTGTCTATGATAATCAAAATAATTTGATTTCTTTTCATGTTTCAATCTGAATGACTTTGATCTCTCCATACATATTGGACATCCTAATCTCAGCGGTACTCCATCACGATAACATACCATAGGCAGGAAAATCATTTACGGTCCAAAGAAGCGTAGCTCTCATTGTGAACATTTGATTAGTATAGACATCATATGTAGAAATACTCTCATCCCATAGTTATTTCGGCTCGGTAATCAGTGGTTGCATGTAAACATCTATTAACTTTTTAGGATTACGAGGGTTAGGAACAATCAATGTTAAAAACATATACGGTGTTTTCATACACATACCGGGTGGAAGATTATACGGAGTTAAAATTATTGGCCAGCAAGAATAAGTTCTTCCTGATTTGCCAAATGGAGCAAATTCATCAGCATATAGACCAACCTGATATTTCGAGTCTCATTCGCAAACTCAGGATATGTTCTATCAAAATTTTTCTACGCCTCTGCATCTGATGGATGACACATTAGCCCTTCCTCTATTTCATGATTTGCATACCAAGTCATGTATTCAGCAGTGACCTTTGATGCATAAAACATTTACAATCTAGGAGTTAAAGACAGATAAAACATTTGCCTGTATGATTTATGTCGCTTATTACAATTCAATCTCGTGGTACTCTTGTACCTACATTGATTACAGAATTTACAAATCTCTGCATCTGCATTATCTCCCCAATATAACATACAACCATCTCTGTAAACATCAATTCTTTCCGCCGAAAGACCTAAATCTTTCACAAGTTTTTTCATACTGTAAAAAACATTGGGCATTATGTGATCACGCGGTAATACTTCTCCAATAACTTGAACGAAATCATTAAAACAATCTTCGAACACATTATGCTCAGCTTTAACATTCAACAATCTTGTGGTTAGAGATAATTTAGTGTGACTGTCACAACTAGACCATACGGGTTCATCTACAGCTCTCAATACATCTTGAAATTTGAGATATGGTTCATTGTATTCATTTTCATGAACACCTGTTACTTCTACCTCCTCCAACGACGATGAATAATTGGTATACATGTGTTCAAATGTTTGAAGATAACTTGAACTTACAGTGTTCGATTCGGTATTCAAATTATGACCAACTGCATCAACTATCATTCTCTGATATGAATTAAATTGATCATAATATATTTGATCTCCACTAACTCTCTTTTGTATGTTTCATCCAATCTCTTCATCGGATATAAAAGGTTCACCATGACATGTCCAATTATAATAATTTGCGATAAAGCCAAATCTACAAAGATGTTCTCGAACTTTATCGTACTAAAAAAATTTACCATTATGATATTTTTTTGCATGGACACTTTAATTTATTCCCATCCATAAACTCAACATTACTACCAATAAAATTCAAAAATTGTTTTAGCCCAATAATAAATTCATCGGTTAAACCCCGACGTTCTAGTAAATTCTTTTTATACACCCAACTTCTTTCTCTCTCCATTTATCCTGTTTCCAAATTTATATCAAGGATTAATTCTATTTTTTCCATGTACCGTCCATATTAATTGAACAATAAATTTATACTCAAAATAAATTCTTCTAGTACTTACTTATTTTTGGTATGATATTTAATTACAAACTATAACATATCGAACAAATAATATATATTTACAGTAAAAGAAATACATAAAATTAAACATTAATTATATATATTATATAATGATAATGTTATAAATTTTTGAATATATAAATATATCTGCCCTGGTGGAAGCAACGGATGAGCTCACAGCAGAAGACTTTACGAACACGCGGATCACCTGAAGGATGAAGTACGACAAGCCTATATATGAAAAATAAAACATTAATTTTGTATGTACATTACACATATCACCTAAAGACGATCGCTATGCACGCACACGAATCACCTGAAGAACGAATGTAGCCCCTGCCGCATCTTGCTCCTGTAGCGTGCTTGCATCCCTGCCGCGTCTTGCCCTGCGGTGTGCTTGCGGGCCTGCCGCTTGCTCGCGACGGCATCAGCCACGAGCACACACGCGCGAGTGGTGCTCGCGACATCGCGTGCTCGTGGCAGCTACCGTGCGCGGCGATGCCGGCCGGTGCTCTGACGATGGCGGCGGAGGAAGAGGGCGGTGGAAGAGGAAAGGCATACCGGAGGGGATTGGGGAGCGAGCGCGTGAGAAGAGGAAAGGGGGAAGGGGGTAATTAGGGGAAATCGGCGACGATGTAGAATTCGTTGCAATATTCGTTGCCAATTCGGCAACGAATATAGTATTCGTCGCAGAATTGGCGATGAATACGATATTCGCCGCCGAATTAGCGACGAATATGATATTCGTCGCCAATTGGTGATGGATATAATATTCGTTGCCAATTAAAAAATCTAACGAAATATTTTCGTCGCTAAAATTATCGCAAAATTTGTAACAAATTAATAAATCGTTGCAAATTCTGCGACCAATTCATATTTCATCGCAAAATTGACGACGAAAAGTAAATTCGTTGCCAAATTAGTGACGAAAAGTAAATTTGTTGCCAAATTAGCGACGATTATTAAATTCGTTGCAAATTTCTTAATTCCCGCCGTTGTCTTTTTCGTAAAATAATTGAAAATTTCCGATGAAAATATTTCGTCGCCAAATTTGTCGGAATATTTGCAACGAATTCTAGATTTATTGCAAAATTTTTTGTTGAAAATTTCGTTACTAATTTGCGACAAAATTTTAAATTCGTTGCAAATTTTGTTGTAAATTTACAATAAATTATTTTCGTTGCTAAATTTTGTCATTATTTTGATGTATTTTTGTAGTGCTTGTTATTCAGATTCAGCAAAGAATAAGACCGTGCAATATTTCTTGATCTCTTTTCAAAGAATGTTAAAATAGATGTTGCCGAGGTAGCTTAGCTTGTAGAGGAAAGATCATAGGATGTGTTGGCGGTGACCACATTTGTCAAGGGAAAGTATTGTTCTTGTGCAAGAGTTCATCAAGGCCACACAAATCTATTAGAAATCATGAGGAAGTCATCCATAACATTGCTTCCAGGTCCTTTTGCTCGCTCCATCTCGGCTCCTAAACGTTCGATTAGTCCGTTGTTCGTTATTATTACAGTATATGTGACTTAATGCCCCCTCAACATTGTCTTATGATATCTCTTCGTTGTTTCTGGTCCTTATGATATCTTATCGTAGCTGGACTCGATTTGTAGTTGGTATCATTACAATCTGCATACATTTCATTGACATGGTTAGGAAAAAACATGATTTTTTTTTTGTTTACTCTTTCAACTTCATTAAAGCTTCTGCCATTTTACATATTAGTATGGTATCGCTTGCAAAGCTCGTTAATCACCATCCATTTCCCTTTTGTATTATTCCCATCATATCGAGCCAAGTTTGAGTTGCAATATTGGCTAAGCGAATTGGTTAACTGACAGCTTTTGGTCCGTCCTATAGGCTCTTGCATGATAATTTTGATCGACGTTTGTCATAGTTAACTTCACCAGATGTTTTGTAGATACATCTGTTGCACAAACCATTATTATATTAGGAAGATCGTGAGCAAGAAAACTTAATTTTTTATGACAAGTAGCATTAATTACCAGTACCAGTGCAAGCTTAGACAGTTAGACTTCAAGATCCGCCATTGGGATAAGCCAATGCCTATCTAATTTTGTTTGAGAAATTTGACAACCTTCAAGATCAACAAGCCCCAACTGATAAATTTGTTGCAGTTATTTGTTTAGTAGATTGTCGATTCTTAGTTCTTACTGTTGACAACTTGGTATCCCACTTTGTAGCTGACCTCATATCATTGACTAATAGGGGAGAGTGATGAAAATGAGGTTTGCATACGAAGGTAACAACTTTGTATATATACATTAGTAGATACTAATCCAAACTACAAAACGATCAATAATTGGCCATATCAATGTTTCAGAACTTTGAAGTCAATCTTAAGGGATGTAAAACTAATTCTTTGACACATAAAAGTCTTCAAAATTTTCGGTTTCGTGCAAGTCTGTTTGTAGTAATATCAGAGTTATCTTTCTGATATATAAGAACAGTAGATTTGCCTTTGTTTTCTGAAATGGATCCGGCATAATTGCAGAGTTTTGCATTGTTGAATTGGCAGAGCTTGGTGTCTCATCTATTGAAGGTAGGGACTACGAAGTCAAAAACTAAGACATACACCGAGGAATCCTCAGAATCTAATGCCGAACACCGTCGACCAGAGTGGCCGACAGCAACCTCATCATTCTTGCCCCCTTTCTCGATTGTTACTGACGTTATCCTGCTTGCCTATCCAGATGGTGGTTTTTTTAATTCCGTCCTCTTTTACTGCCCCACCTCAGACGGCAGAGAGGAAGTCTCTCGCCGTCACTGACGTCGAGGAGACAGTCTTTTCCAGAGAATTTGGAGCGACGATAAAGACATTAAGATCCTTCAAGGATTCTTGGATTTCACTTGGAGAAGACACTTAAGTCTACTACGTGGAGATGAAGAATAACTTTAATTTCGAGTTTACAAAGAATCAATTGATTGAAAGGCTCTGTGCCGACACTAAAATGAATATAATGATGGCAATCCATGAATCTTCAAGAAAATCAAAAGAATATAATATGATTTACGAATAAAATTTAATTTTATCGAATTTCTACGAAAATAATAAAACATAATACGAAAACGATAGCATAAATAAAGTGAACATGAGTGCAACAAAATGACCATCATTCTTCATCTTCAAAATTCAAGCCGAAGTTCATGCGAAGAAACCGAGGACAAGTCTTCCATAGGATTCTAGGATGACGGCATCGTAAACTTCTCGCCGATAGAATGCGAGGAGTTTGTCAGAATAACTAACTCTTGTGGGGACTATGTTTTATTTATAGAGATCGGATCAAATCCATTATCGAATCCTATAATCGAAATTCATAAACAAATAAGTAGATCACTTAATTGGATTCGAATCAATACGGCATAATCGGATGATTACGATAATCATATGAACCCACATCCAACATATAATTCCATGGGGAAAGATTTTATTGTAAAAATTAAAGTGTATTCTTGTCTAATTTGTTATCTGTTAAATTGAGGTAATCAAATAAAGACTACTAAGTTATTGGAATATTTTTAAAAATCTCATTTGGTGTGTTATGGGCTTTGATGTGTAAAGACCAAATTGTTTTGTTTTATTTTATTTCTAGGATGAACCGAAATAAAATAAAATCTTTCAATATAAATAAGGTTTAGCCCCCAATCTAAGAACGATAACTAGTTATTCTACATTCCATCAGTAAATCATTGAAGCCTCTTAAAAAGAATTTACACTTGGAATATCATTATTAATTCTGCATGTAATGATAATTTAATCATCTCAATTTTGATGAAATTGCGGATTTCAAATATTATAACAATTAATCTTCCCCGGGACCTTTCTAATTTGTTCTGTGTCTCCTATAATAATAATAATATATATATATATATATATATATATATATATATATATATATAAAAGTCGACTGTTGTGTGCGAAGTCATGCGCTGCGCCATAATACTACGATGACAATGATTTCACTTATTCACAACACGAGATGAGCGTGAAATCACTGCTCATCGCAATGTTTCAAGCATAAATAGCGTATGACTTGATCTTGATATCGATCATATATATATATATATATATATATATATATATATATATATATATATATATATATATATATATATATATATATATATATATATATATATATATATGGTATCAGAGCCTTCGAACCTAGGGATGAATGAACAGTAAACTAGAATATTTAGATCTAGCCACAACATCTGGAAGAAAAATACAAACATTAGACCTATCAACACATCACTGTTATCACAGATCTAGACAAACCTCACATCAAATACACTCATAACACTTCCAACTAAACACCATAACCGACCTTATCATTGGAGGAAGTCTATCGACAACAACAAATCTTCAAGATCTACATCACGTTTCTAATATAATAATAAACACTCTTAACAAACAGCAGGGTCAGCTCAACGAAATAAGTCAAAACATTGAATACCTCAAGATTTGCCAAGAAGGCCTGAACAGAAGGATTAGCCAAGTTAATTTTATAAACCTACCTAAGAGAAGTGACCTGATAAATCTCACTAGGGTTTTAAATCAGAACCAACCGAGAAATTTCGAAATTGAAAACAAAGACCTTTTAGCAAAAGTAGAAAAATTCCTAAAGACAATAGAGTGTCAGTTCAAGGAATTACAAGGACAAATAGGAGATCTCCTCCTTAAATGAACAGATTGAATTTCAAAAATACCTACTACGAAGAAGCTTTAGAATACGCACAAGCTTATACAAAAACCCGCGAAGACGGATATAACAAAGTAGAAGTACCAAGAAAGGCAGATCAAATTCAAATACAACAAAATAATATAATAATAGCACTGCTAACCTCATTACATCATAGGATCACAGTACTAGAAACAAAAATCCTTAATATTGAAAGAAATACAGTGGAAGTAGGAAACATAAGAAATTGGAACCAATCTATCGAGACCCTCAGTAAAGATTTAGGAAAGCTCTCTACAGGAGGGATAATCAGAAGAAGACCCTCTGTTGGTGCAGTGGGCACCAAAGTCGAACCGATATTTTGATTATGGCAAAAGGCTCAATAGTTAAGAGTATATTTGTTATCTTACGAGCTCAATTAAGTGTGCAGAAATGCTAAAGTTAAGCGGAAGGTCTGCGACACCCGGTGGGAACCGAGGTGGTCGGGCAACGCCAGAGGGATTTCGGAGGAAGCCGAGGTACTCGGGTGAAGACCGGAAGCGAGGCTACAAGGTAAGCTCGTGTGAAAGCGAAGCAAGGACGTTAAGCGTAGATCCGACCCAATACCTCCAATGGAAGGTCTAGGTCGAGATCAGTTGGTTAGAACCATCGTACTTTATATTTTAAGCTAACTTGTACTGCAGTCCAAAACCCTTTAACCATGCCTACTACACCAATCGCCTGGTCTAGTTCCAGCCTCGAGAAGAGCTCGAATTTCAAGGGGGTGAATTTGGACTTGACTCGTGTTTTGGTACAAAGGGTGATGTGGCATCAAGGTGGACATCCAAACCATCACCAAGCTTGGACCTCCAAAATTAGGTGATGTGGCATCAAGGTGGACATCCAAAACCATCATCAAGTTGGACGCCCAAAATGAGGTGAGTTGGCACAAGATGGTTGGCAAACCACCATCAAGCTTGGACGCCCAAAATGAGGAGAGTTGGCACAAGATGGTTGGCTCCCATGATGTGGCACAAGTTGGATGGCTCCAACAAGTTGGCGTGAAGGCCTCCTTGAGGTGGCACAAGGTGGTTGGATGAGCACCTCATCCTTGAGTTGGCACAAGGTGGTTGGATGAAGCACCTCATCCTTGAGTTGGCGCAAAGGATGTGGATGAGCAAGACTTGGGGGATAAGAACCTCACCTTGGACACTACCTATGTCTAAATTCATAGATCAATATCCATAAATAGACATGTTCACGCCAAGCAAAATACATAAGAAATCAAGAGCTCTCAACACGCCGTCGTAACGCCGCTACTACTACTCACATTTGCTACGACGAAGTGCCGCCGACAACGAAAGCTACATCTTCTACTTATAAGAGTTGTCGGTATATTTATTTAAGTTCTACTTCTTTAAATTGTCTTTGTGCTTTAATCGTAACAAGGAAAGGGGGAGTGTCCCTTTGCCTTGATTTCTTTTTGTGATCGTTGCTCCTACTTCCAACGAGGAGGAGTGGTTTTAGTGAATTGCCCTCCGTACGTGATCAAGGATCACTAGGGCCGTGGATTAGCAATCGAAAGATTGTGAACCACGTAAAAATATCTTGTCTACTTTATATTTCATTGTGCACTCTCTACTTGCTTTTTACTTATTGCAAAGTTTTTAACGACAGTATCGCTATTCACCTCTAGCGACACTTTCGATCCAACAATTGGTATCGAGTCGGCGCTAAGATTCGGTGAAACCACCAATCTAGCTTTGTTTTCTTTTTTCACAGATTTTTATTTATTTATTTCTGTTTTCGTATAATTATTTCACTTGCTTATCTTCTCCTACATATAGAATTGCATTAGAGGCTTTAGGATCCGGATAAGGTTGTCCTTCGGGTTAGATCCCGAGTAAGGTTGTCCTCCGGAACTTCAACGACATTCGCATTTGATTGTTTATTTCTTTTTGCAAGTTACATTTTATATATTTTTTTTTTTACTTCCTGCACTACTAATCCAAGACGAAAGTCTTGGAATATTCTTTTCGTGTGTGTTTTGCAAGATTCTTTTCGTCGTTCTTCTTGTTTTTAAATGGCCCATCTCGAAGGGTTTAGCACCACCCGACCCCCGTTTTACAACGGTAATGACTTTCGTTATTGGAAGGGTCGGATGGAATGCTTTCTTAAAACCCAAATCGAGATGTGGATCGTAATCCAAACCGGTTTCACACTTCCTATTAATGAAGATGGTGAATCTTTGGGTTACGATCAATGGTCAAATTCCATGAAAAAACAAGTAGAAGCCGATGCCAAGGCAACTCAAATCTTGCAATGTGGGTTGTCCAAGGAAGAGCTCAACCGCGTCGGCCCCTTCATTAGTGCAAAGGACTTATGGACCAAGCTAGTGGAACTACACGAAGGCACCGACGACACGAAGGTATGTAAAAGAGATTTACTTTTAAATAAATTGTATAACTTGAAAATGCAGGAAAACGAGACCGCAACTCAACTACATGCTCAGATCCAAGACATCGTCAACCAACTCCATGCCATCGGACAAAGGTCGAGAATCGCGACCTTATCGTATTCTCTTAACTCGTTTCCTAGGACCACCTTGTGGGCATCCATGGTCGATGCCTACAAGGTCTCCAAGGACCTTTCTAAAATTAGGTTAGGCAATTGTTTTGAACTTGAATTACATGAGCAAACTAACGTGGTCGGGCCGAAGAGTATTGCGTTAGTTGCGAGTTCCAAGAAGAAGCAGCCCCAAGCAAGCCACCCCCGACGGACGACGACGCGTCTGAATCGGACGTAGACTCCGAAATAGAATCCGAACTAGTCAATCTAGTTCGGAAGATGATCAAGAGCCGAAAACGACCAACAACTCACGGTAAGCCTAAACCTAATTCAAATACTTCTAATTTTAGATGCTATGAGTGCAGAGTTCGGTCACATCAAGTCCGAGTGCCCAAAGCTAAAGAATAACGCATCAAAGACCAAGAAAGCGCTAAACGCTACTTGGGAGGAGTTGTCGGAGGAAGAAGGCGATATCCAAGCTCTAATGGCCAAGCCGACCGAGCACGACTCAAACCAAGAAGAGTCCGAGTCCGAATCCGATGATGAGCTTCCATTCAAGACAAGCCACGGATCCGTATCCGGTTCAAAAGAATCATTAAGGGTAAGTCGGTCGTTACTTAATACTTTGTATGGTGCAATTAAATTTTTAAATAAGAAACTAGCTAAGTCCGAGTCCAAGGTCGAGACCCTAATTGAGGAGGTTAACCTCCTCAAACATGAGGTCTCCTAACCTCTTCGACTACTCGTATTCAAGAGGAGGACTCAACTCTGTTGAAAAGCTTGAAGTTGAGAACTCGCTTTGAAAACACAAGTCGAAGACCTTAGGAACACGTTGGAAAGGTTCACTTTGGGATCCAAGGGACTTGACCTCTTACTTGGATCACAAAGGGTCGTGTACAACAAGGCCGGACTCGGGTTTAACTCAAATACAACCAATAAGTCATATATGTCTATAGTAAACCAACATAAGAAAAATGTCCAAGCATGGGTCCCTAAGATCACTTTGATTTCAACTTTAGGATCTAACATGTATTGGGTTCCCAAGGACCAAATTCACTATGTGAATAGACCCACTCGATTCAATGGTCCAGGGGGAGCCAATACAAAATGTATTTTTGTTAAGTCTTAGAAATTGCATGCTTAGTTTTTCCTTTATTTTTAGAATGGTTAGATAGGACTCATAATCAACTAAAATCCTACGAAAAGATTGAGCCTCGGGGAGCCTCTTTTCAAAAATAACTAGTTAGACCAAGATGTAGTCTCAAGTAAGTCGAGTTATCAATTTCTTGAAATTAGCTTTGTCTAAGGAAGTGGTCGTTGTTCCGATCAAAGAAGGCCTCTGTGCCTCGCCACGACCTGGAAGCTAATCTCTTGAAAAGATTACTTGATGAGCTTAGACTAAATCCGAATCTAACCTAATGTTGGTTAATTTAAATTCATTAAAATTAATCAAGTAAAATTGAAAGTCATCTCACAATAATACATAGGAATAACATGTTTTGATCATGTAGATATTGGTGAGATGATTTAGGTTTAAAAACTTACAAACAACCCTTTAGTAATTCCAATATCCGATCCAACTACCTTATATGTAGGATCAATGGATGTTGGACAGTGGTTGCTCCCGACACATGACCGGATCAACTCAGATTTTGGTTACGATTCAAACGACAAGGATCGGTAGCCTTCGAAATAACGGCAAGCTCAAAATCATCGGATCGTGATATTGAGCTCAACTCTAACTTTACAATTCAAAATGTCTTATTAGTAGAAAACTTTCAATATAATTTACTTAGTGTAAGCCAATTGTGTGATAACAATTATAAGGTCATATTTCTAGAAAATGAATGCGTAATCAAGATAAATGCAACATCTAAAATAATACTTAAAGGAACTAGGAATAGCAACATCTACACAATAAATTTACCCAACTCCTCAACCAAGTGTCTTATGACACAGCAAGAAGAGGAATCTTGGTTATGGCATCAAGACTGACACTGCACTCCAAGACTCGTCCACAAGATGAGTCGAGTGGCTTGGTTATAGGTTTGCCTAAACTAAACAACTTGGATAATAAAATATGTAATGCTTGTCAACAAGGTAAACAATCTAGGACACAACATCAATTAACTAATCAAGAACGAACCAAAAGTGTTCTTGAGCTCCTACACATGGATCTATTTGATTCACATGGAGCTAAGTCACTCAATGGTAGTCAATTTTGCTTAGTCATAATTGACGACTATTCTAGATTTACTTGGGTTAGGTTTATCAAACATAAAAATGATACTCTAGACCAACTAATCAATCTTTGTAGGTTAATCGAAAATCAAAGAACCTTAAGATTAAAAAGACTTAGAAGCGATCATGGTGGTGAATTGAAAACCACGGTTTACAGATTTACTAACCTAACGGATACCACCATGAGTTTTCATGTCCTAGAACCCCACAACAAAATGGGTTAGTCGACGGAAAAATAGAACCCTACAAGAAGCCGCTAGGACAATGTTAAACGAGTATAACCTACCCGATAGATTTTGGCGAGGCCGCTAGTTAGTACGGCTTGCTATGTCCAAAATAGGATCCTTATGGTAAAGAGGCACCAAAAAGTCCTCGTGCGAGATTTATCACGATAAAATACCACATCAAATACTTTAGGGTATTTGGATGCAAGGTACATATCTTAAACACTAAGGATTACCTAGGAAATTCAAATCCAAAACCTCTCTGGAACCTTTCTAGGATACTCAACCACCAAGAGAGCTTATAGGGTATACAATCACGACACTCTTAGAGTCGAAGAAACCATTAATATAGTTTTCAACGAAGGACACGAACCCTGCTCAATCCTTAACAAAACCAACTAGCAAATCAACTTATAGCAAACCCGACTCGATCTTGAACTTGAATCTCGTCCCTAACCCAAGTCATCCTATCGACCAAGTGATAGATGACCCTAACCCAAGTCATCCTATCAATCAAGTTATAGGTGATCCAAATTTAGGGGTTGAACTAGAGCTTCATCGAAACATTAGTCAAATCTCGTTAATTTCCAAAATCGAACCCAAAACTATTGAACAAGCACTTCTTGATCCCGATGGATTATTGCTATGCAAGAAGAGCTAGCTCAATTCACTAGAAATGAAGTGAATTAGTACCACCACCTAAAGAAAAATCAATTATTGGAACAAGGTGGGTATTTCGAAATAAACTTGATGATAAAGGTGAAGTAGTTAGAAATAAAGCTAGGTTAGTCGCAAAAGGGTTTAGTCAAGTCGAAGGTTTAGATTACGATGAGACCTACGCCCCCGTAGCAAGACTAGAGTCCATCCGAATGTTGTTAGCATATGCTGCACATCGAGGTTTTAAATTGTTTCAAATGGATGTCAAGTCAGCATTTTTGAATGGATACATTAAGGAAGAAGTTTACGTCAGTCAACCTCCCGGATTCGAAAATCTAGATAAACCTGACCATGTCCTTATACTTAAGAAAGCCCTATATGGACTCAAACAAGCCCCAAGAGCTTGGTACGAAAGGCTTTCGATCTATCTTAAGTCCAAAGGATTCAACCAAGGTTTAGTCGACCCAACCTTATTCGTTAAAACCGTAGGAAAAGTAATCTTTATAGCCCAAATCTATGTAGATGATATAATTTTTGGAACTACCAACTCGATCCTGCTAAACGAATTCATCTCACTTATGGAAAGTGAATTTGAAATGAATTTAGTAGGAGAGTTAAGTTTCTTCTTAGGTTTACAAATTAAACAAACTAAAGATGGAATATATTTACATCAACAAAAATATACTAAGGACTTAATAAATCGATTTGGAATGCAAGATGCTAAAATAATTAATACACCTATAGCAACTAATGTTAATATAAACGAAGATGTAGAAGGAAAACCCGTTGACCTAAAATTCTATAGAGCGCAATAGGAAGTCTCTATACTTAACCGCTGAGCCAAGACATTTTATTCATGCGGTAAGTATGTGCGCAAGGTTACAAACCTGTGCCAAGGAGTCTCACCTAACCCTAGTCAAGCGTATCCTTAGATATCTAAAGGGCACGCTAAGCGTAGGTATTTGGTACCCTAGATCTACCGAGTTTAATCTAATCGGCTACTCGACTCCGACTATGCGGTAGTAAACTCGATAGAAAGAGCACGAGTGGTTGTTGTCAAATCCCTCGAGTCTAGTGAGTTAGTGCGAGGAAGCAAAGATTGCGTTGCCTTATCTACCACCGGGCAATACGTTGCGATGGGTGAGTGTGTCTCTCAGCTCCTGTGGATGAAGCACACTCTCCAAGACTTTAGCTTAATCTTTAACAACATTAAAACCTACATAGATAACATCAGTTCAATTAACTTAACTAAAAATCCAATATGTCATTCTAGGACAAAACATATAGAAGTTAAACACCACTTCATTAGGGAACATGTAACTAATGGAACTATACAACTAGAGTATGTTGAGTCCAAATCAAACCTAGCGGACATCTTCACCAAACCACTACCCGAAGCCGAATTTAGTTTATTAAGACGAAAGTTAGGTATGTGCGTAATAGAGTAGGATTTAATTTTCTCTATATATGTACTCTATTTTTGCTTCTTTTTATGAAATTAGCCTAAGTCTTACCTTAGAAATCATATACCTATAGATTTAAGGAGCCAACACATCTCACAACACATAGGACTAATGTGTTTGTGTACTTAGCCACGATGAGCAGCGTGAGATGTTAGGACCTTACTCCTCGGTTCCAGATGTAGATTCGAAGAACCATGGAGTATAATTATTTAAAATTAATCAACTCCTTCAAGACTTATTGATCATTCTATATCAATCAAGTCCAACCGGAGTTGTACATTTTAGATGAACATATTTTCAAGCTTATTATTATTTAATATATATATATATATATATATATATATATATATATATATATATATATATATATATATATATTGGGAACTTGCTTGGACTTACAAACCCTAAAATATATTGACAAACTTTGTGAGTGAAGGCGCGAGGGGGAGAAAGTCACAAAAGTAACCAAAATTAACCAAAATTAAAGGGGAAGAAAGTAAACAAAATTATTACCTTTTATATTAAGTAATTCCGATTACTTAAGCAACTATTAAGGGGGAGTAAAAATTATTTTTCAAGAACTCACCTTCGGTCAAGGGGGAGGTTACCTCAAAGGGGAGAACTTGAAACAATAATATTTCTCATTCATATTTAATCATTATGCTAGCTCATTCATATTTAATCATTATGCTAGCTCATTCATATTTAATCTTTATGCTAGCTCATTCATGCTTAATCATTATGCTAGCTTAATTTTTCCTTAACTTTTGTGTCGGTTTGCCATGAATCAAAAAGGGGGAGATTGTTGGTGCAGTGGGCACCAAAGTCGAACCGATATTTTGATTATGGCAAAAGGCTCAATAGTTAAGAGTATATTTGTTATCTTACGAGCTCAATTAAGTGTGCAGAAATGCTAAAGTTGAGCGGAAGGTCTGCGACACCCGGTGGGAACCGAGGTGGTCGGGCAACGCCAGAGGGATTTCGGAGGAAGCCGAGGTACTCGGGTGAAGACCGGAAGCGAGGCTACAAGGTAAGCTCGTGTGAAAGCGAAGCAAGGACGTTAAGCGTAGATCCGACCCAATACCTCCAATGGAAGGTCTAGGTCGAGATCAGTTGGTTAGAACCATCGTACTTTATATTTTAAGCTAACTTGTACTGCAGTCCAAAACCCTTTGACCATGCTACTACAACTGGTCTAGTTCCAAATCGAGAAGAGCTCGAATTTCAAGGGGGTGAATTTGGACTTGACTCGTGTTTTGGTACAAAGGGTGATGTGGCATCAAGGTGGACATCCAAACCATCACCAAGCTTGGACCCCAAAATTAGGTGATGTGGCATCAAGGTGGACATCCAAAACCATCATCAAGTTGGGCCCAAAATGAGGTGAGGTGAGTTGGCACAAGATGGTTGGCAAACCACCATCAAGCTTGGGCGCCCAAAATGAGGAGAGTTGGCACAAGATGGTTGGCTCCTCATGATGTGGCACAAGTTGGATGGCTCAACAAGTTGGCGTGAAGGCCTCCTTGAGGTGGCACAAGGTGGTTGGATGAGCACCTCATCCTTGAGTTGGCACAAGGTGGTTGGATGAAACACCTCATCCTCAAGTTGGCGCAAGGATGTGGATGAGCAAGACTTGGGGATAAGAACCTCACCTTGGACACTACCTATGTCTAAATTCATAGATCAATATCCATAAATAGACATGTTCACGCCAAGCAAAATACATAAGAAATCAAGAGCTCTCAACACGCCGTCGTAACGCCGCTACTACTACTCACATTTGCTACGACGAAGTGCCGCCGACAACGAAAGCTACATCTTCTACTTATAAGAGTTGTCGGTATATTTATTTAAGTTCTACTTCTTTAAATTGTCTTTGTGCTTTAATCGTAACAAGGAAAGGGGGAGTGTCCCTTTGCCTTGATTTCTTTTTGTGATCGTTGCTCCTACTTCCAACGAGGAGGAGTGGTTTTAGTGAATTGCCCTCCGTACGTGATCAAGGATCACTAGGGCCGTGGATTAGCAATCGAAAGATTGTGAACCACGTAAAAATATCTTGTCTACTTTATATTTCCGCTGTGCACTCTCTACTTGCTTTTTACTTATTGCAAAAGTTTTTTTTAACGACACCGTATCGCTATTCACCCCCCCCCTCTAGCGACACTTTCGATCCAACACCCTCTACATATTCATTCATAACATACCAAGAGAAAAAATGAATAGAACAGCCGCTAATATATTTTCTGGAACCTCCAGGACAATTGGAGGACGAAGATCTTTATTAGAACCTCCATCGAGCCTATCTTGGCTGGATAACCTACAACACAACACGACAAATCAACATAGGATAAAAGAAATCATAAACATAGATCGAACAATAGAAACATTTTCTAATGAACAATTAAACATTCTCAATCCCAGAAGATTATATGGACGCAATTTGCTGTCTTTTACAAACTCTGTCTATAGACACCATAGAGTGGAAGCCTTACATTTACCTGACGGAGGGGAGGAAAGGCTTACCCTTATGACAGAAGAAGCAGGGAGACAATTACTACACAAA
This sequence comes from Wurfbainia villosa, assembly GCA_025175895.1. NCBI lineage: Eukaryota > Viridiplantae > Streptophyta > Magnoliopsida > Zingiberales > Zingiberaceae > Wurfbainia > Wurfbainia villosa. The sequence goes on from CM045989.1 coordinate 575,670, forward strand.
CAACATAACTACATACATTTGGGACTAATAGTCTTCGGAATTAGAGGACTAACCAAGATGAAAATAAGAGCAAAAGTACTGTTAGTATTGTATGATTCTAGATTTTCAGATGACAAAGAAAAATCTATTATTGGGTTAATAGAAGTAGATATGAACAACAACAGTGGAATTACCTACATATGTCCAAATTTCAACATGACAATAAAAGACTTCGTTAAACACATTAAAATAATAGCCCAAGGAAAAGGTTATGGGAACTTTCAAGGCAAGAATATACAGTTAGACATAGTATTTTTAGGAAAAACAATGAACTATATGAACAACCATTTCAAAATCCAGATAAATGGAATGATAGAAGCTCTTAGCTCAAGGGGGACAAACTTCTCAAAACCAAGGGAATATAGTTCGGAAGAATTGGTAAGTTTAGAATGGAATCTTAAGCTAGAAGAAGAAAACCCAATTACAAAAATTTGAAAACAACTACATGTTTAGACAAGCTCCAGTTCAATCAACGTGTACACACATTTGGGATCTAAGAACTGGAGCAGACCATATACCATGCTCAGTTTGTGGTTATTTTCCCTCATTAGATAAAAGAGGAACTTATAGAATCTGTAGACAGCAGTTGTGTAACTATTGTCTATTTGAACAACACCACATAAGTATACCTGAACCATCTACAAGACAAGGCACATTAAAGACTACCCTACTAGAGACCAGAATATCAGTGTTAGAAACTAGGATAAATATCTTAGAAAATGAAATAGAATTACTCAGACAGAATTTACAACAACAAGACTTTGAAGGGTTTGAGGAAGAACAAACAAATGTAATAGCCCAACCAACAGAAACCAATATGGTTTTTGTAAAAACATCAAGTATGTGCAATACTGGAAAGTCAGTTGACTTGAGAATACAGTGTATTCTAAACATACAAGGACATGAAATAAAGATCCAAGCTTTGTTAGATACAGGAGCAACAAGTTCAACATTAGACCTTAAGGCAATACAAAATATACTTCCTAAAGAAGTAATAAAATATACCTCGGAACCAATGGTCAGCACACAATTTGACGGACAACACTTGGCCTGCCACACCTTTATAAAAAATGCCCACATTAAGATTTACAATAACTGTGGCCAATATAGCAATGCTATATCCATACCGCATATCTGGGTAAAACCTGCAATCACCCGGACCTCTGACTATCTTAGGACTCCAATTCCTTATAGCGAAAGGATGAGCCCTATTTCTATCACCAGACTATGTATTCCTCCTTTCTAATCCTATAATTTCCCCCGTCCTATCAGAATACTCAGCTTCTTTCAGGGCTCCAGAAAGAAAGTGCGAATGCCCTGAAAATGACAAACAAAAATGTAATTGTAAAACCCAACCAACAAACAATTATCTAAGTAGTCAAGACACCGATAGTGAACTTGAAATAGGCAATTGAATTAGACTCGTATAGAACCCTTGTCAATACAACATACATACTAAAACAAATTAACACTTCTGATGACCTAGATACAATAGTATCTAAATTAGAGAAAATCGAAATCATAGGAGACAACCCTACAAAATACTGGGACAAAAATAAAACACTATGTAAATTAAGTATAATCAACCCAGACATAACTATTAAAGCACAAGAACTAAAATATACAAATTGGGAGACAGAAGAATGCAGACTACATATAAAGCAAATGTTAAAGATGAACATCATGAGAAGATCCACCTCGAGACATAGAAGTCCGGCTTTTATAGTAAACAAAAGTTCAGAACAAAAACGGGGACAATCTAGAATGGTATTTAATTACAAGAGACTAAATGATAATTGCCATGACGATGGATATAAGATCCCAGACAAAGAAGCCTTAATCAACAAAATACAAAACTCAGAATGATACTCAAAATTTGACATGAAATCTGGATTCTGGCAAGTTAAAATGCACCCAGAATCCATAGAATGGACAACATTCACTTGCCCAGAAGGGCATTTTGAATGGCTAGTAATGCCTTTTGGCATAAAGGTAGCACCCCAGATATTCCAGCGAAAAATGGACGACATATTCAAGGATACAAAAGACTTTACATGCGTGTACATAGATGATGTGCTGGTTTTTTCAAAAACCAAACAAGAACATATGGCACATCTCCACATGGTTTTTACCATTATAGAAAACAACGGGCTAATTATATCCAAAAAGAAATTACAATTAGCAACCAAACACATAGAATTTCTAGGAGCAGAAATAGGAAAAGGTACCATATCACTGCAACCCCACATCTCAACAAAAATAATAAATTTTCCAGACAAAATAGAAAATACCAAAGATCTTAGAGCTTTTCTAGGACTACTCAACTACACAAGGCAGTATATCAAAGACATTGGAAAAATCAGTGGACCTCTATACAACAAGACAAGTCCTAAAGGCCAAAGACATTTCAACCAACAAGACATCGAGTTAGTTAAACTTATAAAAGAAAAGGTTAAAAATTTACCTACACTCTCTTTACCACTAGATACAGATTACTTAGTTCTCGAAACAGACGGCTGTGAAACTGGATGGGGAGGAGTATTACTTAAGAAATCCAATAAATATGAAACAAAGGCACAAGAAAGCCTATATAGGTATGCCTCAGGGAAATTCCATGAAAAAGGACATCTGACGTCCTTAGATTATGAAATATTAGCAGTCATTTACTGCCTTGAAGCCTTTTATTTATTCATACGCGACAAAAAAAAAATTATAATACGGACAGACTGTGAAGCTATAGTCCGATACCACGAGCAAATTAAAACAAAGAAAAGAACCCTTTCTGCAAAAAGATGGATGAAGTTTGCAGATACAATTATTAACAAGGGTATGAAAATACAGTGGGAACACATAAAGGGAACTAACAATTCCCTTGCCGATACACTATCCAGATTGCTAACATAATGTTCTTGCAGATGGAAAGGCAAAATCCCAAAACAATGATTACACCCACCAGAACATGGGGCCAATATAAGACAACAAAAATTGGACCACAAGAACTACGAGTACACTCCCGTATGGAGGAACAATTCAGAACAGAACACAGGCCACACATGGAGCCAATACAGACGACAATTATTGTGTTAGTAATATATGAGAGATGTCCTAAGGCAATCGCCTTATGTATGAACCATTTATATGATAAATGAAGATTCACTATTTGAGTATACATGTTTCATGTATTTGATTGGATCTTAAACTCATTTACTGAATGTCCACGATGCGATTCACAGCATGAGAGAATTTGTGATTGGATCACAACTAGTGAGTATCTCAACATGTGTAATTGTGATGTATCGGAATTATCCCTAGTCGATGAATTGATGGATTTGGACACCATCAATTCTGTCGAGACTAGCACGAGGTATACTCCTTGGTGTATCAAGCCGGTGATTCTCCTTTGGCCGGAGACATTGTGATGTCCGGAGTTAATCGTGGATGCTAGTTATGGTAACTAGTTCATTGGAGTGACCAGCTGTAAGACTTCATATGATTCTCTGCATATATAGATATGTCAATGAAGTTCTTACTGTGGCTTAAGTGCGATGTTCCTTTGACTTGCGGTATTCAAGTCATCTTGATCATGGAGACTTATGCTTTGACATCTTAAGCAAACATCTCTAAGGAGATGTGGACCCGGGATGAGTGGGTATAAGTCGAAGTGATCGAAGGTGTTTGAATAGCCTATAAAGGATTCACCACTCCTTGCGAGGAGATGTATACCCATGGCCTCTCGTCGGATTGTTACTAAAGTCTTTGGCCAAAACATTACATGTTTAGAGTAAAGTACTCTTCGATACATGTGCAGTAACTAGAATCCGTAGGACGAGCAAATGACACTTGGGCTAGGTGTGACGTAGTCAGCCTAGTGGGGACTGACACAATAGACCATGTCCTGAACCAAGTGGGTATAAGATGAGTGAAGGGAATGAGGAACGAATCATTCGAGCTGCTGAAGGGTTTCAGAAATAGTTCTGGATCAACCGTTGATCTTTTCGGTTAATTGGGGATCATGATGTACTACTAGGTGTCACTCATGATCGTTCTATAATTAATGGTTAATTATAGACGACCAACATAAACCGAGAACCTATTTGGTCACACGCACAACGAGCGTAATCCAAAGGATTTAAAATGAGCTTGAGAATGGGATTCTCAGACCGAGAGAAACTAGGTTTGGTTGGACCAAACATAAAGCGAGCATGAAATCGTTTCAGTCGCAATGGAAGCGTGGATGGGCCGTGTCTTATGAAGACATAATGTCACGCCCCGAGAGTATGCCGTGCCGAAAAGCAAACGGACGGCATCTCCCCTGTACGTGGCAACATATCGGGTTAATACAAAACCCGTAGGCCCACAACAACAATATGATATACAGATATCAACATATAAAATGCAAATGAAACATACAACGGATAAAACAATATACAATGACCCAAGTGCACTCGGAGTGACTTGACACAACAAGAAACATAATAGAAGTCACATCGAAAAGCCAAATACATACAACACGTCAGTATATCACGGATACGGAAATAATACTGAGTTAAAACCACAAAACGACAATCCGTAGAAATACAACAATACGAAAAACATATCCATTCGTCCGTGTGAGATGGGATCGGTGGAGCTCGAGCGTCAAAGAGTCTTCTACATTATCTGGCGACGAAGCCTGTGGTCCAGTGGTGAGTATAAACTCAGGGGTAATATATAGAAGTGCATGAATAACATATAAGGATAGATCTACAAGTATACATGTGAAGATCTACAGGTATACAGCATGAGTCCAATAGACATATAGTCCTAAGCATAGTAATCAGTAATCACAGATATGTCCTACTCAGCATAAATAAGATCAATCGATAAAGTAGTATGCGTGCTGACGGATTACTGTCCTCCATATGATAGATCATCACGAGCATGTATACTATAACATAACCATATAACATACTAAGTCAATCCCATACTGTCGCCAACATATGAACAGTATATGATCACCTGTCATAACAACCCGGTCCATACCACACTATGACATGACACTAATCAAATGCATACATCGGTCAGGACAAACACATATATATCATGCTCAACACATAACAGTATATAAAATGCAAATGACATGTATCATGATGAACAACCATGCAAAGAATCATAGCTCAATCAAATCGATCTCACAAGCATATGTAAAACATATATATATCAAATACATGCATACATATATATCGGCAGCATATGCATGGTCATGTCTGCGTACGCTACTTCGCTACCACGACCCGAGGCCTAGGTGGCACGACATGATAACTATCCCGACTCGGTAGTCACCACTCTCGAGTGACCGAGTTGGTAGTATAAACAATAGCTAGCCGCCATAGAGCTATATGCTACTCACACGGGGTCCTCCTAGCCGCTCGTCCCTACCCCAGTAGAGCAGCGCGCACCCCGGGACTACGCACATCACACGACCACCATCTATAGTGGGTGAGTGCGCTAACTACCACTCCGCACAGTGGCCAAGTGCGCATCTCCAGCTACCACCATCCCTAGTGGCGAACGCAGCCGCGCAACTCTGCCCTCAACCCTGCAACCACTACCCGAGTGGCCGAGGAGGCGGGATGGTGACGGCTCAACCTCAACCACAAGGCATACCCGGTCGTCGGATGCATGTAATGTAATGATGCATAGCTCACACACAAATCCTGCATAACACTCCTAACTCACGGGGAGACCTAGTCTGAAGTCAACCATGCAAGGACTACAATCCATAAGACTCTCTCATCACACAGCAGTCATACACACCGATAATATGCTAAGACCTCTAGCCCGTAGCGATATACAATCGATAGTCCGTATAACCATACATGCAGACACACAATCCCTAATGGATATACCATCACACTAGGACCTCTAGTCACTGTCACATCACAAATCATACAATTATCTATGATGCAACTAGATCCATTATAATTGCACCACTAATACGGATATGATATAACAATCGATTCCATAATCCAAACCATCACCTAACCTAGTGATGTAAGACAAGTAACTCAATCAAGTCATAAAGATAAACCTAACCACTTGTATTTCTTGAACATCCATCCTAATACGTAATAGGGTTTATAGTTCCTATTCGTGCTAGATAATCAATGAGTAACAGAGTATATATCTCAAAGGTCAAGGCAGTACAAGCATATAATTAAATAAGAGTGGATTTAAGGTAAACAGGTATAAACATAAATCCAAGATCATGCACTAGAGTTGATCAAACCTACAGGACCGTAGATATTACCCACGACACGACTCGAATAATCCTCACGGCGACGGACATCCCAAATCCCACACACATAATAGCAACAATGATTAAATACAAGTATCCAACAAACGTAGGAACTAAACACTACTCATTTCTATGTTCGTATTCTTTCCTTGTCTACGAGTTAGATACTCGACTATCCTAATCTGATACATCATAACCAACCTCACAATAGATCACTTTTATCCCGCTCACAAACAATCATGTACAACACATACACACCTGCACACACCTTACCAATCGCAAACCAATATCTATTACACTCACGGATCAACCAATCATCAATTGGATTTTCTCACCAAACCAAAAGTCTTCTCCTTCCCACTCACAATTTGGCACAACCACCCAATAGTCCACATATCTCAACGACAATCAATTCCCTAAGTAGCTTGGTTACTCACGAGATGGGTTCATGTTGATTAAAGGGTAAATCTCATATTACAGGCCACCACAAACAAGGCAGATCTCATCCTAGCTCAAGCTCTGCAAGCAAGAGGTAAACTACCCAATCTTGCGATGAGGAAACAAGCAGATATTATGGCTGTGAATGAAAACCACAATCAACACTCACCTCACAACGGCCAACACTATACAAGAATTACGGACAACACAAAGAAAAGGAAAAATCAACTTACGAGGCTCAAATCGCCGGCTCCTCCTTCAATTAATAACAACAAACCTAACCACACCTACATCACTAATCCGAGCCAATCAAACCCAAATTTCAACCCATCGACACATCAATTTTCGCAATACAAACATAAATCAATCCAAATTGACAATACCATAAGCACACAGAAATTACTTCCAACTTACAGTTGCCATTTCTAGCAATCAACAAACCACCGATTGAATCCCCGATTTATTGCATCCCTCAACATCCATAAGCACACAGAATTTCCACGGCGTAGAAAGCGAAGGAAAGCAATTGAACTCACACCAACCTCAGATCCTTCGATGTTGCTTCGCTTCCCTATCCCTTGCTCACCGGAACCCACCAACTCGCCATGAGCTCGGCACTCGAAGCAAATGAACCTCGACAAAGCACAGATCGGGAAACAAATCCAATTTCTGCGACAATACCAAAATCCGATCAACCACGAAGATCCAAGAACTCACGGTGAAATCAGAACCCTAGATGGTGATTACCTCGATTGGCGGCTCGCGCCGCGATAGCACCGCCCGTCCGCTGAAGCTATCGCCAAGATCTCCCATGCGAGAACCCTCTGATCCACCACCGGAGATCGACCAAGTGAGCTGCGCCGTCAACTGCCCTCATCGGGATGCCGACGAGCTGAAGAAGAAGCGACGCGAACACGGCGAAGCGGAGGAACGAGGCGGAGAAGAAGGAATGGAAACAGATCGCGATCTGCCGAAATCAATTTGTTCGGCAGCTTATAAACGTCGTTCGACTGATTCGGTTAACCCAACTCAACCCAAACCCAATCTGATTCAATTGGTTCAAAGTTCGGCCCAAGCCCAAATTCATCAAATCTCGGCCAGATCATTTTGACCCAATTTATTATTTAAGCCCATTAGATTAAACCCAATTAATCCCCTAATTAATCTCAATTAATTAAAGGGTTAATCCATATATATAATTTTTTTTTTCCGTATTTTACATTCTCCCCCACTTATAAAAATTTGGTCCCCAAATTTCCGACTCATGTACAAGCGAGATGTCACAATAATCATCTCAGGTATCTGGAGCAAAGTCACACTTCAAGTGACTAAGTGGGGTACTGAGCTCGAATATTACATTCCAGCTCTTATACACTCTCTATCAACCTATTAAGAGGTCAATAACTGTACCAAAGTGGAGCTCTATATCCATAACCAATGGGAGACTTTGCCAGAATCGTAAGGTGAATCATGAATCACTATCAGAAATGATACCCAAGGATACTCCATGGATATAATTCCATCAAGCGATCCAACGAAATTTATCTTACGGCTCGGAAGAAAATGAGTAGATCTAGCTAATCGATCATCGATTACCCAAATCACCTCAAGTCCTTTCCGATTTCTAGATAATCTCCCAACACAGTCTAACATACTAGGCTCCCACTTTATCACAGTACGTGACCCTACCGATCACAATATTTCACCTTTGCTTGTTGGCATACCCAACATCAACTACGAAATCAACCGTATCCCATATATCGTTCCATCAACCTGAACGTCTCAATACTTACTATTTTCGGATACACTCCGAATAAATCATCACTCTCGAATGAAGAGTCTCCTGAACAACTCTTCCTAAATCGAAATACAACTCTTTAACCCACTATTCTCCTCGGAAACGGAGAATTACTTTCTCACAATAGAAACCAATCTACTATTCCAAAATTCCTTATATCACCCAGAACTGAAAGTACCTGGAAGACTATAATGACTAATCTCGCTAGTTTCTCAACTAGCATACACATAATATACGTCTCATTCAACTGCATCAGGATCGCTCTAATCCCACGAAATGATGCATCTGCGTACAATATCCTTCCATCCATATCGGACGGATTAACTAACAACGACCCAAAAGTCACCACCTTCTAGGCCTTGAAACCTAACTTACTTAGCCGGTGATTTCCATCACCTTCTTGGTCCAACAAGTCTAGAACATCCTATCCTTATCTATGGTAAATACCAAATCAATCTAAAGAAACATAACTTCCCTTAAGATCGTGAATATATCTCAAAATATATCCTCCACATATATGATGACAATCGATCCCAAATACTCCAAGAGTACTTGATTCCTCAAATCCATGAACGACTAAATCGTCGATAAGTCTAACCACATTATCAATCTCTATACACTGCATCCTTTTTCTCCACGCTAATAATAACTCAATAATCACACCGACAATGATAATTGTATGACACTAAGTCACTACAATATCAAACCTCCAGTCGTAGATCAACCCTAGGATATACACAGGTGTCATTTAGCTGATCTAAACAAATCATCTATCCCTTACGAAGGATACTCATTCTCAACTAATGCATTCCAATCATCGATAATCGATGCATAACCTCAGGGTCCGACTCCCTTCTAACAAAGAGTTACAAGTCTTCTCAAGAAGAAACAACGAGGCGAGATAAATCTCCCATAGTGTTTAGCAACACCAATACAGTAAAATCATCTCCGGTATGAGGTCTCTCAATAGCAAACTATTCCCAAATCGCCTCAATCGCTCCACTTGCCCATGCAGTGACAAGTTCGAGAGTTCATCCAAAACTACATCTGAATACTCTCAGATTATACGTACATCCGAGAGTTCTAGTATACCAACGCTCCAACAATCCAACTATCCGTAAGGATATGTCTATAGTGGAGGTATGTCTAGCAAAGGCTAAGGGTATCCCTTGCCTTCTTGGTTGTCGATAAACATCTCACCAGATGGTAGAGAAAAATCACCAACCCACAAGTCGATAGGAACCCTTCTAATCCTATATAAGAACATTCTAGACAAAGATACCTATAACTATCAGTATCTCTCGCTATATCCGCAAATAGAATAATCTAAAGTAATACCCCGAAGGACCGATCCTTCTATTTCTATACTTTCTCGAAAATCATATAAACTTGTCCAACATCCGTTTCCGGACGGCTGAGCTCATGTAGATGCAAAGACTATCATGAAGGAACTGAAATCAACTGCTGAACTGAGATACAAACTGAAACAACCGCAATGGATATGGTAAACATTGTTGTACTAGCAAAGGGTACACATCCGACTGAAAAATACTGAAGAACTGTCAACATCAAAGCACGCTCCATCTCTGTGAAAGGTATAGCCGCATCGGAGAATACCGTATAGATACAACCATCATCGAGATACTCTCTCTCCGAATAAATCATAATCATAACTCGCCTCGAAGGTAATAATTGTTGTCGTGTCGAAGGTAACAATTGTTGTCTCAACGTCGAATCTTCCGAGATATCTTACCGACATCACGAGTAACTTACTTCTTCCGGATGAAAGTATCAAAGAGCTTCAACTATATCTGAGGTAGTAGATCGCTGTTGATGTGATAATCAAATCTTTTGTAATGATCTCAGCTTTCGAGATTGTGGATCGTTCGCTCGAAAGCATCATCCATAGTCTTCAACTGAGTCTTCAAAATACGTATTCTTCTCGTAGATACCGGCTGCTTATAGTAGAAACAAATACAATGGTCCATCGGATAATCTGACTCTGCGTCTCGTCGTAACCCGCACTGCACACACATAATCTCCCTTCGGAGTCTTTCCTCTGAGTTCACTATAAACATGAGAAGCTGCTGACAATCTGCAAACGGTCTTCTATGATCGGAAAACTCTCCAATAGTCACTCGTGACTCATTACTTTAATCTTGCTCCTTTTATCCAACATCCGGAGACTTCTGATTCCAATAATTTGACTTGCAATATCTGCTTATCAAATCTTTAACTCTTAAAATACTTGCTATGGAGTCATTTCTATACACATGACTCGGTCTAAGGACTTCCGGTAGGATCTAGTAGGAGATCCAAACATCCTGATCAAGATGTCAACCGATAACCCGTGGGTGGCCAAAACCAACCCAATCACATTCTTGGGCTATTAAATGGTCGTAACTTTCGCAAGTCTAACGACTCTGCATGGTACTTCCATTACCAAACGATCACTCGACCTAAAGCCCAAGAATTCCTTGACAATGAGTCAAAGAAAATGACGTGGGAAAATACTATCTCACAACATCACTGAAATGTGACTAAATGATACGTTATTTCCCGTAGGTTATTTCCTATAGCTTACACCAAGTACCGGCTAAATCCGGATAATGGTATGCAGCTAACTTAGCTTCCTCTGTATAACACGAGTTAAATACTCAAAAGTACCCTCAACGTTATACAACCTAGAACGACCAATTCAGGGATCAAAATCCCTATGAATATCACCAAAATAATCCTCTACTATCTGCATCAGCAATAGTGTACTCGCTTAGTCCATTACCCCTCAGGTATTAATCGGACAAACATAATTAGTGGAAATTCTTAGGACTATAATCCTTGATCTCTACAAGAGATGTGACTACCTAATCTCTGCTTTCCGACTCGGTATCAGTCGGCTCTCAAAGGTAATTACCTTTTCGATAGCAGGTACATATCTAATAACCTCAACATATCGTTCCCGTGGTCAAACTAAAACCACAGTTACGTATAATAACCAATATCCTACAAGTCATGCACTGTTATAAGCAACTAAATGCATAGCCAACCGAAGGATATGTAATAACAGTTAACATACCTTAATCCTTGTAGCTCGGAGATGTCCGCAACAGCCAGATCCCAGAACTCACAAAACCAAGACCGAGTAAAGCAAAACTCGATGTCCGAACGAAATCAAATCCGAAAATGGACTTCGCAACCTAGGGCTCTGATACATAATGGATGAACCAAAATGGTTTGGTTCTAATCCAATGGAGGAGAATAAACCAAAGGGTTTGGTTTATTTTAAACGAATGAACCAAAAGTTGGTTCGGTTCGTTTTAACTTAAAATAAACCATCATAGTTTGGTTTATTTTAACTTATCTTAATGGAGCGGGTTAACGGGCCTAATGGTTATGATCCAATAACCATTAAAAGAATTAGTTCTCTATAAAAGAGGGCTTAATGGATAATTAAGCCCTAATCGAAAAACCCCTAGCTTGGCCGCCCAACCCCTCTTCCTCTTGTTGGCGTCAACTCCATTGCCGCCCAACCCTTGAGCCGCCGACCAGCTCTTTGCCGGCGTCCAAGCTTCAGCCGGTGATCCTCCGGCGACCCTCCGGTGATCTTCCTAGGCCTCGGTGAAAAGGTGAGCACTTGGCTTCCTTGTTTTGGCCGGCGCCTACTCCTCCACCAAGCTGTCCAGTTTTCTGGACAGCTTCTTCTCCTCTCGTCGGAGCGTCGTTTGGACGACGGTTTGAGCTCCGACAGCGGCTAAACTACCGGGGATTCGATCTCCGGTAATCCTCTGAGGTGGAGGACGAAGGATTCGTCAATTGGTTGACGAATACCTCTCCGGAGAAGCGAGTTTTGAGAACTCGTATTAGGATCCGAATTTGGATTCGGATCGTGATCATCTCTCGATCACGTCGTCTTCAACACGAGGCTAGTAACCCGTACGAAGACGAAGCTCGTGGCTTAGCGAAGTCATCCCGAGGAACTCGGCGTGGATACGGATAGAGACAATTCTAGCGAGGATCGTTCCGGTTGATGTCGGTCCCGCTACACGTCATACGAAAGGTATAACGTAGATAAATTTCCTTTTATTGCAAATTTAAATTTACGGTTATGTCTACACTTGTTGTAATATGCATGCGTGTGTTGTGTGTGTTGTAATAAATGTAGATTTATTATTTTTATTGCTCAGTGTTCATGTTTACAAACATGATCGAACACACACACACGCCAGGTGCCTAAACCCAACAAAGGGTATCGAGCCCAGGTTGTGTTTCGACATAATCGTAAAAATCATTTTGCGATAGTCATAATGTATTTCTGGAAATTTTCTAATTTTGGAAATTTAGAAGTATTTATGGAAATTTTTCAATTTTGGAAAGTCTAGAAGTATTTATGGAAATCTTCCACTTTTTGAAAGTTGGAAGTATTTATGGAAATTGATATTTTCCATAAATAAAATATTTGATTAGATTCTGGAAATTTGTTTCCTAATTTAATCATGATTTGATTTGGGAAATCAAATCTTAAAATATTTTATTTCCATAAGTAGTTTTAATGATTTAGGAAATTGGTTTCCTAAATAGATTTTCCTTAATCAAATAATTCCATGAATAAAATATGTGATTAGATTTGGAAATTTGTTTCCTAATTTAATTATGATTTGATTTGGAGAATCAAATCTTAAACATATTTTATTTCCATAAATAGTTATGACATATAAGAAATATATACATGACATAATTGTATGTCATGTAATTGCATTAGATGCATAACATTATGCCATGCGTGTCGTGACATGTAGATGTATGCCATGTATGTCATGCCATGTAGATAATAGTTATTTGCATGCAAAGAGGATGAGACATAAAAACCCTTAAACAATATTAAAGCCTACACCTTCCATTAATATGGTTAGAACCAGAGTTCCATTTCTTGTTTGGGTTGTTGGACTCTCTCCAAGCCCGCTCGAACGAACATGTTCAAACCATGGAATAGTTTAATACTAATATGGTAAGAGTCGAGGTCAATCGTTAGCTTTGGTTGTTGGACTCTCCAAGCCGGGCTAATTGGTTGAATGCGCCTAACCATATTAAAACTATTTCCTGATTAATGGGTTGGCTTTAACCTAGAGCATCGGCTTGTTGGACTCTCTCCAAGGTCGATGTAAAGGGAGGTGAAGTTGGGTGCTATGCATATGATGCATACTTGTTAATGTGTTAACAACCCGATGTATGTGTGAACATTCAATTAGTTGATAGCACATTGTGATAGTTGCATATACGTGATATGCAATCGGTATAGTTGATACCTACCATCGTAGTTATGAATGGCTTGTTGGACTCTCTCCAAGGTTGTTCATAACTATGATGGATATCAGCCCATTCGGAGATGGACCTACGATCTCCCGAAGTGATTTTGGGGGTTTTGAAATTCGAAAAATGAATGGGATTTATAAATGTATATTGATGCATTTTAAAATCATTTTCTCATATATGCTCGTTTTGTATTTCTAGGTCAATAAATTGATCATGACGTCTTTGAATTTGCGCACTATTTTGGATTCGAACAAACAGACTCGGCCTAACTTCGGATCGGCTTAGAAACACGAGAATTATTCTCAAGGAAAAGCTTGCATATGTCCTCGAAGAGCCTCTTCTCGATCAGCCCTAAGGACGATGCAACCTGCATCAAATGTTGGTCTATCGGCATGTGCGATTCTCGAGTGGCGAGATCATGCTAGCGGCGATGGTACCTGAGCTGCAAAAGCAGCATGAGCATATGGATGCTAATACTATGGTCTTCCATCTTCATGAGTTGTTCGATGAGCAAGCGAGATCCGAAAGGTTCGAGGTCTCTAGGCTCCTCTTCACCACGAAGATGCAAGAAGGTTCATCTGTAGTGCAGTTTGTGCTAAAGATGAACGGGTACATCGAGCGGCTAGCTACCCTCGGTTTTGTGATGGATCATGAGTTAAGTATTGACTTAATTCTGCATTGTTTGCCCAAGAGTTTCTCGCAATTTGTGATGAACTATCGGATGAACAAATTGGAATCCACCATTCCCGAGCTCCTCAATATGCTGAAGACTGTGGAGCCTTCTGTGAAGCATGAGGAGAAGGCGGTTCTGTTAGTTGATTCCTCAAAGAAAGGTTCTAAGAGGAAGGCAAAAGAACAGAAGAAAGGAAAGAACAAAAAGGCAAAGAAGGCGGAACCAGCGAAAAAGGGCACTTGCCATCACTGTGGCAAGGAAGGCCACTGGCAAAGAAACTGCAAGATTTATCTTGAGTCCATGAAGAAGAAGAAGGCATCCGATGCCCCATCCTCTTCAGGTATCTTCGTTATTGATTGTCATTCTATTTCCTTGGACACTTGGGTATTGGATACTGGGTGTAGCTCACATATATGTAATGACATACATGGGCTAAGGAATAGAAGAAGACTTGTCAGAGGGGAGTCAAATTTGTGAGTTGGCAATGGAGCAAAGGTTGCTGCGGTCGCCATCGGAACTTATTTGCTGAAGCTCCCTAGTGAACTAGTCTTAGAACTGGACAATTGCTATTATGTTCCTTCTCTAATAAAGAACATTGTTTCTATTTCCTGTTTAAATAGAAATGGTTTCCATTTGACGTTTAGTAACAATTGTTGTTATATAACTTTAAATGGCATACTTTATGGAACTGGAACCTTGAGTAATGACATTTATACGTTGGACATATCCGGTGACATTTTCAATATCGAAGCGAGCAACACGCATGCTCGAAAGAATAATCAAATAAACTCCTATATGTGGCATTGTCGTCTTGGCCATATAAGCAAAAAACGCATGTCCGAATTACACCGATGTGGAATTCTGGAATCGTTTGAATTGGATTCATACGATACATGCTAATCATGCTTAAAAGGCAAGATGACTAAGTTACCTTTACCGAAAAGGTGAACGAGTGGGAGAGTTACTAGGACTAATACATACCGATGTATGTGGACCTATGTCAACTCAAGCATTAGGAGGCTATAGCTTCTTCATTTCCTTGACGGATGATCAGTCACTGTTTGGGTATGTGTTCTTGTTGAATCACATGTATGTAGGGTTTTAAAGGTTCAAAGTATTGAGATATGTAGTAGAGTAACAACATGACAAGAGTATTAAAATACTTGATCGGATCGAGGTGGTGAATACTTAAGTCAAGAGTTTCTTGATTATCTAAGAGACAATGGCATATTGTCTCAATGGACTCACCTATACACCACAAAGATAATGGTGTATCCGAGAGGCGAATCGACCTTGTTGGACATAGGTCAGTCAATGATGAATCATGCAACTCTTCCCAAGTCCTTTGGGGCTATGCACTTGACATTGCTTACTTGTTAAATGTAATGCCTACTAAGGTAGTCTCAACTACTCCATATGAGATATGGAATAGTAAGAAACCTCATGTATCTTACTTGAAGATATGGGGTTGTCCTGCTTATGTGAAGCGGACTGTATCAGACAAATTGGATGCTAAGTCTGATAAATGTCTATTTATTGGATACTCTAAAGAAACAAGGGGTTACCAATTCTATCATCCTGTGGAACAAAAGGTGTTTGTTTCAAGGCAGGCTGTGTTTCTAGAGAAAGAGTTTCTCTTGCAAGAAAACAGTGGGAGTGTCGTCGAGCTTGAGGAGGCTCGAGAGACTCAAATAGACATTGATGAGATACCTGGTGAAGCACAACAGCCGACAACTCATAGTGATGAGCAATCGGCTGGACCTAATGTAACACCACATCTTCGTAGATCTGGTAGAACACGCAATATTCCTGAGAGATATGGATTTCTCGTAAGTGAATCGAACGACGTGTTACTCATTGATGATGAGGAGCCTACCAGTTATGTAGAAGTGCTGACAAGTTTAGAAAGGGATAAGTGGCCTGGTGCCATGAAGTCGGAAATGGATTCCATGTATGAAAACCAAGTTTGGAACTTGGTCGACCCACCTGAAGGGATAAAGCCTATAGGGTGCAAGTGGGTTTTCAAGAAGAAAACCGACATGGATGGTAATGTGATTACCTATAAGGCTAGATTGGTGGCGAAGGATATGCGTCCAAAACAAGGTGTTGATTATGATGAAACCTATTACTTTGTAGCTATGCTTAAATCCATTCGGATGCTCACGGCCATAGCGGCTCATTATGATTATGAGATATGGCGGATGGATGTGAAAAGCCTTTCCTTAATGGAAACCTTGCTCGAGGCGTGTATATGATACAACTGAGGTTTCACATCGGTTGATAAAACCAAGGTATGCAAATTGCGGACGGTCCATTTATGGATTGAAGCAAGCATCCGAGGCTGGAATATCCGTTTTGATGAGACAATCAAAAGTTTGATTTCTCACAAAATCGAGCAGAACCTTGTGTGTACAAGAAGGTTAGTGGGAGTGCGATCGTATTCCTAGTATTGTATCGATGACATACTACTTATAGGAAATGATGTTTCAATCTTACGATCAGTGAAGGTTTGGTTATCAAGACATTCTCCATGAAAGACACAGGAGAAGCAACCTACATCCTCGGGATTAAGATCTATAGAGATAGATCGAAACGGTTGCTTGGTCTTTCGCAGTCTACATATATAGACCGAGTGCTAAAGAGGTTTAGCATGTCGGAATCCAAGAAAGGTTTCCTACCCATCAGGCATGGGGTACACCTTTCGAAGTCTATGTGTCAACGCACAGAAGACGAGAGGATTTGCATGAGTAAGATTCCCTATGCATCCGCAATAGGATCTATAATGTATGCTATGTTATGTACGAGGCCCGATGTATCGTATGCTCTGAGTGTCACGAGCAGATACCAGTCCGATCCAGGAATGGATCATTGGGTGGCTGTTAAGACGATCCTTAAGTACTTGAGAAGAACTAAGGATGTGTTCCTAATATATGGAGAAGGGTACATGGTGATACGTGGGTATACGGATGCCAGCTCCAGACAGACAAGGATGATTCCATGTCTCAGTCTGGGTATGTATTCACCTAGAATGGAGGCGCAATTAGTTGGAAAGGTTCCAAGCTTGATGCTATAGCGGATTCTGCCACTAAGGCAGAATACATTGCAACTTCGGAAGCAGCAAAGGAAGAGGTTTGGATCAAAAAGTTCGTTCATGAACTTGGTGTGATTTCGGCCATTGTTGAAGCAATACCGGTCTACTGCGACAACAATGGAGCAATTGCACAGGCGAAAGAGCCAAGGTCTCATCAGCGATCCAAACATGTGCTTCGCCGCTATCATCTTATCAGAGAGATCATCAGTAGGAACGAAATACAAATCAAGAAAATTCCCACTGAAAGGAACTTAGCGGATCCCTTGACTAAGGCATTACCTCAAAATAAGTTTGAGGGTCATGTTCGAGCTTATGGTATTGGATACCGTAGCGATTGGCATTAGGCCAAGTGGGAGTCTGTTAGTAATATATGAGAGATGTCCTAAGGCAATCGCCTTATGTATGAACCATTTATATGATAAATGAAGATTCACTATTTGAGTATACATGTTTTATGTATTTGATTGGATCTTAAACTCACTTACTGAATGTCCACGATACGATTCACAGCATGAGAGAATTTGTGATTGGATCACAACTAGTGAGTATCTCAACATGTGTAATTGTGATGTATCGGAATTATCCCTAGTCGATGAATTGATGGATTTGGACACCATCAATTCTGTCGAGACTAGAGGTATACTCCTTGGTGTATCCAAGCGGTGATTCTCAGCATTTGGAGACATTGTGATGTCGGAGTTAATCGTGGATGCTAGTTATGGTAACTAGTTCATTGGAGTGACCAGTAAGACTTCATATGGTTCTCTGCATATATAGATATGTCAATGAAGTTCTTCGTGGCTTAAGTGCGATGTTCCTTTGACTTGCGGTATTCAAGTCATCTTGATCATGGAGACTTATGCTTTGACATCTTAAGCAAACATCTCTAAGGAGATGTGGACCGAGATGATTGGGTATAAGTCGAAGTGATCGAAGGTGTTTGAATAGCCTATAAAGGATTCACCACTCCTTGCGAGGAGATGTATACCCATGGCCTCTCGTCGGATTGTTACTAAAGTCTTTGGCCAATGCATTACATGTTTAGAGTAAGGTACTCTTCGATACATGTGCAGTAACTAGAATCCGTAGGACGAGGAAATGATACTTGGGCTAGGTGTGACGTAGTCAGCCTAGTGGGGACTGACACTATAGACCATGTCCTGAACCAAGTGGGTATAAGATGAGTGAAGGGAATGAGGCACGAATCATTCGAGCTGCTGAAGGGTTTCAGAAATAGTTCTGGATCAACCGTTGATCTTTTCGGTTAATTGGGGATCATGATGTACTACTAGGTGCCACTCATGATCGTTCTATAATTAATGGTTAATTATAGACGGCCAACATAAACCGAGAACCTATTTGGTCACACGCACAACGAGCGTAATCCAAAGGATTTAAAACGAGCTTGAGAATGAGATTCTCAGATCGAGAGAAACTAGGTTTGGTTGGACCAAACATAAAGCGAGCATGAAATCGTTTCAGTCGCAATGGAAGCGTGGATGGGCCGTGTCTTATGAAGACATAATGGATGAACCAAAATGGTTTGATTCTAATCCAATGGAGGAGAATAAACCAAAGGGTTTGGTTTATTTTAAACGAATGAACCAAAAGTTGGTTCGGTTCGTTTTAACTTAAAATAAACCATCATGGTTTGGTTTATTTTAACTTATCTTAATGGAGCGGGTTAACGGGCCTAATGGTTATGATCCAATAACCATTAAGAGAATTAGTTCTCTATAAAAGAGGGCTTAATGGATAATTAAGCCCTAATCGAAAAACCCCTAGCTTGGCCGCCCAACCCCTCTTCCTCTTGTTGGCGTCAACTCCATTGCCGCCCAACCCTTGAGCCGCCGACCAGCTCTTTGCCGGCGTCCAAGCTTCAGCCGGTGATCCTCCGGCGACCCTCCGGTGATCTTCCTAGGCCTCGGTGAAAAGGTGAGCACTTGGCTTCCTTGTTTTGGCCGGCGCCTACTCCTCCACCAAGCTGTCCAGTTTTCTGGACAGCTTCTTCTCCTCTCGTCGGAGCGTCATTTGGACGATGGTTTGAGCTCCGACAGCGGCTAAACTACCGGGGATTTAATCTCCGGTAATCCTCTGAGGTGGAGGACGAAGGATTCGTCAATTGGTTGACGAATACCTCTCCGGAGAAGCGAGTTTTGAGAACTCATATTAGGATCCGAATTTGGATTCGGATCGTGATCATCTCTCGATCACGTCGTCTTCAACACGAGGCTAGTAACCCGTACGAAGACGAAGCTCGTGGCTTAGCGAAGTCATCCCGAGGAACTCGGCGTGGATACGGATAGAGACGATTCTAGCGAGGATCGTTCCGGTTGATGTCGTTCCCGCTACACGTCATACGAAAGGTATAACGTAGATAAATTTCCTTTTATTGCAAATTTAAATTTACGGTTATGTCTACACTTGTTGTAATATGCATGCGTGCGTTGTGTGTGTTGTAATAAATGTAGATTTATTATTTTTATTGCGTCCGCTGTGTTCATATTTATGAAACGTGATCGAACACACACACGCCGCGGTGCCAGAAACCCAACATATTGACAACATATGGAACATCCCGACCGTTCCAGGAGTGGCTTCCTACAAAATAGGAGTAATAAATGCACTAATCTATTACTTCCTACACTTAAAAGACATGCACAACACAGCAAGACAAACAGGGAAATACACCTATTATGGTATCATGACAGGTCCTCATGCAGGGTTATATACCTGGGAAGAAGCTGAGAGCCTTCTCCTAGGAGATGCACAAGGGGAAGAACTAGGAGGCTTTGATTCACTAGAGGAAGCCTTGAAAACAATCAGAAAAGAAGTAGGACCAAACTACTTCTTGAGCTCAGCCATAAAAAATAAGCATCTCATGAAAACAAGTCCGCAACAGACTTATGCACAAACAGTAGCAGACAAAGGCAAATCTGTAAAACCAATTACCAGCTCCAAGAAAACTGGAGCTAACCAGATAGACATGTGCAGGTTCAACAGTCTACCAACAGACCTAGCGGTGTATATGAGGCAAACCGCAGAGGAAGCAGAATGGAAAACCTTTGCAGTCTTACAAGAAGCACTACAATGGGCACAAGTTGATCCCCAACCAGGTATTACAATACTATTTGAGGCTGAATATAATTTTAAAATAAGATGCCAGAACAAATTTAAAGACTGCATTACAAAGAAACATGGCTGCTAATGCCAATTACAATATGCCATTAGAAAAGCCAGCATAGATTTGAGTGCCTACCACATACAAAAATTTAGGGGAGTAGAAATAAATCCCTTTGAAGACTACCACCCTAGTTTGTAATTTATGAGTGTCAGAACAATTTAATTGCCAGAGTCCAGTTCTTCTATCGTCATATTGTAAGTTCTATTTGCGTGTTTGTTTTTTTTCAGAGTCTTTGTAATATCATTTCCAGAGTTTGTGTAATATCCTTATGTCTCTGCAATTCATATTATATCATGTTTATCATGTTTCTCTAAGTTGTTCTTCATAGTCCTTGTTCTCTTCTCTAAGAGATAACTCCACTAAACTACTTGTAAGACTTGTGCTGGTAGGAGAGTATCCTAGATACCGGGGCTTGGTAGAAGATTTAGGGAGGTGAGGCTCACGAAGAAAACCTAGAAAGCCTAAAAAAAGAAAAAATCTGAAAAACCTATCTGAAAAATCATCTATCTGAAAAATCATCATCTATATGAAAAATCTGGTATTTTCTAATGAACAATTAAACATTCTCAATCCCAGAAGATTATATGGACGCAATTTGCTGTCTTTTACAAACTCTGTCTATAGACACCATAGAGTGGAAGCCTTACATTTACCTGACGGAGGGGAGGAAAGGCTTACCCTTATGACAGAAGAAGCAGGGAGACAATTACTACACAAACAACATAACTACATACATTTGGGACTAATAGTCTTCGGAATTAGAGGACTAACCAGGATGAAAATAGGAGCAAAAGTACTGTTAGTATTGTATGATTCTAGATTTTCAGATGACAAAGAAAAATCTATTATTGGGTTAATAGAAGTAGATATGAACAACAACAGTGGAATTACCTACATATGTCCAAATTTCAACATGACAATAAAAGACTTCGTTAAACACATTAAAATAATAGCCCAAGGAAAAGGTTATGGGAACTTTCAAGGCAAGAATATACAGTTAGACATAGTATTTTTAGGAAAAACAATGAACTATATGAACAACCATTTCAAAATCTAGATAAATGGAATGATAGAAGCTCTTAGCTCAAGGGGGACAAACTTCTTAAAACCAAGAGAATATAGTTCGGAAGAATTGGCAAGTTTAGAATGGAATCTTAAGCTAGAAGAAGAAAACCCAATAACAAAACCAACACAATCTATAATGTACAAAAACAGACGTGGAGAACTAAGTATCAGGTTTTCAGGTTACCTAACAAATACAGAAGATGGCGAAGAAGAACCTGAACTTGAAACAAACCTAATGAACAGAGAAGTAAACTACTCTGAAATACTTAGGACATTAGGCAGAAAACATTTGAATGAAATAAAAAAAGAAAGGAAACAAACCTAATGAATAGAGAGACTAGAGGTATATTTGACGATCTAGGAGGATACGTATACCAACCAAGTAATAAAAACAACATGACCGTTAAAGAAATAAAACAGTTAGAACTACAAGAAAAAAATAAAGGCATACTAAAACCGAATGAAGTGTTAGCACTAGATGAAGATGGAAACATCTTAGTCTTAGAAGAATCGGCACACGAATACGAATACATGAATTATATGAACACAGAATCAACAACCACATCTAGGATCCATACATATCCAGAAAGTACGATGGGTACTTTAGATTATGGACAAGAACATCCCCCTAGGAGAGCAGCTCCTCCTTATACTAATAACAATCCACTCCTAAGAACATTAGGGAGAAGAAGGCCAACAGAACAGACCTTTTTCGGAACAGGATCAGTACTACTAAATATCACTGAATGTGATCCACAACTATACGATACATATCTAGAACAATGGATGGTATCAGTACAAAGAGACTATTTAGCAAAACATGAACTCGACATAGAATCTGGAGAGGCTATGCTAAGAATAGGAGAAAACTACCTAGGAGAAACAGTGAGATCATCCTGGGAGGCATATAAGAAGAAAATTCCCAGAAGAAGTCATAAAATTAGCAAGTAGAGGTAACAGCAAGGGACGCTAATACAGGCTTAGATATCAGACAAAAGGAAGCTATGAGAGACCTAGAACAAATCTACTCTTTGACTGGTCTATGATAAAAAAATTTTGTAATGACTTCCTACACCTAGCGTCCATCTCCAGAAATTATTATAGTACAGACGTAGGAGAGAGACTGTTTAGCAAATTACCAGGAGAATTAGGGAAAGAAATACACAAATCATGGACAGAAATGCAAGTACCGGAAGAATACAACAACATAGGTGTTAGAATACAACACATAATAAACAAACTTAAGGAAAAATGTACTTACATTCAGATACAAAAACAGCTCAAGAACCAACAATACGGATTCTGTAAACAAATCTACACTCCACAGCAATATGGAAACAATCCACAAAGAGAGAGAATAAATCCAAAACCAAAGAGGAAACCTAAACAAACATATTATCTAAGAAGAAGTAAGGCCAGAAAACCATATCTAAATAAAGAAAAACATGTCAGAAAATTTAACCCAAAGAAAACATACTCGAATCTAATAACATGCTATGCCTGCAACCAGCAAGGGCACCTGTCATCAGCATGTCCAAATAGGAAAAACTTATTTACAAGAGAAGCTGCCCTAGTAGCATGCACAAACGAAGACCTAGTAGAGGTACAGACAGACGTATCAGATACATCCTCAATATACTCAGTAGTAACAATAGCTGACTTAGAAGAAATCCCATAGACAACAGATTATTCCTTAGTAAATTCGTTCTTAGAAGCAGACCAAACTAGACAAAATTTTAGCCAAACAAACCATGAAACAGACGAAACAGAATGGGACCAATTACAAAAATTTGAAAACAACTACATGTTCAGACAAGCTCCAGTCCAATCAACGTGTACACACATTTGGGATCTAAGATCTGGAGCAGACCATATACCATGCTCAATTTGTGGTTATTTTCCCTCATTAGATAAAAGAGGAACTTGTAGAATATGTAGACAGCAGTTGTGTAACTACTGTCTATTTGAACAACACCACATAAGTATACCTGAACCATCTACAAGACAAGGCACATTAAAGACTACCCTACTAGAGACCAGAATATCAGTGTTAGAAACTAGGATAAATATCTTAGAAAATGAAATAGAATTACTCAGACAGAATTTACAACAACGAGACTTTGAAGGGTTTGAGGAAGAACAAACAAATGTAATAGCCCAACCAACAGAAACCAATATGGTCTTTGTAAAAACACCAAGTATGTGCAATACTGGAAAGTCAGTTGACTTGAGAATACAGTGTATTCTAAACATACAGGGACATGAAATAAAGATCCAAGCTTTGTTAGATACAGGAGCAACAAGTTCAACATTAGACCTTAAGGCAATACAAAATATACTTCCTAAAGAAGTAATAAAATATACCTCGGAACCAATGGTCAGCACACAATTTGACGGACAACACTTGGCCTGCCACACCTTTATAAAAAATGCCCACATTAAGATTTACAATAACTGTGGCCAATATAGCAATGCTATATCCATACCGCATATCTGGGTAAGACCTTTGAATCACCCAGACCTACAGCTTATCTTAGGACTCCAATTCCTTCTAGCAAAGGACAGAGCCCTATTTCTATCACCAGACTATGTATTCCTCCTTTCTAATCCTATAATTTCCCCCGTCCTATCAGAATACTCAGCTTCTTTCAGGGCTCCAGAAAGAAAGTGCGAATGCCCTGAAAATGACAAACAAAAATGTAATTGTAAAACCCAACCAACAAACAATTATCTAAGTAGTCAAGACACCGATAGTGAACTTGAAATAGACAACGAATTGGAATTAGACTCAGACATAGACGAACCCCAGTTGGTCAATACAACATACATACTAAAACAAATTAACACTTCTGATGACCTAGATACAATAGTATCTAAATTAGAGAAAATTGAAATCATAGGAGACAACCCTACAAAATACTGGGACAAAAATAAAACACTATGTAAATTAAGTATAATCAACCCAGACATAACTATTAAAGCACAAGAACTAAAATATACAAATTGGGAGACAGAAGAATGCAGACTACATATAAAGCAAATGTTAAAGATGAACATCATAAGAAGATCCACCTCGAGACATAGACATGTAAGTCCGCTTTTATAGTAAACAAAGTTCGTGAACAAAAACGGGGACAATCTAGAATGGTATTTAATTACAAGAGACTAAATGATAATTGCCATGACGATGGATATAAGATCCCAGACAAAGAAGCCTTAATCAACAAAATAAAACTCAGAATGATACTCAAAATTTGACATGAAATCTGGATTCTGACAAGTTAAAATGCACCCAGAATCCATAGAATGGACAGCATTCACTTGCCCAGAAGGGCATTTTGAATGGCTAGTAATGTCTTTTGGCATAAAGGTAGCACCCCAGATATTCCAGCGAAAAATGGACGACATATTCAAGAATACAAAAGACTTTACATGCATGTACATAGATGATGTGCTGGTTTTTCAAAAACCAAACAAGAACATATGGCACATCTCCACATGGTTTTTACCATTATAGAAAACAACGGGCTAATTATATCCAAAAAGAAATTACAATTAGCAACCAAACACATAGAATTTCTAGGAGCAGAAATAGGAAAAGGTACTATATCACTGCAACCCCACATCTCAACAAAAATAATAAATTTTCCGGACAAAATAGAAAATACCAAAGATCTTAGAGCTTTTCTAGGACTACTCAACTATGCAAGGCAGTATATCAAAGACATTAGAAAAATCAGTGGACCTCTATACAACAAGACAAGCCCTAAAGGCCAGAGACATTTCAACCAACAAGACATCGAGTTAGTTAAATTTATAAAAGAAAAGGTTAAAAATTTACCTACACTCTCTTTACCACTAGATACAGATTACTTAGTTCTCGAAACAGACGGCTGTGAAACTGGATGGGGAGGAGTATTACTTAAGAAATCCAATAAATATGAAACAAAGGCACAAGAAAGCCTATGTAGGTATGCCTCAGGGAAATTCCATGAAAAAGGGCATCTGACGTCCTTAGATTATGAAATATTAGCAGTCATTTACTGCCTTGAAGCCTTTTATTTATTCATATGCGACAAAAAAGAAATTACAATACGGACAGACTGTGAAGCTATAGTCCGATACCACGAGCAAAGTAAAACAAAGAAAAGAACCCTTTCTGCAAAAAGATGGATGAAGTTTACAGATACAATTATTAACAAGGGTATGAAAATACAGTGGGAACACATAAAGGGAACTAACAATTCCCTTGCCGATACACTATCCAGATTGCTAACATAATGTTCTTGCAGATGGAAAGGCAAAATCCCAAAACAATGATTACACCCACCAGAACATGGGGCCAATATAAGACAACAAAAATTGGACCACAAGAACTACGAGTACACTCCCGTATGGAGGAACAATTCAGAACAGAACACAGGCCACACATGGAGCCAATCTGAGCGACAATAATTGACAACATATGGAACATCCCGGCCAGATTCGGGGGTGGCTTCTTACAAAATAGGAGTAATAAATGCACTCATCTATTACTTCCTACACCTAAAAGACATACCTGCACAATGAGACAAGCGAAATACACCTATTACGGTATTATGGCGAGTCCTCATGCGAGGGTTATATACAGGAAGAAGGTGAGAGCCTTCTCTTAGGAGACGCGCAAGAGGAAGAGCTAGGAGGCTTTGACTCACTAGAGGAAGCCTTGAAAACAATCAGAAAAGAAGTAGGACCAAACTACTTCTTGAGCTCAGCCATAAAAAATAAGCATCTTATGAAGATAAGTCCATAGCGGACTTATGCACAAGCGATAGCGAGACAAAGGCAAATCAGTAAAACCAATTACGGCTCGAAAAGCTGGAGCTAACGGATAGACATGTGCAGGTTCAACAGTCTACCAACAGACCTAGCGGTGTATATGAGGCAAACCGCAGAGGAAGCAGAATGGAAAACCTTTGCAGTCTTACAAGAAGCACTACAATGGGCACAAGTTGATCCCTAACCAGGTATTACAATACTATTTGAGGCTAAATACAATTTTAAAATAAAATGCCAGAACAAATTTAAAGACTGCATTACAGAGAAACATGGCTGCCAATGCCAATTACAATATGCCATTAGAAAAGCCAGCATAGATTTGAGTGCCTACCACATACAAAAATTTAGGGGAGTAGAAATAAATCCCTTTGTACTACTCGACCATGGTATTCTTAATGAATTATGGGTCCAAGCCAACCACATCACAGAAGCTTTCCCGTACAAACTTGGAAATGCCATCCGAACACTCATAGAATTAGAAACTTTCGAAAGCTATGTTTCATGCTCAATCGAAAGTTCTCCACCAGAATGGATAAACCACAAAATAGAGCCAGCCAGGCACGTCATCAAACTACGATCCCGAGAGATCATCTACAAGTCAGAACCCATAGAAGCCATATTTCCAAGTGATCCAGACGAACATTGGGGAGCTGCTGTACCTCTCCCAGAACAAGCAAAACATTGGAGAGCCTCTCTACAGGGAGCAAATTGGCTCTGGGATGATGCCAGAGATAGCTACGACTTCGTGTTAGTAGCAAAAACATTTACAGAAAAAATATACTGTCCATCACACATGGGAACCCATTTTCTCATGTTCAAATACAATACACAAAATCCAGAGTTAGTAGAACACTACAGACAGCGACAGCTAAAATGGATGTTAAAAAAATCCACCCAAATTACGGCCAAACAATACAGAGAACAAATGGCGGAACAACAGATAGCAGAACAACAAAGAAGGATGAGAACCCCACCAGCACCAGAGACAGTGGGTCCAAGCTCCACTTCATCACAAGAAAGGAACCTCGACAACATGATGGAAAGCTAATTCCATTACGCAATTGGCAGACTTTACAGGACTTTACAGCTCAGGAAAGAATCTTCGTACAAAGCCACCTCAAAAGCATCTGCCAAAAGAAAACAAACCAGATAAGCTTTACAACATTACAAGCACCAAACAACTTACTTCTCCCCGAAGTAATCGTGGCTATAAAAGGAGAAGCCACTCTACATTCAGAGCATCCCTTCGAAGACTACCACCCTAGTTTGTAATTTATGAGTGTCAGAGCAATTTAATTGCCAGAGTCCAGAGTCCAGTTCTTCTATCGTCATATTGTAAGTTCTATTTGCGTGTTTGTTTCTTTTTCAGAGTCTTTGTAATATCATTTCCAGAGTTTGTGCAATATCCTTATGTCTCTGCAATTCATATTATATCATGTTTCTCTAAGTTGTTCTTCATAGTCCTTGTTCTCTTCTCTAAGAGATAACTCCGCTAAACTACTTGTAAGACCTGTGCTGGTAGAAGAGTATCCTAGATACTGGGGCTTGGTAGAAGATTTAGGGAGGTGAGGCTCACGAAGAAAACCTAAAAAACCTAAAAAAAAAAAAAATCTAAAAAATCATCATCTATCTGAAAAATATATCTGAAAAATCATCATCTATTTGAAAAATCTGCTGAGCGCCTGTGCGCGGAAAGCATAGTGAACAGTGTTTTCATTGTTCACTGAAGCTGCCGTGAACAGTGAAAACACTATTCACGACAGTATTCCGTGCATGGACGCGCATAAATCAGGCGCCCATCTTTTATATATATATATATATAAATTTGTTTTATAAGTTAATTAGTTGGATATTGATTTCCATTAGAATTAGTTGCAGAGCAATAGGAATTTACTAAAGCTACGTTTGGGACGGGGTAATGTAATCAACCTTGTAATGTAATCAAGTTTGTAATGTAATGTAATGTAATGTGTATTACATTACTGTGTTTGGTTAACGATTGGTGTGTAATCTTTGATTACGAAAGTGATTATATTCGTTTGTTTGGTATCCATATTTGTTATAAGGAATGTAATTCATATTATTATAAAATGATAAAAATATACTTATAATTTCTTCTTAAGGTAATATAATTCTTAGTCGTCGATCGTCGATTGTTGGCCATCGGTCAGTCGTCAGTCATCGGCTGTCGTCGGTCGATCGCCGGTCGTTGGGCGGTCGCCGACCGTCGTGATGCGTCGGCCGCCGTCGGTCAGCGCCGCCGTCGACGGTTATTGCCGCCGTCGATCGTCGACGGCCGATCGCTGGCAGCGCCGTCGATCGTCGATCGTCGGCCGTCGCCGATCGATCGTCAGCGATCGCCATTACCACCGATCCGCCGTCGCCGTGCTGCGCCAATCGTCGATTCACCATTTGCCCGATCGTCGGCCGATCGCCGCGGTCGAAAAATAAAAGAAGGATATATTTGTGATGATAAATATTGAGTCCGTAATGTAATCGATTACATAGTTTTTCCTTCGTAATCGAGATTATGGATCTTGACTCTTATTTTGTAATGCAATTACATTACATTACATCTTTGAAATGTTACCAAACAAAGTAAATCATCTTGTAATGTAATCCTGATTACATTACAAGTCTTATTACCCCGTACCAAACGTAGTTTAAGAATTGGGTTTGGAATTACATACAAATTTAATTGCAATATGATGTGAAATTGATTTAGTAAATAACTATATAAATTAATGTGCCTTTAGGTGAAAATAAATATTCTCTTCAAACCCTTAATCCTTAAGGAAAAGTGAATGATAACACTCGTTGCTTCTCCTTAAACGTGTAATCTTGAATGTTACCCTCTAGTGACCATTGTTCGTTAAGAAGCTCAAATGGATTTTTATATTGAAGATTAATGTGTCTTTCATTGTAAGTTGTCCATCTTAAAATAGAAGTCACATAGTATGCTTGTTAACACACTTTTTATAAAGATAATTTTCTATCCTCAAAACGAATGCACATCCTACTAATGTAAGAACATTCATCTTGTTGAATATCATCCATTTTTTGGTTGAATTTTTTTGAAGAAATTCTGACCTTGTCTACTCTAGGGGTGTGTTTGGTTTGGGGTTATTAATGATAACATTGGTTATTCATACAAGGTTATCAATAAAAACCTTATTTGGTTCAGGATTTGAAATAATACCAAGTCATGATGGATGTCTGACACATCATGCCACGTCAGCAAAAGAGTTATACATGGGGGAATCTGAAAACCTCCGAGAAGCTTGGTTTTTGTTAATTCCCTAGGTTATGATTTTTTTTTTCCAAAAATATCCTTCGTTCTTTACCATTTTGGACAAAAATATTCTTATCAATTTATTAAATAGCAATTTGATTATACATAAATTAATAATATAATTAAAATTCTAATTGATCGATTCTTGCACGCTTCGCTTCTACCTACCTACTGCCGATCGCTTTGTCGTCGGTCATTGGCCGACCGACGATGGTCGACGACGACAATCGATCAACGATCGGTGGTCGGTCGTCGTCGATCGTCATCGTCAAGTGCCAATCACTGTCATCGATTGTCGATCATGACCACTGCTATCAATTGTCGACGCAGTTGTCATAATTATCGGTGGTCACTTGTTGCCATCTTACTGGAGACAAGGCAATCGACATGACCATAAATAAATATGTTTCGTAGTAAAAAAAGTTTTATAATTGAATGAGTAATATAGTAAAATATTAAATTATGTGATACTTTAAAACTCCAAATAAATAAGTTTTGATTGCATTACTTCGGATTGAACCAAATAACATAAGTTATGTTTCATTCCCCATAACCTTGGTAATATGATTATCTAGTAATCACATAACCAAAGTTATGCATTATAACTTGAACCAAATACATCCTAGGAGTATTTGCAATTGATGGTACCTAGGAGTTCTGGTATATATTCTCGATCACAAGGCTTATTCTCGAGCACCCTCCTTACGACTGAGCACCTTCCTTCCCACTGAGCATCTTGTGTAGTTCTAGAGCACCATGTGGTGTTTTCAGAGCATCCTGTGTATTTCTAGAGCACCCTATGTATTTCCAGAGCACCATGTGTATTTCTAGAGCATAATATGTATTTCTAGACTGACCTATGTATTTTTTGATTGGCCTATGTATTTCTAGACTAACCTATGTATTTCTCGACTGACCTATGTATTTTCAGACTGACCTATCTATTTCCCGATTGATCTATGTATTTTTCGACTGACCTCTGTATTTTCCGACTAACCTATGTATTTCCAGACTGACCTATGTATTTCCCAACTGACTTATGTATTTTCTGACTGATCTATGTATTTCTAGACTGACCTATGTATTTTTCGACTGACCCATGTATTTTTAGAATTGCCTATGTAATTCCAGAGCTTCCTATGTAATTCCAGAGTTACCTATATAATTCCATAGTTGTTTATGTAATTCTAGAGCTGCCTATGTAATTCCAGATCTACTTATGTATTTCCAGAGTTGTCTATGTAATTCCCGAGTTGCCTATGTATTTTCAGAGTTGCCTATATAATTCCAGAGTTGTCTATGTAATTTCAAAATTGCCTATTTAATTCCAGAGCTGTCTGTGTATTTCCAGAGTTATCTATGCAATTCCCGAGTTGCCTATATATTTCCAAAGATGTCTATGTATTTCCCAAGCTGCTTATGTATTTCCCAAGCATTAAGCTTCTCGTCGAGTATCATCCTTCTGCTTCAGTACTAGTCCATTATCTCATTAAGGCAGCCAACTGACTCTTTACAGGCCTCACTCATACTTTCTCAATCGCCCGATCACCAGTTCTAGCTCTAATATTCACTTTGCATAATAGTCATTTCCTAATACCCTAAAGGGCATGTTAAATACAGGGATTTAAAATAGTAAATTAAATGGCCAAATAATTAAGGAAATAAGCCTAGAAATTTCTCAGGATTTTTAGGGAATTTTAGGAATTTTTCCGGAATTTTTCTGGATTTAAACGGACTCCGTACGAGACTTTTACGGGGATAAAATAAATAGGCTTTAGAGGGGTTTATTTAAAGGGGATAAATACACGGAAAACCTAATTTCTTTTTCTATTTCCCTTTTTCCCCACCGCGCCGCGACTATTCCCCTCGGCAGTTCCTCGCGCGAGTCCTTCTTCCGCCGACGCCCTCTCCTCTCGCGCATGCTCTCTCCGCCGTCGACAGGTTCCTTACACGAGCTCTTCACCGCCGACGAGAAGGCCGCTGCCACCCACAACGTCGTCCGACGCCGAGGGCGCGCCGTCGTCGCTGTTCACCGGCAGCGCTCACCTTCGCTTCTTCTCGCGCGCGCCGACCGTCGTGGCCACAGGACCCCCTCGAGCATCCTCGACCCCCCTGCGCGCTTATCGGCCACGAGAACAGAGTGTTGTCTCCTTTGTGTCTGCAGCCGCAGGACCCCCGCCGCGAGCTTACTCAGTGTCGCCGACGATCTTGGTATCTAGGTAAGGTCCGACCCTCCTATTCGAGACTTAGTTGTTTTTTTGTCTCATTCCGATGGTCTATTGATTTGGGCAGAATTTGGTTTCGGCGAACAGGTCAAAAATTGGGGATTTCTGTCGGTGAGGTTTCCACGGTTGGTAAGGTTTCTTTTCCTCTTTTGTTATTGGTAGATGTTGGGGTCGTGCAAGGTCAGTCTGTAATTTGGGCAATATAGTTAGGGTTGTGAGCGAGAGTTGGGTGATATTGTTTGATTTTGAGGATTTTTGAAGGTGATGAATTAGGTTAAGTGATTAGGAATTAATTTGGTAAATTGATTTGAACAATAGTTGGATAAATTAAAAGCCAGTAAATTTTATTTATTTGGCTTAGGTTGTTAAAATGCAGGTTAAACCAAGTTTAATTGATTAATTAGCTTATCTAATTAATCAAAAATTTTATCAATTGATTTAGCGAGCTAAATTAATTATATGGATATTTGTGGTAGGAAAAGGATTAGTAAGACGGTTGGAAAATTTGGGAGAATTGGAAATTGATTTGGGGCAATTGGATTATAAAGGAAATCGATTAAGTATTCGATTTGTTGTTGAATTGGATATTTTGTGCTTAACTATAGAGTCCTCGTGACGATTTGGTTCTTTTCTTGGATATATATTCAGGCGGGTATTTTTGACTTATCTTTTAGATATAGTCATTATTGATATGCTAGTTAGGATAGCTTACAATAATTTTTCATGTTTATATGCCTAGTATGCTTTTGGTGCCTACTAGATACATGCATGTGATAGGATATGATTATATTTCCCTGTTTGATTTGGATCATAGTATATGGATTAGGGATATGTACATATTGATTGTACATATTATTCGGATAGGTATTTTGAGTAGGATTTACATGCTTTAGTATCATGCACCATTTTCACATGATTGCATCTTTGGTGCAGACAGGGTTCCATTATTGTTGAGCATGAGCCTGGCCATTACATAGCTACACACTGCCACTCATGGGTTAGTGATACATCAGGAAGGTGTGTGCAGTTGCTCTGTCAGGCTCCGCTGGTCCGCTCATGGGTAGTGATGAGGCAGCGTGGTAGCGGGCAAGGATCCCTCCTCTGGTCTATGACACCGGGAGATGAGAGCTTAGCTCCCCCACTATGTTTGGGGCAGGAGGATAGGTGTACTCCGACAGCATCCTGTCCACTCGGTCACTCAGGAGCAGTGATGGCAGAGTGCACAGTTGTTATAGCCCTACCCACTCGGCTTCACCATCGCGTGTGAGGCGGCTGACTGGCGTCAGGGGTGACCATGTCATTGGCACGACATGCACTTTGCACGGATTGCATTTGTATTGTGTTTGCTGCATTTTTATTGATGCCTTGGATGTGCATATGATTGTCATGCATACAAGATACATGTTTATATATGGTCAGGACTTTATTACTTCTAGTCAGGCACATGCTCCTATATCAGGGTAGGAGATTCAGGTAAGTACAATCATTTTGTATTTCTTGCTTGCATACCCTATTTATGTGAGACTGTACTGGCATGATATTTTTATTATTAGCTATACCTTACTTTACATATCTATTATACCCGCAGAGTTCTTTGAACTCACCCCGTTGATTTATATCTATTTCAGGATGAAGCTGTCAGGAGAGTGCAGCTGTCGGACCCCCACTCGTCGTAAATGTTTTATTTGGATATTTGCTTTATGGTTTGGATATTTTGGTTAGAGGACATGTATAGGTTTGGAGATTTATTTTGTATTTGGATTTTTGGTGTCCTTATGGACCTTATTCGGATTTTGGTTTGATTGGATTTTGGTGAGTATTCCTGCCCAGATGGCAGAAGGGGTAAGTCAATTTATGGTAGACTGTTCATCATTTATTTTGGTTGATGGCCTGAGGCGCAGTTGCTAGGACCCCAGAGAGCTCAGCATGAGGCAGAGTTGGTCCGTACTATCAGACGTAGGATGGCAGAGGCGCAGGATCGCCAGAAGAGTTATGCAGATCGTAGATGGAGACCTTTGGAGTTCTCTGTTGGTGATCATATATTCCTGTGAGTCTCACCCACGAAAGGGGTGAAGAGGTTTGGACTCCGTGGTAAGCTAGCTCCTAGATATATCGGTCCGTTTGAGATTTTGGAGAGGATCAGAGCAGTTGCTTATCGTCTAGCGCTACCACCATCTTTGACGAGTATTCACGATGTATTCCATGTGTCTATGCTGAGGAAGTATATGCCAGACTCTACACATATTCTGTCAGATGTATCAAGTTCCATTCAACCTGATGCTACGTACGCAGAGGTTCCGGTACGAATTTTGGATTTCAAGGAACGACAGTTGCGAAACAAGGTTGTGCGACTTGTCAAGGTCAGGTGGAGTCACCACACCGACGAGGAGGCTACTTGGGAGTTCGAGGAAAAGATCAGAGCTCAATACCCCCACTTGTTTACTTGAGGTACGTGAGGTATATTTTCAGTACTTGTGGTATTTTTTACTCGTTGTGCATCTGAGTAGGAAATTTGGGGACCAAATTTTTATTAGTGGGGGAGAATGTTAAATACAGGGATTTAAAATAGTAAATTAAATGGCCAAATAATTAAGGAAATAAGCCTAGAAATTTGTCGGGATTTTTAGAGAATTTTAGGAATTTTTTTGGATTAAAACGGACTCCGTACGAGACTTTTACGGGGATAAAATAAATAGGCTTTAGAGGGGTTTATTTAAAGGGGATAAATACACGGAAAACCTAATTTCTTTTTCTATTTCCCTTTTTCCCCGCCGTGCCGCGACTATTCCCCTCGGCAGTTCCTCGTGCGAGTCCTTCTTCCGCCGACACCCTCTCCTCTCGCGCATGCTCTCTCCGCCGTCGACAGGTTCCTTACACGAGCTCTTCACCGTCGACGAGAAGGCCGCTGCCACCGCAGCGTCGTCGGCGCAGAAGCGCCGTCGTCGTATTCCTGACGGCGCTCACCTTCGCTTCTTCGGCGTCTGCGTCGTCGTAGCCACAGGACCCTCGAGCATCCTCGGCCCCCTGCTGGCGCTTGCCCCACGAGCGCAGTCTTTGTCTCCTTTGTGTCTGCGGGGAGACCCCACCATGAGCTTGCTCAGTGTCGCCGGCGATCTTGGTATCTAGGTAAGGTCCGACCCTCCTATTCGAGACTTAGTTGTTTTTCTTGTCTCATTCCGATGGTCTATTGATTTTGGCAGAATTTGGTTTGTGAGCAGGTCAAGTGGGGATTTACGCCGGTGAGGTTTCCACAGTTAGTAAGGTTTCTTTTCCTCTTTTGTTATTGGTAGATGTTAGGGTCTGCAAGGTCGATCTGTAATTTGGGCAATATAGTTAGGGTTGTGAGAGGAGTTGGGTGATATTGTTTGATTTTGAGGATTTTTGAAGGTGATGAATTAGGTTAAGTGATTAGGAATTAATTTGGTAAATTGATTTGAACAATAGTTGGATAAATTAAAAGCCAGTAGATTTTATTTATTTGGCTTAGGTTGTTAAAATGCAGGTTAAACCAGGTTTAATTAATTAATTAGCTTATCTAATTAATCAAAATTTTTATCAATTGATTTAGTGAGCTAAATTAATTATATGGATATTTGTGGTAGGAAAAGGATTAGTAAGACGGTTGGAAAATTTGGGAGAATTGGAAATTGATTTGGGGCAATTGGATTATAAAGGAAATCGATTAAGTATTCGATTTGTTGTTGAATTGGATATTTTGTGCTTAACTATAGTTATGCTATATGCAGGTTTCGGTCACGAGGCAGGTCCCCAGTCGTGACGGTTTCATTCTTGCGGATATATATTCAGGCGGGTATTTTTGACTTATCTTTTAGATATAGTCATTATTGATATGCTAGTTAGGATAACTTACAATAATTTTTCATGTTTATATGCCTAGTATGCTTTTGGTGCCTACTAGATACATGCATGTGATAGGATATGATTATATTTCCCTGTTTGATTTGGATCATAGTATATGGATTAGGGATATGTACATATTGATTGTACATATTATTCGGATAGATATTTTGAGTAGGATTTACATGCTTTAGTATCATGCACCATTTTCGCATGATTGCATCTTTGGTGACGGGTTCCATTATTGTTGAGCCATGGCGATTACATGGCCTGCACACACTGCCACTCATGGGTTAGTGATACATCAGGAGGGTGTGTGCAGTTGCTCTGTCAGGCTCCGCTGGTCCGCTCATGGGTAGCGATGAGGCAGCGTGGTAGCGGGCAGGGATCCCTCCTCTGGTCTATGACACCGGGAGATGAGAGCTTAGCTCCCCCCACTCTGTTTAGGCGGGAGGATAGGTGTACTCGACATCCACTGTCCACTCGATCACTCGGGGCGATGATGGCGAGTGCGATTGTCATAGCCCTACCCACTCGGCTTCACCATTGCGTGTGAGGCGGTGGTAGCGTCGAGGGTGACCATGTCATTAGCACGACATGCATTTTACATGCATTTGTATTGTGTTTCTTTGCATTTTGTATTGATGCCTTGGATGTGCATATGATTGTCATGCATACTGAGATACATGTTTATATATGGTCGAGACTCTATTACTTCTAGTCGAGCACATGCTCCTATATCGAGTAGGAGATTGAGTAAGTCTGATCATTTGTATTTCTTGCTTGCATACCCTATTTATGTGAGGTATCTTGGCATGATATTTTATTATTAGCTATACCTTACTTTGCATATCTACTATACATGAGTTCTTTGAACTCACCCGTTGATTATATCTATTTCGAGGATGAAGGTGTCGGAGAGTCATTTGTATCGGACCCCACTCGTCGTAAATGTTTTATTTGGATATTTGCTTTATGGTTTGGATATTTTGGTTAGAGGACATGTATAGGTTTGGAGATTTATTTTGTATTTGGATTTTTGGTGTCCTTATGGACCTTATTCGGATTTTGGTTTGATTGGATTTTGGTGAGTATTCCTGCCCAGATGGCAGAAGGGGTAAGTCGATTTATGGTAGACTGTTTATCATTTATTTTGGTTGATGGCCTGAGGCCAAATTATATAACTGCGTGTGAGTTTGGATTCCGGCCGTGTTGATCGATGTATAGTGGCCGTGTAAGCCTTGTATGTAAATTGGGATTGTCACCCGTACAGGAGAGATGCTATCGGATTTTCGTCTGGCGGGGTCTCCTTCGGGGCGTGATAGGGCATTATAGTCAATTAAGCTGAGGAGAAAGGCGGTGACTATTCCTATATAAAGGGGTGGAGATGAGGAGGAAAGGGGATGGATGTTTCTCTATCTGGTATGCGGAGATAACTCTTCTTCTTCCTTAAGTTGCTTTCTTTATTCCCTTGTCTTTTATTATACTCTTCTTGTCTCTTCGATGGATACTTACTTGAGCGTCGGAGGGGTCGTGCCGGTAAAGCTGACCCACCCCTAAGCACTCAATTTTGTTGCATATCAGGAACCTTAGCGGCATCTTCACCGATCTTATATATTTTTCTTCTTACTGGTGAAAGAGGATACGGGATCCGAGCGTATCAGAAAAAGAAACACTATTAAATTGGCTGCGTCTGTGGAAACCTGAACAAAAAGTTAGCTCTTATTTAGGGTTCAATATATCATCTATACGATATCAAAAAATAAAACAATAGTAAAATACCACTTGTTACTTAAGAAATTATCTAATGGAATTATTCAGGATTTTTAGAAATTTTTCTAGAATTGAATGGAATTTCTATGATATTTTGTGGGGAAAGATTTAATAGGCTTTTACAAGGTCTGTTTGGATTATCTACTTATGAGGAGTTAAAGGGGATTAATTAATCCAAGTTATAAAAATATCAAACCTAGGTTTAGGTTTTATTAATCTTCATTTTTTAATTTCTCCGCAACCTCCTATTCTCGATCCCCGTAATTTCTCCCTCATTTTCCCCGATTTCTCTGCTCGAGCGCTTCTCTTCTTTCGCCGCACCCAAGCTGCTCCACCGCTTAATAGAAAATGTCGGCATCTCAGAATGCCCGATCATGATCTTCTTCTTCTTTTCTCTATCCCAAGCCTTCCGACTACTCCAGTTGCTGCACCGGCCACTGCATCGGCAACATCACCTCCTACTCGAGTGTCGTCGCAGCTGCGGACGTGATTTCTCCTCCTCTTCACCACCGCCACCACTGAGCTAGCTTGCGATTGTCAATCTCTGCCTGAGCTCATCGCCTACCCCATCTCTGTCGACCGCCTACTCTAGCTAGTTTCTCCGACCGCCTTCTTTTTTTTGTCTACAGTCATCGCTTGCCTTCTAGTCGCTATGAGCAACAACAACGGTCGGTTGTAGCCACCCTAAACAACCCCGTCGCCACTGCAGGATCTATTAGGCCAACCATCTTCGTCGCCAGCTAGCTCGCCATGGCTCAGCCTCGTTGATTTCCTACTCTACATTTCGACCAACAACCCACAATCACTGTTCTTTGGTTCTTAGATTTGTGGATCAATCGATTTGTAGATCAGAGGGAAGTTGGGGTTCGATGAAGGTTGCGATGGATTGTGGGTGATGAAGATAATTTCACGATTTGGAGTTGATACCCTACTATTGGATCAGGAGGGTTGTGATTGAGCTAAACTAGGTGAGTGAACTACATCTAGTTAAATTTGTGCATTTTATAGAGAACCGGTATATGGTTTAATGTGAATGTTTGATTAGTATGATGGAAGGGAAGTATGCTTATAGTTGAATTATAGATTATATGTTGTTGCATTTGATTGATTTCATATACATTAAGGAGCTATTGAGAGATTCTAGTGTTGTACAGTTGCGATTAGTCGAAGAGGGTGATCTGAGGAGGATGATTTCCATATACATCTTGAGTAAATACAGATTTGATATCCTATACTTGAAATGTAAAGTGGTGTGGATGGTACAAGCTTGGTAAGTTCATATTTGATATCATATGGTTGTGTAATATTCCTACCGTTAGCTTGTTATGGATTTAGTTATTAAGAGTTCACGGAAAAGGGTTATTGAATCAATTTGATTCGATTATTGGATAATGATAGAACTTAGTTATATATGTTCTGTGTTGCAGGATGTTGATTTGAGATAGATTCTTGGACGTGAAGACAAATGATATTTTCAGATAAGTTTTCACATAATGTGGGTAATTTCCTATCCTGGTTAGATAGTAGATAAATCTTGATGCATGTTAATTTACATTGGTGTCACTTATACCTCGACTCTACTCTAGTTTTTTTGTTGCTTGATACTTTCCTTTGCACTTAAAATGCTCTGTCATTGTGGTTGCATGTTTATTCATCATTGTTATGAATTATAGCTGTTATGGTAAGTGGACCTGTAGTGGTTTACCTATGGGTACGTAGCTAAATTCAGTTGTAAAACTGAATTGTGCAATTTAGATAATTCATTCGGGATGAGTCATGTCCTAGAAGTAAAGTGGATTTTCATATCATATCCTGATATTGTGTATATACCTACTATGGATCATGTAGTCGTGTATGGACGTGTGGTTTGTCGATAGAGTGTCACTACGGACTGGAGGTCCTAGCATGGTTGTTGTCAGTTGTATATACTTCTTTATAGAATAGAGAGTGTGTTGTGGACATATGTATGTGATGTCATGCATTTATTCTATTTACATGCATACTGGCGACTTAGTCTCCCTTGTGGTTGAAAGGGTCGTCAGTCATCTTGCCTCCCAGGTTACTCGTAGAGGAGTAACTGGTGTGAGGGCAGAGCATTTGTCGTGCTGCACTCACCCCACTATTGACAGTAGTTGTTGGAGCAGCGTGTAGTCATCCTGGGTGTGTGACACTCGATCATTCATAGGTAGTGACTGTCGGAGTGACCAATAGTAGGGACCCCCGTTGTGTAGCTAGCTCTTTACGCTTATATGCTACTTATTCATACAACCCACTCAACCACTCGAGAATAGTGGTTGGTGTTGAGTTGGGACAGTTATCATGTCAAGCCACCTAGGTCACACTGGGGTCGTGGTAGCGAGTGGGGTGAGCTGGCATGACCATGCATTCTGCATTGCTGTGTTGTGTTGTTATGGCGTTTTGCATATATATATATATATATATATATATATATAATGTTGCATTTGTTTGTACTATGCCTGCTGCATTTGTTTGTACATCATCATATATGCTACTTGCATATTCTATATGGTTGTCTGTGGGATACCTGTGTATGAGTTGGTCGAACTATGGGATACCTTTGACCTATATCAGGATGTAGTATGAGTTAGACGATATTTATTGTTTGTATTCATTATAAAATGTTAGTAAGGTAGTTGTTGATTACAGAGTTAGTATTACTCCTCATGTTGTATATTGTGGATATATGCTCAGGTTGGAGTGTAGCATAGCAGACCTTCAGGTATCTCAGTACCTTATGTTGTTCAGTTGATCTTTTGGTATACGCATGGGTTATATTATACTGGTGATTATCTGTTGTACCTTTAGACTGTATATTTGTTGATCTCCTTACATTTATTTAGTTCATACACTATCTATTCTTTACCGTTGAGTTTTATACTCACCACCATAGACCCTGGGTTTCCTTGTCACCCAGGTAACAGGTAGAAGATTCCTAAGATGCTTGGAGCTCCGCTAGCTGATCCCATCTCACACCGGGCATTTGGAGTTTGTTTCATATTTGTTCCGCTGCTGTTTTTGGATTATAGTCATGTATGTGAAGTGTTGTATTTGGCTTTTATGATGCTTTTGGTTTGGATGTTGGTTTTGATCATATTTTGTTTAGTGTGTTAGAGTCACACCGATGCATATTTTTGTGTCTTTGTGGTTGTATCATTTGGTAGTGTCATTTCATTATATTGTATGGTTGTGGCTGAAAGACTTTGTATCAACAGAGAATTATATCACGTACAGGAGAGATGTTGTCCGATTTTTGAGCTCAATATACTCTTGGGGCATGACATCATCCTTTTCTGCTCTAGTTTCAATGACCCAATTCCGAGAGGTTGCTATCACGGGTTTTTAGGGTTGATGCAATTTCTGAATTTGTTGTCATTCACCATATCTGAGATTTTGTTATACTATTGGTATTATCATTCACTAAAGTTGATTTCTTGTCATGCTGTAAGTGATATTATTCGCCAGATCTAACGTTTACATCGCATGAGGATTACTTTCCTGCCGAAATAATTTCAGTAGCTTGAAAGTTTATTGTTGGAGTTTCCCCTTTGAGATTTGTTGCAAATCCATTGTTTGATTGCATATAGAGCAAGAATGTTTGAGTCAACATGCGAATTAAGCATATAGCATTCATGTGTCACGTTTCTACACCTCTATGCACAACGAAAATTTAAAATTTTATTTATGATTTTACAATTAAATCAAAGGAGTGTTTATATGAATTTTCAAAACAAACATAAGTATGATCTTTTAATCTAAGCATGCAATACCATCTAACTCTTTAAGCAAGATCCTAAATGCATGACAAAGATAAACTATCATGTGATTAATTCATCTAATGCCTATTTAATAATTTTATTTAGATATGCTAAACTATCAAAAACAAACATGCAAGATTATTTAAGCACACCCTAAATGAAATTATTATCACAAGCATCAATATATCTATGAAACAATACATAAGCAAAGAATTATACCTTCTAAACTACCTTTGTTTTGTGATATCTAGAGCTCATGCTTCTTGCGTCTAATCCAGTCAATGATCAAAATCTCTTTTCTAACATTTGTTTTCACTAAAGATCAAGAACCATTTTTCATTGAGATAGTCAAAGTGTATTCCTTAAAGATGAAGGATGTGATGTCGAACTTCCCTTCACAAGGGGCATCTTGATGGAAGTAAGGAAGAAGATCTCCTATCTTCTTCTTTAGATAGGATCCGACCACCACTCTTGATCAAGATGGTTGCTGAAATCTCCAAGGAGGAGAGGAGGAGGAGGCTAGGGGTAAGAACTTTCGTCTTGTTCGATATCATCCTGTTCTTAGTTGAATTCAATTTGAAGAAATTCTTTCAACACATCAAAACTCAACTTATTTCAGTAGTATTTATAACTAAAAGTATAAATTAATGGGCCCTCAAGTGAAAACAAATATTCTCTTCAAACTTGTAGTCCTTAAGCAAAAGGTAATGATAACCCCCATTACTTCCCATTAAACGTGTAATCTTGAATGTTGCCATCCAGTGAACGTTGATCGTTCAAAAGCTCAAATGGATTCTTATATTGAGAATTAGCATGTCTTTCATTATAAGTTGTTCGTCTTAAAATAGAAGTCACATAGTATGCATGTTCACAAATTTTTTATAAACCTTATTTTCTATTCTCATAACGAATACATGACCTACTAATGTAAGAACTTTCATCTTGTTTCAATATCATCCATTTCTTGGTTGAATTTATTTTGAAGAAATTTTGTCAACACAATTTAACCCTCTCTACTCCGGGAGTATTTACAATCAAAACTATAAATTAATGTGTCCGAAAACCAGCAAATATTCTTCCCAAACATATTGTCCTGAATATTTCCCTCGAGTGATCATTGAACATTCAAAAGCTCAAATGAATTCTTATATTAAGGATTAGTATTTGTTTTAATGTATGTTGTCCATCTGAAAATAGAAATCACATAGTATGCATGTTTGCAAACTTTTTTAAAGGTTATTTTCTATTCTCAATATGCATATTCGTCCTATTAATGTAAGAACTTTCGTCTTGTTCGATATGATCCTATTCTTCGTTGAATTCATTTTGAAGAAATTCTTTCAACACATCTAAACTTTCTCTACTTCAGTACTATTTACAATTAAAAGTATAAATTAATGATCCCTTAGATGAAAAAAATATTCTCTTCAAACATGTAATCCTTAAGCAAAAACTAATGATAACCCTCATAACTTCCCCATAAATGTGCAATCTTGAATGTAACCCTCTAGTGAACGTTGATCGTTAAGAAGCTCAAATGGATTTTTATATTGAGGATTAGCATGTCTTTCATTGT
This sequence comes from Wurfbainia villosa, assembly GCA_025175895.1. Taxonomy (NCBI): domain Eukaryota; kingdom Viridiplantae; phylum Streptophyta; class Magnoliopsida; order Zingiberales; family Zingiberaceae; genus Wurfbainia; species Wurfbainia villosa. Next base: position 618,863 of record CM045989.1, read on the forward strand.
ATGTTGTCCATCTTAAAACAGAAGTCACATATTATGCTTGTTAACAAACTTTTTATAAAGGTTATTTTTTATCCTCATAATGAATACTCACCCTACTAATGTAAGAAATTTCATCTTGTTCAATATCATCCATTTCTTGGTTAAATTTATTTTGAAGATATTCTATCAACACAACTTAACCCTCTGTACTCCAAGAGTATTTACAATAAAAAGTCTAAATTAATATGTCCTTAAAGGAGCAAATATTCATCTCAAACGTATTATCCTAAATGTTACCCTCGAGTGATCGTTGAACATTCAAAAGCTCAAATGAATTCTTATATTGAGGATTAGTATTTGTTTCATTGTACGTTATCCATCTGAAAATAGAAGTAACATAGTATGCATGTTTGCAAACTTTTATAAAGGTTATTTTCTATTTTCAATATGCATATTCATCCTACTAATGTAAGAACTTTCGTTTTGTTCGATATCATCCTGTTCTTAGTTGAATTCATTTTGAAAAAAATTCTTTCAACACATCAAAACTCTCTCTACTTCAGTAGTGTTTACAACTAAAAGTATAAATTAATGGGCCCATAGGTGAAAACAAATATTCTCTTCAAACCTGTAATCCTTAAGCAAAAGCGAACGACAACCCCTTTACTTCCCTTTAAATGTGTAATCTTGAATGTTGGCCTCCAGTGAACGTTGATCATTAAAAAACTCAAATGAATTCTTATATTGAGAATTAGCATGTCTTTCATTGTAAGTTGTACATCTTAAAACATAAGTCACATAGTATGCTTGTTCGCAAACTTTTTATAAAGATTATTTTCTATCCTCATAACGAATACATGCCCTACTAACGCAAGAACTTTCATCTTGTTCAATATTATCCATTTCTTGGTTGAATTTATTTTGAAGAAATTCTGACAACACAATTTAACCCTCTTTACTCCAAGAGTATTTACAATCAAATGTATAAATTAATGTGTTCTTTAAACGAGCAAATATTCTTCTCAAATGTATTATCCTAAATGTTTCCCTCAAGTGATTATTGAATATTCAAAAGCTCAAATGAATTCATATATTGAGGATTAGTGTTTGTTTCATTGTACGTGGTCCATCTTAAAATAGAAGTCACATAGTATGCTTGTTTGCAAACTTTTTTAAAAGTTATTTTCTATTCTCAATATGAATATTTGTTCTATTATTGTAAGAACTTTCATCTTGTTCGATATCATCCTGTTCTTGGATGAATTTATTTTGAAAAAAATTCTTTCAACATATCAAAACTCTCTCTACTTTAGTAGTATATACAACTAAAAGTATAAATTAATGCACCCTTATGTAAAAAAAATATTCTCTTCAAACCTGTAATTCTTAAGAAAAAGCAAATGATAACACTCTTTACTTCTCCTTAAATTACAATCTTGAATGTCGCCCTCTAGTGAACGTTAATCATTAAGAAGCTCAAATGGATTTTAATATTGAGAATTAGCGTGTCTTCCATTGTATGTTGTCCATCTTAAAATAGAAGTCACATAGTATGCTTGTTCACAAGTTTTTTATAAAGGTTTTTTTTTATTCTCATAACAAATACTCACCCTACTAATGTAAGAAACTTTATCTTGTTTAATATCATCAATTTCTTGGTTGAATTTATTTTTAAGAAATTCTGTCAACACGATTTAGCCCTCTCTACTCCATGAGTATTTACAATCAAAAGTATAAATTAATTTTTCATTAAAATGAGCAAATATTCATCTTAAACGTATTATATATCCTAAATGTTACCCTCGAGTGATCTTTGAACATTCAAAAGCTCAAATGAATTCTTATGTTGAGGATTAGTGTTTGTTTCATTGTAATTTATCCATCTGAAAAGTATGTATGTTTCCAAACTTTTATAAAGGTTATTTTTATATTCTCAATATGCATATTCATCATACTAATGTAAGAACTTTCGTCTTGTTCGATATCATCCCATTCTTGGTTGAATTCATTTTGAAGAAATTATTTCAACACATAAAAAATTTCTCTACTTCAGTTGTAGAATACGAAAAAAAAAATATTATTATGGATTAACCCTTTAATTAATTGAGTCTAATTAGTAGATTAATTGGGCTTAATTAGTGGGCTAATTAAGTTGATTAGCTAGTTGGGCTTGGGTTGACTTGGGTTAAGGGTTGAACCGATTGAGCTGAACCAAATTGGATTGGGTTTGAGTTGGGCTTGAAATGGATTTGGACCGGTTCACCTGAACCAAGAATCGAACGGCTTTTAAAAGTTGTCGAACGAACCAATCACATCGCGATCTCCGTTTCTTTCTTCTCCGCGTCATTTCTCTGCTCGTCGGCGTCCGGTGTGAGCTGCTCGACGGTGCCACCACTAGGCTAATCTCCGGCCAGGGATCAAGGGGTTCTTGCTTGGGAAAATCTCGGTGACACTCCCAGCGGACAAGCGGCGTCGTTGTCGCAGCGGTGAGCTGCCAATCGAGATTGGGTTTCCCGACGATTTGTGCTTGCTGAGGTTACCTTCAACCGGCAATTTCGAGAGTGCTGAGCTCGTGGTGAGCTTGGATTGGTTTCGGTGAGCAGGGGGAATAGGGGAGGACCTTGAGGATCTATCTGATTGGTAAGTCGATCCATTCCTTCATCCCCTGTGCTGTGTGGAATTGCTGTGTAGTTGTAGTGATTGCTTTGTATGGTGATTTGTTTAGATTATTGGAGTGGTAATATTTGATCTGGTGTTGATTTATGTTATGTTATTGTAATTTTGGTATTCGTTTGATTTGGGTGTGTTTGAGATCACTGTGAACTTGTGGGTTTGTCGATTGATGCAATGGAGTTGAGAATTGGAACTGTGGTGTTCGGATTGTTAGGAATTGCAACTATGATTTGGAAGTTAATCTGTGATTTGAGTGGTTTATATCATTTCTACTGATTTGGTGTATATCTATGTTCTGTCGATGGGTTGGTTGGGGGTATGGATTGAACGGTGAAATATATAGTATAATCTCTATTTTCCTTTGATTGATTTGTGTAGGAAGTCGGTGGGTTATGGTGTTGAGTTGTAATCTTTTTAGTGTTTGTAGATGATTAGAGAGTTGTGATGGTTATAGATTTGCTACTGTGATTTGGGGATAAAATGTGGATCGGAGTTGTAATTGGGTTTCTTTGACTGTGCTTGAGGCAAGAATCGGTTGTGGGGTAGTTCCAATTGTTTTCCTTTGTTGTCCATGGTGTTTCGGTGGATCGATTCCATTTGGTTATAGCAGTGAATTGTGTTTGAGCTAAGGGTGGAATCTATGTGTTCCTGTTTATGGATGTTGTGTGGTCTGTGTGGGATGTAGGTGTAATTGTAATAGTGGTTGATCTGTGTAGTGTAACGGATTGGGATAATCGGGGTTCTTACTTGTAGATGAGGGAAGGATGCGAATATAGAACGAATTAGTATTTTGTTCGTATAATTATCGGAGATTTGTACTTAACCATAATTTGCTACTATTGTGCAGGTTTGGGATACGAAGCAGGTCCACGATCGTGAGGATTATTCGAGCTTTGTATCAGGTGGGTAATATCTACCTGGTCTAGTAGTTTTGACCAAATTCCAGTGCATGAATTTGGATATATGTTTATACCTGTTTACCTTAAATCCACTCATGTTTAATCATATGCTTGTACTGCCTTTGACCTTTGAGATATATTGCTGTTATTTCATTGATTATCTATCATGGATATGAACTACAAACCCTATTATGTGTTAGCTGATAGATGTTCAATAAGTACATGTGGTTAGGGTTATCTTTATAACCTCAGATTGGGTTACTGTGTTACATCACTAGGGTTAGGTGATGGATTGGATTATAGAGTCGACAGTTATATCATACCCGTATTAGTGGTGCATCTATGGTGGATCTAGTTGTATGTGCATAGATAAGTGTGTGGTTGTCAGTATGTGACCATGGACTAGAGGTCCTAGCGTGATGGTATATCCATTATGGATCATATATCTGTGTATGGTTATATGGATTGTCGATAGTATCTCGCTACTGACTAGAGGTCTTAGTGTAGTTGATTGTCAGATGTGTATGACTCTTTGTGCGATAGAGAGAGTCTTGTGGATTGTAGTCCTTGCATAGTTGACTTTTGGTTGACCAGGACTCCCCGTGGGATAGGGAGTGTGGCGAGGATACAGGTATGGAGCTATGCATCATTACATTGCATGCATGCTGTAGACTGAGTCTCCCTTGTGGTTGAGATGGGTCGTCAGTCATCCTGCCTCCCCGGCCACTCAGGATAGTGGTAGCAGGGTTGAGGGCAGAGCATTGTTGTGCGTGCCGTTCTCGGTCACTATGGATGGTGGTAGCTGAGATGCGCACTTGGCCACTGTGCGGAGTGGTAGTTAGTGCACTCACCCACTATAGGCGGTGGTCGTGTGATGTGCAGTTGTCCTGGGTGCGGTACTCGTCTACTCATGGGTAGGGACGGAGCGGCTAGCGTAGAGGACCCCGTGTGAGCTCTATGGCGGCTAGCTACTGTTTCATACTACTCAACTCAGTCGCTCGAGAGTGGTGGCGGCTGGAGTCGGGATAGTAGTCATGTCGTGCCACCCGGGCCATACTGGGGTCGTGGTTAGACGGGTCCGCAGACATGGCCATGCATATACATTGCTGATATATATGTATGCATGTATTTGATATATGTTTTACATATGCCTGTGAGATGCTGCATTTGTTTGCTGCATATGTTTGTACATCATGATACATGTCATTTGTATATACTACTGTGTGTTGAGCATGATATATGTGTTGGTCCATACTGTTGTATACAATTGATTAGTGTCATGTCATAGTGTGGTATGGACCGGAATGTTATTACATGTGATTATATACTGTTCATGTGTCTGAGTATTGGTTAGGTATGAGATTGACTTTGTACGTTATATAGGTTATGTTATTGTATATCTGTTCATGATATAGCTTATGGTGTTGCAGACCGTCAGGTACGTTGGTACATTACTTCATGTTCAGTTGATCAGTTTAGTATATACATTGAGTATGCCTATACTGTGGTTACTTGTTATTAGATTTGGATAGGACTGTATGTCTATTGGACTCATGCTGTATACCTGTAGATCTTGACATGTATACTTGTAGATCTCGTTATCCTATATGTTGTTCATGAACTTTCGACATATTACCCCTGAGTTTATACTCACCACCCTGGACCACAGGTTTCTGTCGCCTGTAAATGTGAAGATTTCCTTGGGCGTTGAGCTCCGGTGATCCCATCTCACACTGAACGGATGGATGTATTCCGTATTGTTGTATTTTATGGATTGCCGTTTTGGGATTTTATCCTGTATTGTTTCCGTATTTGTGATATACGAATGTGTTGTATGTATTTGGCCTTTGATGTGGTTTCTATTATGTTTCTTGTCGTGTCAAGTCACTCCGGAGTGCACAGTTGTGTTTTTGTATCTTGTTTTATCTGTCAGTATGTTTCCGCTGTGTTTGGTATGTTGATATCTTTATATATATTGTTGTTGTGGGACTACGAACCTTGTATTAACCCGATATGTTGCCACGTACAGGGGAGATGCTGTCCGTTTACTTTTCGGCACGGTATACTCTCGGGGCGTGACATCAGTAGTATTTACAACTAAAAGTATAAATTAATGCACCCTTAGGTGAAAACAAATATTCTCTTTAAACCCTTAATCCTTAAGCAAAAGCTAATGATAACACTCATTACTTTCCCTTAAATGTGTAATCTTGAATGTTACCCTCTAGTGAGCGTTGATCGTTAAGAAGCTCAAATGGATTTTATATTGAAGATTAGTGTGTCTTTCATTGCAAGTTGTCCATCTTAAAATAGAAGTCACATAGTATGCTTGTTAACAAACTTTTTATAAAAGCAATTGTCACGCCCCGAGAGTATGCAGATTCGAAAAAAAATGGATAACATCTCCCCTGTACGTGGCACAATATCCTGTTGATACAAGCCTTTCGGCCATAACCACAACAACATATATAAATGTACATATAACGAAACACAGTGAAAATTATCACAATGAAATGACAAACTACATACAATGCATACCGGTATGATTGACCACAACATAAAGAAAGCATCGTCAAAACCCGAATCAACAAGTGCTTACATCAACAATGACTAACACAACATCCACCATATAAATCTGGATCAATATAAGAAATATCCGAAAACTAAAGGAAACATAAATCCAAAGTCGGGACCCTCGAAAGTGAGATGAGATGTTGCCAGCTAGCGATGCTCCAAGCCCATCACGGAGTCGACTACCTGTTACTTGGGCGATAAGAAAATCCAAGGTCTGTGGTGGTGAGTGCAAACTCAGCGGTAATAAGAATAGAAGTGCATGCATAATATATGTATATATATATCACATGTGAGTTGACAATATACTGTCTAAAGGTATAACAGATATACACCAGCATGATATAACAACTGTATAACTAAACTAATCGACAATAACAACATAAGGTACTGACATACCTGAATATCGACAACGATGTAACTCATAAAACCTGAGCATAAGTATCATAATACAACACCTATAATATGGTATAGTAAATATTGACTCTGTAATCAACAACACCAGCATACTAACATTCTATGTCAAATACACAATGAACTGGGTCCATCCCGTATCACCTCAAGGTAGTGGTCAAAGGTATACAACAGTCTGATCTCTTCAATACTGGTAATCCACACCCGACCATATAAAATATGCAAGTGGAATGCAAGATGATGTACAATCAAATGCAGCAAGCATAGCTCAAACAAATGCAACATCCAATGATCATATATATAGGCTCTATTTATATATATTCTCTCATCACACTCAACTCTATATATATATATATATACATGGTCATGCCTGCGCACCCTACTAGCTACCACAACCCCAGTGTACCCTAGGTGGCACGACATGACAACTGTCCCAACTCAACAACAACCAGCGCTCTTGAGTGGGTGAGTGGGCAGTATGAACAAGTAGCATATAAGCGTAAAGAGCTAGCTACACAATGGGGGTCCCTGCTGCTGGTCACTCCGACTGTCACTACCCATGAGTGGTCGAGTGTCACACACCTAAGACAATTGTACACTACTCCAACAACCATTGTCAATAGTGGGGCGAGTGTGACATAATAAATGCACTTCCCTCACACCAGTTACTCCTCCATGAGTAACCTGAGAGGCAAGATGACTGACGACCCTCTCAACCACAAGGGAGACTGAGTCGCCAACATGCATGTAAATGGAATGAGTGCACGACAGCACATGCCTAAGTCGACAACACACTCTATGTTCTATAGAGAGACATACTCAACTGATTAGCACACTCTATCCTATAGAAAGTCGTACTCAACTGATCATAACCAAGCTAGGTCCACCAGTCCGTAGCGACACTGTTTCGACAAATCACACGTCCATACACAACTACATGATCCATTGTAGATATATATACCACATCAGGACATGATATGAAAGATCAACTTTACTTCTATGACATTACTAATCCCGGATGAATTATCTAAATTTCCTAATTCAATTTTACAACCGAATTTAGCTATGTACACAAAGGTAAACCACTACAGGTCCACTTACCATAACATCTATAATTTATAACAACGATGAATGAATAGATAACAACAATGACAGAGCATTTAAGTGCAAAGATAAGTATCAAGCATCAGAAAAACTAGAGTAGAGTCAAGGTCAAAGTGACAACAATATGAAATCATATACATCAGAGTTTAGCTACTACCTGACCAGGGTAAGAAATATTACCCACCTGGTATAAAGCTCGTAATAACAATATCTTCACGGTCGTGGTCCTGCCTCGTATCCATGTCCTGCAAATATCATCAACTATGGTTATGTTCAAGCATACAACGAATGATCGAATTGAATCCTACATCGACTTCATATCCCGATCAACTAGATTGATCTAGTTATCCAATTAACCTAATCAAGCCTTCACATTAATCTCTCAGCCTGTACAATTAACACCGTAATTAAACCCACCATTTCCAATTAGCGAATATGCTAACCTACAACATTCAACTCCATACACAATTTCAGAATAGATTTACCATCACACACATCTATCAACACCGAATTCAACAACCCAACCAACTATAGATCAATATACTCCTTTCTTCAAAAATCTATCGACCACAACCCTCACAGCTCACAATTCCACCAACAATTGTCCTTTCCTTGCCAAGAGCAGCCTTCAAAGCTCTTTCACAACCATCCTAACACACAGCCCTGCACGGCTGGCAAGTCCCTTGCTCACAGCCGCACAACCAAAATCAGACCCATTCACAACCCATAATCGAACACGCATAGCACCCTTGTCCAACTTGATGGTTGATCGACATTCACCATCCTCTTTGCACTCAACAAAACAATCGATAACAACCCTCCATTCAAGCACAACTGACCATAGCTCCAACACCAGCCATCCTTACAGAACACATCACCGATAGAACACTAAACGGACAGAAAGGAAAAGGAAACTGAGAGATATACCATCGATTTTATCATGCCCCGAGAGTATGCCGTGCCGAAAGCAAACGAACAACATCTCCCCTGTACGTGGCAACATTTCGAGTTAATACAAGGCCCGTAGGCCACAACAACAACAACATATATATATGTAAACAAACCACAACAACATAAAAAACTAACTACAACAACTACACAGTGGAAACATAAAACAACCACATCACAACTACATACAGTGCATACCGATATGACTGACACATCACATGACAAGACCACAACACATTACACCACGAAAAACTCCAAATACATAACATATCATACGGAAAACCCAAAAAGACCACAAGAGTCACGGAGGTGAGATGAGATGTTGTCAGCCAGCGGTGCTCCAAGTCATCACGAAGACTTCTACCTGTTACTTGGGCGACAGAAAAACCCAGAGTTCATGGTGGTGAGTATAACTCAGCAGGTAATAGGAAAAATATGTATATATCAAATATCACATATAATTCAACAGCATAACCTAAAGGTACAACAGGTATACCAGCACAGTATATAAATACATGCATATACTGTCTAACCAAATAAACAACGTATAATGCAGACATACCTGAAAGTCTACTACGCTACTCTGATCCAACCTGAGCACATATCCAAATATATAATAGGAAGAGTAATACTAACTCACAATATACTCATGATATAGGTCAAGGTATCTAATGGTCTGTCCAACAAATATACAAGTATCTGACATAATCGTATAACAGATGCAAGAAGCATGCATGAATATGATGCACAATATAAATCAAAGCATATATTAATCAAATACAACATCACAATATATATATATATATATATATATATATATATGTGTATATATATATATATATATATATATATATATATATATACGACAATATGCAAAAATGACATAAGTCATGTCGGCTCACCCTAAAGCTACCACGACCCCAATGTGGCCTCGGTGGCTCGAGCATGACAACTGTCCCAACTCAACACCAACCACTACTCTCGAGTGGTCGAGTGAGCAGTATGATCGAGTAGCATATAAGCGTGAAGAGCAAGCTACACGATGGGGGTCCCTACTATTGGTCACTTCAACAGTCACTATCCATGAGTGGTCGAGTGCCACACACGCAAAACTATGGCACGCAAATCCAACTACCACCGTCTATAGTGGTAGATGTTGGTGCAATCGGCCCAGGTTGACTCGAGTTTGACTCGAGCAGTACCTTGATAGTATTTTGATGATAGACAAAACTCATGACATGGGATTGTCATGGGAAAGTCCAACATGGTGTTGGCATAGAAAATCCAAGCATGGGGCTTGGTGTGGGAAAATCCAAAGCATTGCGAAGCCATGCGCTTGGTGCATGTGGGAAGTCTTGAGGACTTGTTAAGTTCACTAGGCTCGGGGTCCTTGAGTCGGTGAAGGATGGCATTGCGAAGCCGTGCGCTTGGTGCATCCGAGGGACCGTCGGACAGGGTGCGAATGGAGTGAGCCCAAAGGAAGCATACTTCTAGGGCATGAGACGCGAAGGATGGCGTTGCGAAGCCATGCGCTTGGCGCATCCGAGGGATGTAGGCCGAGGGAAGAGAGCTTCGGTGGGGAACTCCATGAGGGATCAGGTGGACTTGGCCAAGTGACTAAGATTGAGTGTCGGAGGCTCAAACTGGTGTTTGAGGGTTTACCCGACGATCGAATACTCAAACAACTTAGTGTTTGAAGTTTTGCCCCGATGATCGGCATAGCGCAGTCGATTCGGTGATCCGTCGATTAGGGTTCGGCCGGTGTAAAGGCTGCGGTTTTGTGCTTAGCGATCGATCATGGTCGCGATCGGCTAGAGGATGGCAATCGGTGATGGGAGTGTCGTGAGCTGAGCGCTCCGTAGCCTAGCGATCGATCGACTACTAGGTCACGATCGAGCCATGGATTCTTGATCGGCGGTAGGTGATCCATTGGAACTTATCCGATGTGGATCTGGCTGTTGTGAGACAAGCGACTACGAGGCGATCGTGGGGCCTTTAGCGGTCGAATCGTGGAGCTCAAGTGGGAGGATTTCTCCAAGACTTTAAGGGAGCTATTGGAGGGGAATTGCTGCTGCATTCCAGTCCTTCAAGAGCCAACCAAAGCAAGCAACAAACAAATGATCAAAAGCAATCGGTGAAAAGTGTTTCTTTTGTATTGTATTTGTATTCTTGTTTGTATTTGTATATTACTGTTGTAATTGCTTGTGAGAGGTTTCTCCACCTCCGACGTGTAGTCGAGAAGGAGTTTAGTTAGTGTCGTGCGCATAACTAGAGCTTGGTGAGCTCGCCCATGGAGTAGGAACCATTCGATTTCGAACCACGTATATCTTGGTGTATTGCATGTGCTTGTGTGTATTTGTGTATCTTGTTAGTATTATTATTGTTATTCCGCTGCGCTAACAAGAATTGTAGACGAGCACGCAACAAGAATGAACGAATTCCGTCATCAAACGAAAGAGGGCTATTCACCCCCCTCTAGCCGGCCAACATCTTCACATCGATCGACCCTACAAGTGGTATCAGAGACAAGGTCGCTCTTCAAGGACTAACCGTCGCGAGAGCACTACAAAATGGCCGGCCTCGTCCATCCATCGAAATTCGATGGAGATTTTGCTTGGTGGAAGAAACAGATGGAGGTATATCTCAAAACCGATTTTGATTTTATGATGATTATAGAAAATGGTTTTGAGATGCCTAGGGATAAAGAGAACAAACCCATTGAGAAGTCAAAGTGGACCGAAGACCAAATCAAGAACTTCAAGACAAATCTCGAGGTAATAAAATTGATTAGTGATTTGTTACCTAACCATATTTGGTCTAGATTAGGAACTTTTAGGGATGCAAAGGAAGTATGGAATAAGATAATGAAGTTCCAAGAAAACACCCAACTAGCACAAGTAGAGGAGAATGTCGTAGAAGAAGCACCATCCACTTTTGAAGATGTGGATGACTTGGTGGAGACCTCCACCTCTAGTATTGAGGGGGAGGAAAGGATTTCTATTCCGGAGCAAAGTCAAAACAAAGCATCTACCTCCGGAAGATGTGATCAAGAAGAATCCTCCACATCCCTAGGTAACTCAAGTGTTGTTATTTTAAATTAAAATCACATAATATGCTTTGAGTGTAGGGAGAAAGGGCATTACAAGAGCAAATGCCCTAAATTGGCTAAGGAAAAGGCATCGTCACCAAAAGTCAACCCAAAGTCAAAGGATGCCGGAGTCCCCACAACTAGAAGCAAAGAGCACATTGTGTGCTTTAAATACAATCAAAAGGGGCACTACCGAAGCCAATGCCGTAGGGGGAGGAAGAAAGGGCAAGAAGGTATATCTCATGTAGGAGGAGCTCCTAAAGCTAACCCTAAGGTAAATTTAAATTATGCATCTTCTATTTCTAAAGTTAAAAAGCATGCTAAAAATTACTTTAGTTCTCTTGCTATTATCAATGAAAAGCATGCTAGGAGAAATAATAAGGTTTATTGCTTAGGTGCTAAGCATGTTAGTTTCTCTAAGGACAAACCTAGGACTCAAAACACTAGACCTATTTTACCTAAAGAGTCCATTAGGAGAATTGAAAACCATCTAGGCATTAACCCTAAGAAGGGTAGACACATGCCTAAGAAGAAGAATATTTCCCAAAAGACAAATGAAAATTCAAAATTAGAAAAATTAGAGTTAGAAAACCAAGCCTTGAGGTCAAGGCTAGAAAAATTAGAGAAGACCCTAGCAATCATCTCAAATTCGGTTAAGGGGTCTAATGTACAAAAGTCAAGGGCTAGGAAACAAGAACGGTCTAAGGGCAAGAAGGGTTTGGGTCACAAACCTATATCCTACCATAATGTTCCATTTAATTATGAAACACCATCTAGGTCTAGACAAACCAAGGCTAATAGGGAAGTTATCCCTAAGTCTAGTCATGGTATTTATTTAGTGGCAAAAACCTCAAAGAAATCAAATATAGCCACTAAGAAAGTCAATGGAGGAGTCACCTCTAGAGTTGACCTAGGAAAGACCCATTTGACTAAGGCTTCAAAACCAAAAAGGGTCATTAGGAAGGTATCTAGGAAAGTTATCCCTAGTGAATACCTTGTTAACCCAAGGAGCTCCAATAGGTATTGAATTCCTAGAAGCGTGATTGATTCACGCTAAATGGGTTAGGGTGTGTCAACCCTAAGTGGATGGGTAGTTAACCTAGCCATTGTGAGTTGACACATTAGGATGTGCCAATATGGTTTGAGAAGATGAAAAATGATTAAATTGGCACAATTAGGTCTTAGAGGTATTGGTGTGCCATTTTGGGTTTATGGCACACTAGGGAAATGAATAGCATTAAGGCAAAATTGAATTAACTCATAGAAATGGAAAATTTGGGTTTAACACTTAGGTATTTTATACCTTAGTATATTTTACTTGCCATTATTTGTTTGTCTTGCCATGTCATGACATCATTTTCATTTTTATTTCTAAAAATGTCATGATCATGTTTAGACTTATTTTTTATATGTCATGTATGCTAAAGTTTCATTCACATGCCATGACATCATGATTTTGGCATATGCTTTCATTTATATCATATCTATGCCATAATCATATCATGCATAAAATAAAATGAAATTAAGGACTATGGCACGATTTGAAGGGAATCAAATTATGTTGCCTAGAAATATGCATGAGAACATAAAGAAAACAAAAACCCACATCTCACTAGATTAATTGCCTTGAATGTGTTTTACACATCTAGATATAAGTGAGATGCTTTAGGAAAAGAAATTAAAGATTTTAAAAACATTTTGAAAACCCTTGGTGAAGTCTATCTTTTGATAGCTATCACCATTGAATGGGATGATACAAAGAGGGCTCTTTATTGAAGCTTTTCTTAAATTTTGAACTTTGTATCAATCTCCTAGTTTAGTGGGTAAAATAATTTTCTAATATTTTTCACCCATAGTGTTTATGATAAGTATTATACGTATGCATTTTCAAGATTTTTAAAATTACATATATTTACTTATGGATTTTGGAATTTCATTTAAAATGTCAAAATCAAAATGCGATTATCGATTGATTGCCGGAGGCGATCGTGATGGGGAGTGCAATCGATGATTTCTGAATTCAATTGATCGCCTGCTGATTTCAGGTAAATCTTGTTGGTTAGGCCCATGTTCAGCTAGGTTAAGGTCCCCTAACTACTCCTAACCCTAGGACATGCTTGGGAGAGCATAAGAAAGGGTGGAAATCCATTGGATATGGATTAGGAGAAGTGTTTAGGGTGAGTATCAATTTTAAGGTGGAAGAGAGTTCATTGTTGAACTTTGCCTTAATTTTGATTTGGTTAATGTTCCTATTGGCTTAGGGACTCTCCAAGGACATTGTTGGTGCAATGGTCAAGGGGAAGCAAGCCTCTAGGGGGAGGTATCCATCATGGGAAGATGGATGTGTATTTCCTCATGGGAGGAAAATTGGGTTGCCTCTCTTAAGTGATATGGGATCACTAGAAAGATTGAGGGCATGCCAAGGGGAAGATTGTAAGATCTCATTGGGATATGAGACATTGTAACCCTTGAAAACCTTTTTGATGTAATGTCAAAAAGGGGGAGAAGTTACCAAGTTACCAATTAGGGTTCGTTGGAATTCTCATTGGGATATGAGAATTGCCAATATGGGAGAATTGGTAGACTTGAGATGGTAGTTTTGTCAATCATCAAAAAGGGGGAGATTGTTGGTGCAATCGGCCCAGGTTGACTCAAGTTTGACTCGAGCAGTACCTTGATAGTTTTTTATGATAGACAAAACTCATGACATGGGTTTGTCATAGGAAAGTCCAACATGGTGTTGGCATGGAAAATCCAAGCATGGGGCTTGGTGTGGGAAAATCCAAAGCATTGCGAAGCCGTGCGCTTGGTGCTTGGTGAGAAATGCATTGCGAAGCCGTGCGCTTGGTGCATGTGGGAAGTCTTGAGGACTTGGTAAGTTCACTAGGCTCGGGGTCCTTGAGTCGGTGAAGGATGGCATTGCGAAGTCGTGCGCTTGGTGCATCCGAGGGACCGCCGGACGGGGAGCGAATGGAGTGAGCCCAAAGGAAGCATACTTCTAGGGCATGAGACGCGAAGGATGGCGTTGCAAAGTCGTGCACTTGGCGCATCCGAGGAACGTAGCCCAAGGGAAGAGAGCTTCGGTGGGGAACTCCATGAGGGATAAGGTGGACTTGGCCAAGTGGCTAAGACTGAGTGTCGGAGGCTCAAACTGGTGTTTGAGGGTTTACCCGATAGTCGGATGCTCAAACAACTTGGTGTTTGAGGTTTTGCCCGACAACAGTCGACTGGCACAGGTGCCGATTCGACTGATCCAAGTTGACTAGGGTTTGATTGGTGTAAGGTTGCGGTTTTGTGCTTGGCAGTCGACTGATGTCGACAGCAGTCGACTGCCGAGGGATGGCAGTCGACTGATGGGAATGTCGTGAGCACAGAACACTCCATAGTTGACTGGGCAGTCGACTACTAGGTCATCAGTCGACTGGTAGGTGATCCGTTGGAACTTATCCAACGTGGATCTAGCCGTTGTGAGAAAACGGCTACAGGGGTAGTCGACTGGGGCCTTTTGGCAGTCGATTGTCGCGCACAAAAATAGCTTGATGCAGGTTATAAATGGAGCTCAAGTGGGAGGATTTCGCCAAGACTTTAAGGGAGCTATTGGAGGGGAATTGCTGCTGCATTCCAGTCCTTCAAGAGCCAACCAAAGCAAGCAACAAACAAATGATCAAAAGCAATCGGTGAAAAGTGTTTCTTTTGTATTGTATTTGTATTCTTGTTTGTATTTGTATATTACTGTTGTAATTGCTTGTGAGAGGTTTCTCCACTTCCGACGTGTAGTCGAGAAGGAGTTTAGTTAGTGTCGTGCGCATAACTAGAGCTCGGTGAGCTCGCTCGTGGAGTAGGAACCATTCAGTTCCGAACCATGTATATCTTGGTGTATTGCATGTGCTTGTGTGTATTTATGTATCTTGTTAGTATTATTATTGTTATTCCGCTGCGCTAACAAGAATTGTAGACGAGCATGCAATGAGAACGAACGAATTCTATCATCGAATGAAAGAGGGCTATTCACCCCCCTCTAGCCGGCCAACCCTCTGGCCAAATCTTAGCGGTCATGGTAAGTGCGGCTGCAATGCTCTCCCCTCTCACATGGTTACTCCTCCTGAGTAACCATGGCGGATAGTTGCAACCCTCTCACAGGAGACACGTCCTTGTGCATACAAATGACATAGATGATGTCTCACATCTGAGACTCACCATAGACTCTCTGATTCTCTGTACTAATCATATCAACGCACTCTCTATCCTGCAAAGAGTCGTACTCAATTGATCATAACACTCTCTATCCTGTAGAGAGTCATACCAATCTAATCGACGCACTCTTTATCCTGCAGAGAGTCGTACTCAACTGATGGACGCACTCTCTATCCTGTAGAGAGTCATACTCAACTGATCGACACACTTTCTATCCCGTAGAGAGTCATATCAATCTAATTGACGCACTCTCTATCCTGTAAAGAGTCATACTCAAACTGATTATATCAAGCTAGGACCAACTATCCGTAGCGACACACTAAGTACCATTCACCTGACCATTTACACAATACATGGTCGGTGGTAAACATGCAACCTAAGGGTATTAGAATTAACCCTACGTTCAAAACATTACCTACCCACAGATGACCTCTTTGCCTAATTTACAATTAGGTTGTCATCCGGACTTTACTATTTACACATAACTAAATAAATTTTAGGTTACTTACATCACCTATATATATAACTCCTAATCATGATAAAATGTAACATGATAGTAGCAATGGAGTTAACAGTCAACGGTAAGGTATCAAGCGCAAGAGTAAATAAGAACAGAGTCAAGGTAATATGATCATATAAGATGATCATGTATCTAAATCTGTATGCATTTAAAACTACCTGACCAGGGTAGGAATTACCCACCTGATATGTAGACTGTGTCGATAGTCTTCACGTCCATGAACCTATCTTGAATCAAGATCCCAACTGTAGAATACAATATAACCAGCCACTATCATACATACTATAGGAATATGAATCTAAGCTAATCTTAGTCTATTTTGTAAACCACATATATACTGTAAGTAGAATTTCCTTACAGTACCAAATTAAATCAATTTAACATAGAAATCTCAATCTAAACTTGCCTCACACTGATTCAACCTCCTCTCCTTCTTGATAGGCTAAAGAGGATCCAATCTCCAGTAAATCTTAATTAATCACCTATCACTACACAATAGGAAACTATATCCCATTACCTGATTATAACATATTCAAACTAGTTACTAAACAACTAATATGCACTATAAACATTCAAATCTTACTTACCGAACTCAGCTTCCTTCTACTCTACAAATCAACAACAAAACCAATACATTCAATTATCCAAATCCAAGCTTAACTTTACCGGCACAGCTTCTTGATCCACCCTAGAAGGTCCAATCTGAGTAATTGAGATGAACTGCAACCAAAACCCATTTCGATTACCCCAACACCTACAATCATAGGATATTCAAGTTCCCTCTGTTATAGCATCCTCACATTAATAACCCAAGGCAGAGTAATCAACATTTACCAGAAGGGGGTGTAGACATTGTAGGGAACAAGAATTGTCGATTCCTCAATCTAAAGCTTCAAACCACCTTGAGCAACAGTGATAATGCTCTTCCTAGCCACAATGTCAGCACAATCGGAACCTTCCGCAAGCACAAATCGCTGACATCAAACAAGTTGTGCTCCAGAGCAGAATCGTCATGTAGATGCCAAAATCACCGACTGGAACTCGTACGGGGATCGCAAAACCCAGATCAGGGTGGAGGTAGGCCGTAGCAATGCGCAAAGGGCATCCTCGACCTCGATCAACACTGACCACGACGCTGTGGCTGCAACGGAGGAGGAGGAGACGTCGGCGGCTGAGGCAGAGGCATCGACGTTGCTTGCGTAGAGGAAAGAACTCAAATCCTCGACGATTAAGGGAGGAGAAGGAGAAGCGACGACAATTCAGCGGATCCTCTTTGAGCACGACGACGCTGCCACAGAGATCCCGCGAGAAAAAGAAAGGTCGACGACCGGTGGGAAGAGCAAGGTTCGGTGGCGACGAGTGGGAAGCGGCGGCACAGGTCACTCGGCGAGAAGGAAATCGCGAAGAGAAACGTCGCGGTGAGAAGCAGGAGTCAGAGGAAATCGTCGTTGGAGGGGAAAAGGGTCGGCGATGGCTAGCTGCGGCGCGGTGGTGTACGCGCGGCGTGGAGGTGAGTCGACGGTCGACGTTTGAGAGCTCGGGGTGGAGAAGAGAAAGAAACAGAAGAAGAGGAGGGGGCGGCGCTCGAATGGAATCGGGAGAAGAACGCGATGGGAAGAGAAATCGCACGGTGAGGGAACTAAAAACTGAAGAAGAAGAAAACGCTCGCGTGAGGAAACCGGGCGAGTTTTGAAAGCGTATCGGGTTTTAAACGGATCCACCTGTAATTTTTGATCCTTAACCATGTTTTTAATTAATCTTCAACCATGGTTTAAATTTATCCCTGGAATATGCTTCCTAATTCACGGATAATAGAGATATTAATCTGTCGTTAATTTATTCATGGTATTTTACAGATTTCAACTTCACTGGCACCTCTCCTCTCCCAATTGCTCTGTCCGCCGCAACAACTCCACCTCTACTCGGAACAACCAACCGCAGTGATGCCGTCATCGTGCTGCTCACGTGAGAAACAATAAGTTGTGATGAAGAGATCTACTGAAAAACCAGCAAGGAATCATGCCCTAACCTTGCTCTGACGACCACCGTGAGACCCGTGCCAGCATCTCTCTGTCATGGCGATAACACCGCCGATCAGCTCACGTGAAGAGGTCGACGAGAGCCCAAAGAAGGGGAATTGAGCTGACCTCCAACTGGATCTTTCACTTAGAGAGGGAGAGCTTCAGCAACTTGGTTCCTTCGGAGAAGAAGGGGAAGATGAGATGAATTGCTCTCGCGATGGGAAGAAGTGAAAGGAAATAACGTGAAATGCTCATGCGAAAAAACTGCTGGACGGCGAGAACGACTCGACCTTAATGGTAAACGGGTTGGGTTTTAATAACGGGTTGGGTTTAAAAACCCTATAGAACTTAAACCTACATCTATTCAATTAAACCCAATAGATTTTAAACCTAGGTTAGGTTTAAATTAATTCCTAACCATGCATCATTAATTTAATTTATCCCAATAATAATATTACCCTTTAGCCATCTATTTGCGATATTTTACAGTAATTTTCTATCCTCAAAATTAATGTGCATCCTACTAATGTAAGAACATTCATTTTGTTCAATATCATCCATTTCTTGGTTGAATTTATTTTGAAGAAATTCTATCAACATAATTTAACCTTGTCCACTCCAGAAGTATTTACAATCAAAAGTATAAATTAATCTATCCGAAAAAGGAGAAAATATTCTTCTCAAACGTATTATCCTGAATGTTTCCCTCAAGTGATCGTTGAACATTCAAAAACTCAAATGAATTCTTATATTCAGGATTAATGTTTGTTTCATTGCACGTTGTCTATTTGAAAATAAAAGTCACATAGTATGCATGTTTGTAAACTTTTATAAATGTTATTTTCTATTATCAATATGCATATTCATCCTACTAATGTAAGAACTTTCGTCTTGTTCGATATTATCCTGTTCTTTGTTGAATTCATTTTGAAGAAATTCTTTCAATACATTAAAACTCTCTCTACTTCAGTAGTATTTACAACTAAAAGTATAAATTAATGGGACCATAGGTTAAATCAAATGTTCTCTTCAAACCTGTAATCCTTAAGCAAAAGCGAATGATAACCCCTTTACTTCCCTTTGAACATGTAATCTTGAATGTTGCCCACTAGTGAATGTTGATCGTTCAAAAGCTCAAATGGATTCTTATATTGAGGATTTGCGTGTCTTTCATGTATGTTGTCGATCTTAAGATAGAAGTCACATAGTATGTTTGTTCACAAACTTTTTATAAAGGTTATTTTCTATCCGCATAATGAATACACACCCTACAAATGTAAGAACTTTCATCTTGTTCAATATCATCCAGTTCTTGGTTGAATTTATTTTGAAGAAATTATTTCAACATATTTTAACCCTCTCTACTTTAGGAGTTTTTACAATCAAAAGTATAAATTAATGTGTCCATAAAACCAGCAAATATTCTTCTCAAAAGTATTATCCTGAATGTTTCCCTCAAGTGATCATTGAACATCCAAGGCTCAAATGGATTCTTATTTTGAGGATTAGTATGTGTTTCATTGTATATTGTACATCTGAAAAGAGATGACACATAGTAATATAAAGGTTATTTTTTAATCTCAAATTGCATACTTGTCCTACTAATGTAACAACTTTCATCTTGTTCTTGGTTGAATTTATTTTGAAGAAGTTCTTTCAACATATTAAAACTCTATTTACTTTAGTATTTACAACTAAAAGTATAAATTAATGTGCTATAGGAGAAAACAAATATTTTCTTTAGACTTGTAAACCTTAAGCAAAAGCGAATGATAACCCTTGTTACTTTCCCTTAAACGTGTAATCTCGAATGTTGACCTCTAGTGAACGTTGAGCATTCAAAAGCTCAATTAGATTCTTATATTGAGGATTAGTGTGTCTTTCATTGTATATTGTCCATATGAAAACAGAAGTCACATAGTAAGCTTGTTCATAAACTTTTATAAAGTTTAGTTTCTATCCTCATAATGAATATTCACCCTACTAATTTAAAAACTTTCATCTTCTTCAACATCATTCAGTTCTTCGTTGAATTTATTTTAAAGAAATTCTTTCAGCACATTTTAACCCTCTCTACTTCAGGAGTTTTTACAGTCAAAAGTATAAATTAATGTGTCCATAAAAAGAGCCAAATATTTTTCTCAAACGTATTATCCTGAATGTTTCCTTCGAATGATCGTTGAACATTCAAAAACTCAAATGGATTCTTATATAGAGGATTAACTTTTGTTTTATTGTACGTTGTCAATTTGAAAATATAAGTCACATAGTATGCATGTTTGTAAACTTTTATAAAGGTTATTTTGTATTCTCAATATCCATATTCGTCCTACAAATTAAAGAAGTTTAATCTTATTCGATATCATCCTGTTCTTGGACGAATTCATTTTAAAGAAATTCTTTCAACAAATCAAAACTCTTTGTATTTCAGTAGTATTTACAGCTAAAAGTATAAATTAATGGATCATTAGGAGAAAACAAACATTCTCTTCAAACTTGTAATTATTAAGAAAAGCAAATGATAACACTCATTACTTCCTCTTAAACGTGTAATCTTGAATTTTGCCCTCTAGTGAACGTTGAACGTTAATAAGCTAAAATGGATTTTTTTTATATTGAGGATTAGCGTGTCATTCATTGTATGTTGTCCCTCTTAAAATAGAAGTCACATAGTATGCATGTTCACAAACTTTTATAAAGGTTACTTTCTATACTCATCATGAATACTCGACCAACTAATGTAAGAAATTTTATCTTGTCCAATATCATCCATTTCTTAGTTGAATTATTTTTGAATAAATTCTGTCAACATAATTTATCTCTTTCTACTTCAAGATGATTTACAATCAAAAATATAAATTAATCTATCCGTAAAAGGAGACAAATATTCTTCTCTAACGTATTATCCTGAATGTTTTTCTCAAGTAATATTAAGGCATTCAAAAGCTCAAATAGATTCTTATATCGAGGATTAGTGTTTATTTCAATGTATGTTGTCCATCTGAAAATAGAAGTCACATAGTATATATGTTTGCAAACTTTTAAAAATGTTATCTTCTATTCTCAATATGCATATTCATCTTACTAATGTTAGAACTTTCATCTTGTTCGATATCATCCAGTTCTTAGTTGAATTCATTTTGAAGAAATTCTTTCAACACCTTAAAACTATCTCTACTTTAGTAGAGAACATGTAATCTTGAATGTTGTCCTCTAGTAAATGTTAATCGTTCAAAACCTCAAATATATTCTTATATTGAGAATTAGTGTGTCTTTCATTTTATGTTGTCCATCTTAAAATAGAAGTCACATAGTATGCTTGTTCACAAACTTTTTATAAAGATAATTTTTTATCCTCACAACAAATGTACACCCTACTAATGTAAGAACTTTCATCTTTTTCAATATCATCCATTTCTTTGTTGAATTTATTTTGAAGAAATTCTTTCAACATAATTTTACCCTCTCTACTCCAGGAGTATTTACAATCAAAAGTATAAATTAATCTATCTGAAAAAGGAGCAAATATTCTTCTCAAACGTATTATCCTGAATGTTTCCCTCGAGTCATCATTGAACATTCAAAAGCTCAAATGAATTCTTATATTGAGGATTAGTATTTGTATCATTGTACATTGTTCATCTGAAAATAGCAGTCACATAGTATGCATGTTTGCAAACTTTTATAATGGTTATTTTCTATTCTCAATATGCATATTCGTCCTACTAATGTAAGAACTTTCATTTTATTCGATATCATCTTGTTCTTAGTTGAATTCATTTTGAAGAAATTCTTTCAACGCATCAAAACTCTCTCTATTTCAGTAGTATTTACTAAATTAATTAGCTCTTAGGTAAAAACAAATATTCTCTTTAAACCCTTAATCCTTAAGCAAAAGAGAATGATAACCCCTTTTACTTCCTTTTAAATGTGTAATCTTCAATGTTGCCCTCTAGTGAACATTGATCGTTCAAAAGCTAAAATGGATTCTTATATTGAGAATTTGCATGTCTTTTATTGTAAGTTGTCCATTTAAAAAAGAAGTCACATAATATGCTTGTTCATAAACTTTTTATAATGGTTATTTTCTATTCTCATAACGAATATACGCCCTACTAATGTAAGAACCTTCATCTAGTTCAATATCATCCATTTCCTGGTTGAATTTATTTTGAAGAAATTCTATCAACATAATTTTACCCTCTCTACTCCATGAGTATTTACAATCAAAAGTATAAATTAATCTATCCAAAAAATGAGCAAATATTTTTCTCAAACGTATTATCTATTGGATCGAGAAGCATCGCTAGAGGGGGATGAATAGCGAGCATAAATCTTTTCTTTTCGTTCGTTCGATATACGAGTAAGCACAGCAGAAAGGTAAAAAGACACGTTTATTTTTACTTGGTTCACAACCCAGCGGTTGCTACTCCAAGGCCCTAACAGTCCTAGACCACGTACGGAGGGCAAAGCACTATAAGATCTCCTCCTCGTTGGAGGTAGGAGACAATGATCACAAAACTGAAAGTACGAGGATGAGGCAACAAGCCTACCTCACCTCGTTACGATTAAAACAAATAATACAATAACAAAAACAATTACTTGCTGTTGCTGCCGAAGAAGATTAGAACTTATCGTCGCGTCGGCGTTATGACGGTGTTGGAGTTTTGGCATTGTAGGAGCACTTGAGAATAATCCTGATTGATGTTTGGGTTGGAATACTCCCCTCCTTTTATAGAGTTTGGTCTCAGAATAAGTATCCTCATCTTTTGAAACAGATCACGAAGTGGTACCAAATTTTATCGCGAAGTAGTCGCGTCAAACGTTATCCATTTTGACCTAGCGCAAAAGGCTGATTCGTCGCCATCAGTCGACTGATGCCTTCCATCAGTCGACTGATGAGCATCAGTCGACTGTCAGCCTGGCCACTTCCCTGCAATAAGAGATTAGCACAGAAAATGATAAATGCGACGGTTTTTGATCGTCCGATCTCAACCTAGACCTTCCACAGGAAGTCTTAGTCGGATCGCCGCCTACGGTCGTCCCCGTACAGAGGGCACGACCTTACTTGCGCTCACTCACACGATCTCACCTCAACTTGTAGCTTCTGCTTATGGTCTTCCACTTGATTCCTTCGGCTTCCTCCGAAGTCATCTCGGTGTCGCCCGACCAGCTCCCTCTGGGTGTCGCTGACCTTCAACTCTAGCTTTAGCACTTTCTTCACACTTGATTCAGCTCGTGAGATGACGATGTAAACTTAACTTTGTGTCTTTGCCATAATCAAAACACAGGTTCGATTATCTGGTGCCCCTGCACTAACAATCTCCCCCTTTTTGCTCTATGGCAAACCAACACAAAGTTAAGGGAAATTAAACCATAAAACAAGTATAGTAAATGATGAATGTCATTTCCAAAAACTCACCCTTAACCCTCGGTGAGTTTTGAAAGAGATAATTTAATTTTAATTTTCAAAATTAAATTTTATGTTACTCCCCCTTAACTTTCGCTCTTCTCCCCCTTTTGCCATAAATCAAAAAAAAAATGTTGGGGTTTTTGTATAAAATAGGGGTTTAAAAAACAATATCGTATATGCATGCATCGAGATAAATCAACTATGAGTCCAAACATGCGTCTAGAAGTAGTTAGATAGATTGGTTCGAAGTGTGTCCCTCTGCACCAATAATCTAAAGGTTTGTAATATAACCCTTAGGGTTAGTTTGCTCTCCCCCTTAGTCAAATATATGAAGTATAAGAGATGTAGGGGGCGCTAAACTTTATCCTAAAGAGTTGTAAATAGTCATTAAGTGCAATAGTTGAGAAATGAGTAGTATTTTGAAGAGATTATATTTTAAGTATATTTCAATTGTCCTTAACATCTCACCCATTCTATATGTCTCAGAATTTGTTCACCTTATATGTTTTGTGAGATGATTTTAGATTGATTAAAGATAGTCAACCTTGGGTTAGATTCGGATTTAACCTTTAGATCGTTAAGTAACTTTTCGAGAAACTGGCTTCCAGGTCGTGGCGAGGCACAGGGGCCTTCTTTGATCGGAACAATGATCACTTCCTTAGACAAAGCCAAATTCAAGAAAATATCACTTAAGTCACTTAGGGTTACTTCCTGGTCTAACTAATTTAGGATACATCAAGGTAGCTTTAGCTAGTTCCACTCGGTCAAGTGCACCAAGCTAGATACGTCTTATCTAGTTCGAATACACGAGACTTTGTTTCCCTAACGCACTATCATCTCGCCATGTCCTGATACTATGTTGTCAAGAGTTGACTAATTATTTTTCCTATCTAGCCGTTCTAAAAATTAAAATAAAATATGCAATGGTTTTGTTAAGTAAGCGGGTATACTATTTTAGTGTTAGCTCCCCCTAGACCATTGAACTAATATGGTCTATTCAAATAATAAACTTGATCCTGGGGAATCCAATACTTATTAGTCCTTATATGTGAGTTCAATAAAACCTTTGGGACCCATGCTTGGACTCTTTGATGACTACGATTTACGATAGACATATATGATATATTCGTAGTCTTTGGACTAAACCCGAGTCCGACTTTGTTGTACATGGCTCTTTGGGTTCCAAGTAGTCGGTTAAAATTCTTAGATCCCAACGTGAACCTTTCCAACCTAGCCTCGACCTCTTGAACTCGATCTTTCGAGAGAGAATTCTCCTCCTCAAGTTTTTCAACTTGGGTTGAGTTTCCCTCTAGAACTTGACTAGTTGAAGAGGTTAGAGTAGCCTCTTGCTTGAGAGTTTCAAGCTCCTCAAGTAATGACTCAACCCTAGACTCGGACTTAGTTAATTTCCTAGTAAGCATTTTAATTGTAAGGTAAAGTGTACTAATTAAAGATCGGTTAACCTTGACTTTCTCTTTTGGTCCGGCTTTGAGTTTTCTCTCAAAGTAGTCTTCGGGGTCGGAGTTGTAGTTGGACTCGGCTTCGGATTCTGACTCAAACTCCTCCGGTCTTGCCATGTAAGCTATGTCTTCTTTGTTGTCTCAAGTCGCATGGAAAGCCTTCTTTTGATTTGATTTGAATTGTGCCCCTTTTTGGTTCTTTAGTAGCCTCCTTTCCCTCCGAACGATCTTCCGCACTACGTTCACTATTGCCTTTACCTCTTTGGATTCGGACTCTGATTCGTCTTCGGGTTTGAGTCCATCTTCTTTCCTGGTAGGTGGCTTGCTTCTTTGTCCTGCAAGTAGAGCAATACCTCTCTCGGCCCAGACCATGTTAGTTTGCTCGTGAAGTTCAAACTCGAAAAATAATTCGTCTAACCTAAGCTTCGAAAAGTCCTTAGAGACCTTGTAGGCATCGACCATGGATGCCCACAAGGTATTCCTAGGAAATGAATTAAGAACGTACCTTAGGAGGTCATAGTTTTCGACCTTGTGTCCGATAGTGTGCAGGCCGTTGACAATGTCCTGGACGTGGGCGTGTAGTTGCGTCGTCGTCTCATGTTCATGCATCTTAAGATTATACAACTTATTAAAAAGAAGGCCACATTTACATACCTTAGCATCGGGTGTTCCTTTGTGTAGCTCGATTAATTTGTTCCACAGGTCCTTTGCGCTAATGAAGGGTCCAATGCGGTTGAGCTCCTCTTTGGACAGACCGCACGGCAACATTTGGGTCGCCTTTGCATTGGCTTCGATTTGCCTCTTGGTTGCATTGGTCCACTTGTTGAAGTCCAAGGGCTCGCCTTGATCATTGGTGGGTAGAGCAAAGCCGATTTGGATGATTATCCAAGTCTCGATTTGTGTTTTTAGAAAACACTCTATCCAACCTTTCCAATAACGGAAATCATTTCCGTTAAAGAACAGAGGTCGGGTGGTGCTATACCCCTCAATGTGAGCCATTTGGAAGGAAAACCTTGCACACAAAATAATAAAAAAATAGAAAAAAGGTTCCAAGACTTGGTCTTGGATTAGTAATGCGGGAAATAATAGGAAATAAACAGAAATAAATAAAAAGAACAAGAAACTAACAAAAACTAGAAACTTACGACCTTCGATGTCCCCAAAAGGGTACTAGACATTGGTTTTTGGGGATGAAAACAGCTTGTTATGAGAGTAAACCTTAGTAATAACTGTATATC
Source organism: Wurfbainia villosa (assembly GCA_025175895.1). Taxonomy (NCBI): domain Eukaryota; kingdom Viridiplantae; phylum Streptophyta; class Magnoliopsida; order Zingiberales; family Zingiberaceae; genus Wurfbainia; species Wurfbainia villosa. Next base: position 645,385 of record CM045989.1, read on the forward strand.
TTTCAGAGAGCTTCGATTTGGTAGGTAGATCGTTTTGTGAGTCTACTTGTGCGAAAAGATATGGTCGTTTTACCGTCGACTACTCCAAAAGAGAATACTTGCAAACACGACCAAAAGAAATGTACCAAGACTTCATCTTGGATTAGTAGTGCGGGAAGAAAAAACCTAAAAAAAAAAGCACGAATCAAAAAATATGAAAAGAAAACCAAAAAGTGATAGATTGGTCGTTTCACCAAATCTTAGCGCCCCCGCTCTGATACCAAATGTTGGATCGAGAAGCGTCGCTAGAGGGGGGGTGAATAGCGAGCATAAATCTTTTCTTTTTGTTCGTTCTGTCACGCCCCGAAGGAGACCCCACCAGACGAAAATCCGGCAGCATCTCCCCTGTACGGGTGACAATCCAAATTTTACATACAAGGCCTACACGGCCACTATACATCGGTCAACACGACCGGAATCCAAACTCACGCGATTATATAAATCAGCCTCGGGCCAACAATCAAATGATATACACAAAGAATATCATAACTAAACCTACCCTTACGCCATACAGGCGAGGAATAACCAACAAAATCCAATCAAACTAAAATCCGAATAAGATCCACAAGGACACCAAAATCCAAATACAAATCAATCTCCAAAACTTATACATGTCTTCTAACCAAAATATCCAAACCATAAAGCAAATATCCAAAAATAAAACATCTACGACGAGTGGGGGTCCGGCAGCTGCACTCTCCTGACAGCTTCATCCTGAAATAGATATAAATCAACGGGGTGAGTTCAAAGAACTCTGCGGGTATAGTAGATATGCATAGTAAGGTATATCTAACAATAAAAATATCATGCCAGTACAGTCTCACATAAATAGGGTATGCAAGCAAGAAATACAAAATGACTGTACTTACCTGAATCTCCTACCCTGATATAGGAGCATGTGCCTGACTAGAAGTAATAGAGTCCTGACCATATATAAACATGTAATCATATGCACATCCAAGGCATCAATAAAAATGCAGCAAACACAATACAAATGCAATCTGTGCAAAGTGCATCTCGTGCCAATGACATGGTCACCCCTGACGCCAGTCAGCCGCCTCACACGCGATGGTGAAGCCGAGTGGGTGGGGCTATGACAACTGTGCACTCTGCCATCACTGCTCCTGAATGACCGAGTGGACAGGATGCTGTCGGAGTACACCTATCCTCCTGCCCCAAACATAGTGGGGGAGCTAAGCTCTCATCTCCCGGTGTCATAGACCAGAGGAGGGATCCCTGCCCGCTACCACGCTGCCTCGTCGCTACCCATGAGCGGACCAGCGGAGCCTGACAGAGCAACTGCACACACCCTCCTGATGTACCACTAACCCATGAGTGGCAGTGTGTGCAGGCCATGTAACTAGCTGCGGGCTCAACAATAATGGAACCCCGTCCAGCTAGCATGCAATCATGCGAAAATGGTGCATGATACTAAAGCATGTAAATCCTACTCATAATATACCTATCCGAATGATATGTACAACCAATATGTACATATCCCTAATCCACATACTATGATCCAAATCAAACAGGTAAATATAATCATATCCTATCACATGCATGTATCTAGTAGGCACCAAAAACATACTAGGCATATAAACATGAAAAATTATTGTAAGCTATCCTAACTAGCATATCAATTTGACTTAATCTAAACGTTAAGTCAAAATACCCGCCTGAATATATATCCGCAAGAAGAACTGAATCGTCACGACTGGGGACCTGCCTCGTGACCGAAACCTGCATATAGCGTAATTATAGTCAAGCACAAAATATACAATTCAACAACAAATCGAATAATTAATCGATTTCTTTTATAACCCAATTAACCCAAACCAATTTCCAAATCAATTAACCTAATTCATCACTTACAAAGATATCCTCAAGATCAAACAATAACACCCAAATCCCATATCCTCCGAACCATACCGATCAACCGAATAACTCCGGAATCAACCCAAATCGACCAATCAAGCTCACCCGCCCCAGAAATTCCACCGAAAACCAATCCTTTCCCAAATCAGATCTCCAAGTCAATTTACAGCGGCTCAACATTATTCACAGCCATTTACAATCCTCCACAGCCCTCTCAGCTAACAACCCCCCCCAAATCCACAGCCGTTCCTCGTCACCTAAACCGCACCCACTAAAACAAACGAAGTAAAATGAAAAACAAGCTATACCAGAAATTTGGAAGCTCCCCTCAGTGGTATTCTCCTCTGTGCGGCAGAATCTGGCCGGAGAACAACCGGCGCTCGTCGTCTAGGGCAGAGAAGGCAAGCGATGAGTGTGGATCACGAGAAAGGCTCGCCGGCGAAAGTTAGGGCACCGACAGAGAAGGAGGGACGCCGTCGGGCAGTGGTCCGAAGTAAGGAGAGCGACGCCGGCGAAGGGAAGAGGCGAGGAACAGTCTCCGGCGCGATCCTGTCGCCGCGGCAAATCGGCAAGGCTGCTCGGGCGCGCACGGCGGTGGACGACGAACTCGCAGCGTCGGGCGGCGGTGCTCGCGTCGGGCGGCGTCGGCGAAGCAAGGATCGTCGGCGGAAAAGCAAAGGAGAGCGTCGCGCGTGATGGAGCAGTGCGAACTGCGAAGGGAAAGAGAGGTTACTGTGTGTGGGAAAGAAAAGAAGATAGAATTTTTAGGTTTTTCTATCGTGTATTTTATCCCCTTTAAATAGACCCCTCTAAAGCCTATTTACTTTATCCCGGTAAAAATCTCGTACGGAGTCCGTTTAAATCCAGAAAAATTCCGGAAAAATTCCTAAAATTCCCTAAAAATCCCGATAAATTTCCAGGATTATTTCCTTAATTATTTGGCCATTTAATTTACTATTTTAAATCCCCGTATTTAACATTCTCCCCCACAAATAAAAATTTGGTCCCCAAATTTCCTACTCAGATGCACAACGAGTAAGAAATACCACAAGCACTGAAAATATACCTCACGTACCTCAAGTAAACAAGTGGGGGTATTGAGCTCAGATCGTTTCCTCGAGCTCCCAAGTAGCCTCCTCGCGTCGGTGTGGTGACTCCACGACCTTGACAAGTCGCACAACCTTGTTCCAGAACTGTCATTCCTTGAAATCAAAATCCGTGCACGGAACCTCTGCGTCGTAGCATCGTTGAATGGAACTGATACATCGATAGAATATGTGTAGAATCGCACATACTTCCTCAAAGATAAACACATGGAATACATCATGTATACTAGTCGAAGATGGGGGTAGCGCTAGACGATAAGCAAGCTGCTCGATCCTCTCCAAAATCTCAAGCGGACCGATATATCTAGGAGCAAGCTTACCACGGAGTCCAAACCTTTTCACCCCTTTCGTGGGTGAAACTCGCAAGAATACATGATCACCAACAGAGAACTCCAAAGGTCTCCGTCTACGATCTGCATAACTCTTCTGGCGATCCTGCGCCTCTGACATCCTACGTCTGATAATACGGACCAACTCTGCCTCATACTGAGCTCTCTGGGGTCCTAGCAACTGGGCCTCCCCAACCTCCTCCCAGAGGGTGGGTGTACGACACTGCCTACCATACAATGCCTCATACGGGGCCATTTGGATAGCCGAATGATAACTGTTATTGTAGGCGAATTCCACTAACGGTAAATGATCCTCCCAGTTGCCTCCGAAATCTATAACACGGGACCTCGAAATCCTCTAGTGTCGAATGGTCCGCTCGATCATCCCATCAGTCTGCGGATGGAATGCAGTACTAAACCGAAGCTGTGTGCCTAAAGCCTGCTGCAGACTCTGCCAGAACCTAGAAGTGAACCGGGGATCTCTATCTGATATAATGCTCAAAGGAACACCATGCAATCTGATGATCTCCCGACAATATAGCTCTGCCAATCGATCCAGAGTCGGTCTTCGAATCGATAAGAAGTCTTGTGGATTTGGTTAGTCGGTCTCGACTACCCAAATCGCATCATAACCTGGCGTGTCCTCGGCAAACCCATCACAAAATCTATAGTAATATGATCCACTTCCACTCAGGGAATAGGAATCCTCTGAAGTAATCCAGCTGGTCTCTGGTGCTCAGCCTTGACCTGCTGACAAATCAGACATCTAGCTACAAAATCCACGATGTCTTTCTTCATACCGTTCCACCAATACAACCGCTTTAAATCTCGATACATACGGGTTCGCTGGGTGGATCGCAAATCAGAGCGATGTGCCTCCTGTAGTAACTCCTCCATAGGGTGGTGAGGTACACATAATCTACCTCGGAAATATATAATACCCTCATCATCTAGTGATCGATCGACTACCAATGAGCTGTAAATGTTGATCATCGGCATCGAGAGCCTCCGGACTCGTCGGATAGACTGAGCAACCATGGTAACTAGAACGCCCTGCTCTATCGGTCCATGCTCCTCTAAGCTCAACTCAGAGAAACCCTGAATCAAATCCGTGACCAAAACTCGGAAAGAAGCTAAAGTCCCTCGGGACTTGGCTAGAATCGTCGTGAACCACATTAGCTTTCCAGGGTGGTAGCGATGGTGCGATCATAATCCTTCAGAACTCCATCCATCTTCTCTGCAGAGATTGAGTTCCTTATACGTATGTAACAGATATTTGAGACTCTTATGATCAGTAAGAATCTCAAACGTAATACCATATAATGATGCCTCCAAATCTTCAAGGCATAGATAATAGCGGCAAACTCTAAATCGTGAACTGGGTAGTTTTTTTCTCATGATCCTTCAACTGTCGAGAAGCATAGGAGACTACCCTGCCGTCTTTGCATCAATCTGCGCCTAAACCTGTAGAGGCGCATCACGTATAAAGAACGAAACCATCGTCCCCTGATGGCAATACCAGAATCGGTGCTGACACCAATCTCCTCTTCAACTCCTGAAAACTAGTCTCGCACGCCTCTGTCCACGTGAACTTCACGCCCTTCCTGGTAAGGCGTGTCAATGGCATAGAAATGCTCGAGAAACCCTCAACGAACGTATAATATCCGCCAAGCCTAGGAAGCTGTGAACCTCTGAATGATTTGTTTGCTCCCAGCTAATGGTGACCTCGATCTTACGGGGTCAGTGAAATACCTCTTCTCGAAACCACATGTCCCAGAAAACCGACTGAGTGTAACCAAAACGCGCATTTATTGAACTTCGCATGTAGCGCTTTTGCCGAGCCTATCGAGAACAAGACGAAGATGCTGCGCGTGTTCCTCCTCGGAACGAGAATAAACCAGAATGTCATCGATAAAAACAATGACGAACCGATCTAGGAAATCCATAAATTCACGGTTCATCAAATCCATGAATACCGCTGGAGCATTGGTAAGCCCAAATGGCATTACCAAAAACTCATAATGTCCATATCTGGTACGGAACGCTGTCTTCTGAATGTCAGAATCTCTAACTCGTAATTGATGATATCCGGACCGCAGATCAATCTTAGAATAGGTGATGTACCTACGGTGATCAAACAAGTCCTCAATATGGGGCGAGGATATTTATTCTTGATAGTGACGGCGTTGATTGCTGTAGTCGATGCACAGTCTCATCGAACCATCTTTCTTCTTCACGAAGAGAACCGGAGAACCCCAGGGTGATGCACTAGGGCGAATAAAACCTCTGTCCAAAAGTTCCTGGAGCTGAACCTTTAACTCATCCAACTCTCTCGGGGCCATACGATAAGGAGCTTTCGATGCCGGCGCCGTCCCAGGTATTAACTCAATCATGAACTCCACTTGCCTTCTGGGAGGCAGACCCGGTAACTCCTCTGGAAAGACATCTGAATACTCTCGGACAATAGGGATGTCCGCGATCTGAGAGTCACTCATCCTTCTACATTGATCATAGATAATAGAAAACCCCGCAACTGCAATAAAAAGCTTACGAGCCTGAATCGCAGAAATGGTCGCTATACCGTCGTCCCGGATGCCAGTAAAATCCCACGAGGGTTGGTTCGGAGGTCTGAATGTGACCACCCTCGTCTGACAATCCACTGTGGCATGATATGCTGACAGCCAATCCATGCCAAGAATAATATCGAACTCGACCATATCCAGTACCAATAAATCTACCGTAAGAATGATGTTACCAAAATCTAAAGGACAACCTCGGACCTCCTGGGTAACATCCAATGTATTGCCAGATGGTAGGGAGACGACTAATCTCTGTGATCTACTAGCCGGTAATCTACCAATCTCTCTCATAAAAGTACGAGAAATAAACGAATGCGAACTACCAGTATCAACTAGCATAATAGCTGAAAATGCATAAAGTGAAACCGTACCGCGAAATACGGATTCGTTGGCTCGCTGCGCATCCTCTCTGGTAATCGCATGAATCCGCCCAGTCTCCGGTGGCGGTGGAGGTGGTATCACTGCCAAAGGGGATGTCGAGCACGAGGCGTAAGAGTACGGTGATAGGAAGGCCGTATAACGATTGCGCGATCGCATCTGCGGTTGCGTGGTGATCTGAACTAGTGGCGAAGGCTGCGGTGATCATGAATGTGCTGCTGCGAATAATCTGTACCGATGGTGAGGCGCATCGATGCTGCGGTCTGAAACGAACCTCGTGACACCGTCGGGCCTTTGGTGTACTCGCTCCATGAATGCCATGGCGACTCTGCAGGGGGAGCTGCCTCTGCGGGCGTTGCGGTGCCGGCCCCCCTCTCGAGTCCTGCATCGACGCAACGGTCCTCCCTGAATAGAAACCCCGGAAGCCACATGCTGAGCCTTCAACGAACAATCTCGGCTCATGTGTCCAGGCGACTACAATAATATGGTGGCTATCCCAAGGTGCGGTGAGATGATATGCTCTTCGATCCACAACGTACGAGGGTGTCGCCAATGGGCGGTCTCCGGCTCTGCTGAAAAGACCGCGAGGGCCCAGCTGAAGATCGTCCTGATTTCTGAGGCCGACTAGATGCCCCAGAATGACTCTGACCCGGTTGACTGCGACCACTCTGCTGATGTCCGGTGATGCATGGTGATGGGTCGACACTGTAGATCTTCGATCTGTTTCCTCTTCACATGCAGTATTAACCCTCTGTTGAGCCGACTCGATCAACAAAGCTCTATCCAACGCCTCTCGGTAGGAAGAACTACCAAATCCTGCCATCCTGACCTGTAAATGCCCATCCAGTCCCTGTACAAACTGCATCATCCGTGACCTATCCTCGAACTAACTCGGGCAAAACGGCTAACCGATTAAATTACGTATTATACTCCATCATCGGCGATTATTCTGTCTTAGACTCGAGAAAATCGGCGTCTCATCATCCGATATGCCCGCGAAAATCGACTCTCAAAGCCTCTCTAAATCTCGCCCGGGTAACTCGCCGCAATAATCGGCTGCATATCCCACCAGATCTCGGCCTCGCCTCGTAAATGGAAGGCCGCTAACTCTGCCTTCTCCCACTCGGAGCAGACCATATAGTAGAAGGTACGCTCCATCGTCTCGATCCAAGACTGAGCCACGATCGGATCAGTCTCTCCGCTGAATAAAGTGAACCGGCTCTTCATCGACTTAGCCAATCCTGGAATCCGAGCTCGTGCGTGGCTACATCGATAGGGATAAGTAGGGGCCGTCTTGAGTGGTCGGCGGCTCACCTTTGGCCTGTCGGGTCTGTAGTAGAAGGTCCTACTGGCGGGGGAGTCTGATGTGTAGCAGCAGGGTCTCCCGGTGGTACATCGGATGCCCCAGCCGTGGGTATCTCGGGAGGAGGATCCGCCGAGGACTGAGGATCCACAACTCCCGTAGCACCCTGTGGAATCTGACCCTGATCAATATGCTCACCCTCAGTAGATCTCTCTGGCAAGTCAGTCACCAAAGATCTCTGGGTCCTCTGGCGTGGCCGTCCCACACCACGTCTCGGCGCAGAAGTACGCCCACCTCGTCTCATATCTGTTAAATGAATACAGATATTACCATAAATAAAAATATATCAATTTTATCATCATACCTATTTCACCGTCAGGAGAGGTCCAGTAGCCGCCAAAACCCCATATTGATCTCGTCAAAAATCCTCGAATTTCCGAAACATAAAATCGTCGGAAATCCATACCAATCCAAAATTTCCAAATTACCTCGCAAAACCTGCCAATACATGGCGAACTCCGAAAAATCCAAAAACCCCTAGGAACTCGAAAACCTAGGCGCTCTGATACCAAATAAATTGTCACGCCCCGAAGGAGACCCCACCAGACGAAAATCCGGCAGCATCTCCCTGTTGGATCGAAAGTGTCGCTAGAGGGGGGGGTGAATAGCGATACGGTGTCGTTAAAAACTTTTGCAATAAGTAAAAAGCAAGTAGAGAATGCACAGCGGAAATATAAAGTAGACAAGATATTTTTACGTGGTTCACAATCTTTCGATTGCTAATCCACTGCCCTAGTGATCCTTGATCACATACGGAGGGCAATTCACTAAAACCACTCCTCCTCGTTGGAGGTAGGAGCAACGATTACAAAAAGAAATCAAGGCAAAGGGACACTCCCCCTTTCCTTGTTACGATTAAAGCACAAAGACAATTTAAAGAAGTAGAACTTAAATAAATATACCGACAACTCTTATAAGTAGAAGATGTAGCTTTCGTTGTCAGCGGCACTTCGTCGTAGCAAATGTGAGTAGTAGTAGCGGCGTTACGACGGCGTGTTGAGAGCTCTTTAATTCTTATCTTTGCTTGGAGTGAACATGTCTATTTATGGATATTGATCTATGAATTTAGACATAGGTAGTGTCCAAGGTGAGGTTCTTATCCCAACTCAAGGATGAGGTGTTTCATCCAACCACCTTGTGCCACCTCCAACCTTCTTGTGCGCCAACTCAAGGATGAGGTGTTTCATCCAACCACCTTGTGCCACCTCCAACCTCCTTGGGCGCCAACTTGAGGATGAGGTGTTTCATCCAACCACCTTGTGCCACCTCCAACCTTCTTGTGCGCCAACTCAAGGATGAGGTGTTTCATCCAACCACCTTGTGCCACCTCCAACCTCCTTGGGCGCCAACTTGTTGGAGCCATTCAACTTGTGCCACATCATGGGAGCCAACCATCTTGTGCCAACTCACCTTATTTTGGGCGTCCACCACAAGGAAGCTTGGTGATGGTTTGGATGTCCACCTTGATGCCACATCACCCTTTGTACCAAAACACGAGTCAAGTCCAAATTCACCCCCTTGAAATTCGAGCTCTTCTCGAGGCTGGAACTTGACTAGCAGTTGATCAGTAGTCAAAGGGTTTTGACCGCAGATACAAGTTAGCTTAAAATATAAAGTACGATGGTTCTAACCATCCGATCTCGACCTAGACCTTCCATTGGAGGTATTGGGTCGGATCTACGCTTAACGACCTTGCTTCGCTTTCACACGAGCTTACCTTGTAGCCTCGCTTCCGGTCTTCACCCGAGTACCTCGGCTTCCTCCGAAGTCCCTCTGGCGTTGCCCGACCACCTCGGTTCCCACCGGGTGTCGCAGACCTTCCGCTCAACTTTAGCATTTCTGCACACTTAATTGAGCTCGTAAGATAACAAATATACCCTTAACTATTGAGCCTTTTGCCATAATCAAAATACCGGTTCGACTTTGGTGCCCACTGCACCAACAATCTCCCCCTTTTTGATTCATGGCAAACCGACACAAAAGTTAAGGAAAAATTAAGCATAACAGTAATCTAGCATAATGATTAAGCATGAATGAGCTAGCATAAAGATTAAATATGAATGAGCTAGCATAATGATTAAGCATGAATGAGCTAGCATAAAGATTAAGCATGAGTGAGAAATATTATTGTTTCAAGTTCTCCCCTTTGAGGTAACCTCCCCCTTGACCGAAGGTGAGTTCTTGAAAAATAATTTTTACTCCCCCTTAATAGTTGCTTAAGTAAACGGAATTACTTAAAAAGGTAATAATTTTGTTTACTTTCTTCCTTACTTTTGTGACTTTCTCCCCCTTTTGCCTTAACTCAAAAAGTTTGTAAATATATTTTAGGGTTTGTAAGTCCAAGCAAGTTCCCAATATGATTTCTAAGGTAAGACTTAGGCTAATTTCATAAAAAGAAGCAAAAATAGAGTACATATATAGAAAAATTTAAATCCTACTCTATTATGCACATACCTAACTTTTAATGTTGTTAAAGATTAAGCTAAAGTCTTGGAGAGTGTGCTTCATCCACAGGAGCTGAGAGACACACTCACCCATCGCAACGTATTCGGCTTCGGTGGTAGATAAGGCAACGCAATGCTTCTTCCTACTGCACCAACTCACTAGACTCGAGCCGAGGATTTGACAACAACCACTCGTGCTCTTTCTATCGAGTTTACTACCGGCATAGTCGGAGTCGGAGTAGCCGATTAGATTAAACTCGGTAGATCTAGGGTACCAAATACCTACGTTTAGCGTGCCCTTTAGATATCTAAGGATACGCTTGACTAGGGTTAGGTGAGACTCCTTGGCACAGGTTTATAACCTTGCGCACATACTTACCGCGAATAAAATGTCGGGTCGGCTCGCGGTTAAGTATAGGAGACTTCCTATTGCGCTCCTATAGTATTTTAGGTCAACGGGTTTTCCTTCTACATCTTCGTTTATATTAACATTAGTTGCCATAGGTGTATTGATTATTTTAGCATCTTGCATTCCAAATCGATTTATTAAGTCCTTAGTATATTTTTGTTGATGTAAATATATTCCATCTTTAGTTTGTTTAATTTGTAAACCTAAGAAGAAACTTAACTCTCCCACTAAATTCATTTCAAATTCACTTTCCATAAGTGAGATGAATTCGTTTAGCAGGATCGAGTTGGTAGTTCCAAAATTATATCATCTACATAGATTTGGGCTATAAAGATTTCTTTTCCTACGGTTTTAACGAATAAGGTTGGGTCGACTAAACCTTGGTTGAATCCTTTGGACTTAAGATAGATCGAAAGCCTTCGTACATCAAGCTCTTGGGGCTTGTTTGAGTCCATATAGGGCTTTCTTAAGTCTAAGGACATGGTCGAGTTTATCTAGATTTTCGAATCCGGAGGTTGGTAGACGTAAACTTCTTCCTTAATGTATCCATTCAAAAATGCTGACTTGACATCCATTTGAAACAATTTAAAACCTCGATGTCGATATGCTAACAACATTCGGATGGACTCTAGTCCGCTACGGGGCGTAGGTCTCATCGTAATCTAAACCTTCGACTTGACTAAACCCTGTTGCGACTAACCTGGCTTTATTTCTAACTACTTCACCTTTATCATCAAGTTTATTTTGAAATACACACCTTGTTCCAATAATTGAATATTCTTTAGGTGGTGGTACTAATTCCCAGACTTCATTTCTAGTGAATTGAGCTAGCTCTTCTTGCATAGCAATAATCCGGATCAAGAAGTGCTTGTTCAATAGTTTTGGGTTCGATTTTGGAAATTAACGAGATTTGACTAAGGTTTCGATATGAAGCTCTAGTTCGAACCCCTAAATTTGGATCACCTATAACTTGATTGATAGGATGATTTGTTTGAGTCTTAGTGTGACTCGGGTTAGGGTCATCTATCACTTGGTCGATAGGATGACTTGGGTGAGTTCTAGTTTGACTTGGGTTAGAGTCATCTATCACTTGGTCGATAGGATGACTTGGGTTAGGACGAGATTCAAGTTCAAGATCAGTCGGGTTCGCTATAAGTTGATTTGCTAGTTGGTTTTGTTAAGGATTGAACGGGTTCGTGTCCTTCGTCAAAACTATATTAATGGTTTCTTCGACTCTTATGTGTAGGATCAATGGAATTACTAAAGGGTTGTTTGTAAGTTTTAAACCTAAATCATCTCACCAATATCTACATGATCAAAACATGTTATTCCTATGTGTTACTTGTGAGATGACTTTCAATTTTACTTGATTAATTTTAATGAATTTAAATTAACCAACATTAGGTTAGATTCGATTTAGTCTAAGCTCATCAAGTAATCTTTTCAAGAGATTAGCTTCGGTGTGGCGAGGCACTGAGGCCTTCTTTGATCGGAACAACGACCACTTCCTTAGACAAAGCTAATTTCAAGAAATTGATAACTCGACTTACTTGAGACTACATCTTGGTCTAACTAGTTATTTTTGAAAAGAGGCTCCCGAGGCTCAATCTTTCGTAGGATTTTAGTTGATTTATTTTTGAAAAGAGGCTCTCGAGGCTCAATCTTTCGCAGGATTTTAGTTGGTTATGAGTCCTATCTAACCATTCTAAAAATAAAGGAAAAACTAAGCATGCAATTTCTAAGACTTAACAAAATACATTTTGTATTGGCTCCCCCTGGACCATTGAATCGAGTGGGTCTATTCACATAGTGAATTTGGTCCTTGGGAACCCAATACATGTTAGATCCTAAAGTTGAAATCAAAGTGGTCTTAGGGACCCATGCTTGGACATTTTTCTTATGTTGGTTTACTATAGACATATATGACTTATTGGTTGTATTTGAGTTAAACCCGAGTCCGGCCTTGTTGTACACGGCCCTTTGTGATCCAAGTAAGAGGTCAAGTCCCTTGGATCCCAAAGTGAACCTTTCCAACGTGTTCCTAAGGTCTTCGACTTGTGTTTTCAAAAGCGAGTTCTCAACTTCAAGCTTTTCAACTTGAGTTGAGTCCTCCTCTTGAATACGAGTAGTCGAAGAGGTTAGGGAGACCTCATGTTTGAGAAGGTTAACCTCCTCAATTAGGGTCTCAACCTTGGACTCGGACTTAGCTAGTTTCTTATTTAAAAATTTAATTGCACCATACAAAGTATTAAGTAACGACCGACTTACCCTTAATGATTCTTTTGAACCGGATACGGATCCGTGGCTTGTCTTGAATGGAAGCTCATCATCGGATTCGGACTCGGACTCTTCTTTGGTTTCGGAGTCGTGCTCGGTCGGCTTGGCCATTAGAGCTTGGATATCGTCTTCTTCCTCCGAGGGTGGCTTGCTTGGGGGCTTCTTCTTCTTGGAACCTGCAACTAACGCAATACTCTTCTCGGCCTGGACCACGTTAGTTTGCTCATGTAATTCAAGTTCCGAAAACAATTCGTCTAACCTAATTTTAGAAAGGTCCTTGGAGACCTTGTAGGCATCGACCATGGATGCCCACAAGGTGGTCCTAGGAAACGAGTTAAGAGAATACCTGATAAGGTCGCGATTCTCGACCTTTTGTTCGATGGCATGGAGTTGGTTGACGATGTCTTGGATACGAGCATGTAGTTGAGTTGCGGTCTCGTTTTCCTGCATTTTCAAGTTATACAATTTATTTAAAAGTAAATCTCTTTTACATACCTTCGTGTCGTCGGTGCCTTCGTGTAGTTCCACTAGCTTGGTCCATAAGTCCTTTGCACTAATGAAGGGGCCGACGCGGTTGAGCTCTTCCTTGGACAACCCACATTGCAAGATTTGAGTTGCCTTGGCATCGGCTTCTACTTGTTTTTTCATGGAATTTGACCATTGATCGTAACCCAAAGATTCACCATCTTCATTAGGAAGTGTGAAACCGGTTTGGATTACGATCCACATCTCGATTTGGGTTTTAAGAAAGCATTCCATCCGACCCTTCCAATAAGGAAAGTCATTACCGTTGTAAAACGGGGGTCGGGCGGTGCTAAACCCTTCGAGATGGGCCATTTAAAAACAAGAAGAAGAACGATTTAAAAGAATCTTGCAAAACACACACGAAAGAATATTCCAAGACTTTCGTCTTGGATTAGTAGTCTTGGAAGTAAAAAAATATATAAAATGTAACTTGCAAAAAGAAATAAACAATCAAATGCGAATGTCGCTGAAGTTCGGAGGACAACCTTACTCGATCTAACCCAAGGACAACCTTATCCGGATCCTAAAGCCTCTAATGCAATTCTATATGTAGGAGAAGATAAGCAAGTGAAATAATTATACGAAAACAGAAATAAATAAATAAAAATCTGTAAAAAAGAAAAACAAAGCTAGATTGGTGGTTTCACTGAATCTTAGCGCCCCCGGCTCTGATACCAATTGTTGGATCGAAAGTGTCGCTAGAGGGGGGGGGGTGAATAGCGATACGGTGTCGTTAAAAACTTTTGCAATAAGTAAAAAGCAAGTAGAGAATGCACAGCGGAAATATAAAGTAGACAAGATATTTTTACGTGGTTCACAATCTTTCGATTGCTAATCCACGGCCCTAGTGATCCTTGATCACGTACGGAGGGCAATTCACTAAAACCACTCCTCCTCGGTGGAGGTAGGAGCAACGATTACAAAAAGAAATCAAGGCAAAGGGACACTCCCCCTTTCCTTGTTACGATTAAAGCACAAAGACAATTTAAAGAAGTAGAACTTAAATAAATATACCGACAACTCTTATAAGTAGAAGATGTAGCTTTCGTTGTCGGCGGCACTTCGTCGTAGCAAATGTGAGTAGTAGTAGCGGCGTTACGACGGCGTGTTGAGAGCTCTTTAATTCTTGTTATTTGCTTGGCTTGAACATGTCTATTTATGGATATTGATCTATGAATTTAGACATAGGTAGTGTCCAAGGTGATGTTCTTATCCCAACTCAAGGATGAGGTGTTTCATCCAACCACCTTGTGCCACCTCCAACCTTCTTGTGCGCCAACTCAAGGATGAGGTGTTTCATCCAACCACCTTGTGCCACCTCCAACCTCCTTGGGCGCCAACTTGAGGATGAGGTGTTTCATCCAACCACCTTGTGCCACCTCCAACCTTCTTGTGCGCCAACTCAAGGATGAGGTGTTTCATCCAACCACCTTGTGCCACCTCCAACCTCCTTGGGCGCCAACTTGTTGGAGCCATTCAACTTGTGCCACATCATGGGAGCCAACCATCTTGTGCCAACTCACCTTATTTTTGGCGTCCACCACAAGGAAGCTTGGTGATGGTTTGGATGTCCACCTTGATGCCACATCACCCTTTGTACCAAAACACGAGTCAAGTCCAAATTCACCCCCTTGAAGTTCGAGCTCTTCTCGAGGCTGGAACTTGACTAGCAGTTGACTGTAGTCAAAGGGTTTTGGACTGCAGTACAAGTTAGCTTAAAATATAAAGTACGATGGTTCTAACCATCTGATCTCGACCTAGACCTTCCATTGGAGGTATTGGGTCGGATCTACGCTTAACGACCTTGCTTCGCTTTCACACGAGCTTACCTTGTAGCCTCGCTTCCGGTCTCCACCCGAGTACCTCGGCTTCCTCCGAAGTCCCTCTGGCGTTGCCCGACCACCTCGGTTCCCACCGGGTGTCGCAGACCTTCCGCTCAACTTTAGCATTTCTGCACACTTAATTGAGCTCGTAAGATAACAAATATACCCTTAACTATTGAGCCTTTTGCCATAATCAAAATACCGGTTCGACTTTGGTGCCCACTGCACCAACACTCCCCTGTACGGGTGACAATCCAAATTTTACATACAAGGCCTACACGACCACTATACATCGGTCAACACGACCGGAATCCAAACTCACACGCAGTTATATAAATCAGGCCTCAGGCCAACAATCAAATGATATACACAAAAGAATATCATAACTAAACCTACCCCTTCTGCCATCTGGGCAGGAATAACCAACAAAATCCAATCAAACTAAAATCCGAATAAGATCCACAAGGACACCAAAATCCAAATACAAATCAATCTCCAAAACTTATACATGTCTTCTAACCAAAATATCCAAACCATAAAGCAAATATCCAAAAATAAAACATCTACGACGAGTGGGGGTCCGGCAGCTGCACTCTCTTGACAGCTTCATCCTGAAATAGATATAAATCAACGGGGTGAGTTCAAAGAACTCTGCGGGTATAGTAGATATGCATAGTAAGGTATATCTAACAATAAAATATCATGCCAGTACAGTCTCACATAAATAGGGTATGCAAGCAAGAAATACAAAATGACTGTACTTACCTGAATCTCCTACCCTGATATAGGAGCATGTGCCTGACTAGAAGTAATAGAGTCCTGACCATATATAAACATGTATCCTGTATGCATGACAATCATATGCACATCCAAGGCATCAATACAATAATGCAGCAAACACAATACAAAATGCAATCAGTGCAAAATGCATGTCGTGCCAATGACATGGTCACCCCTGATGCCGGTCGCCACCGCCTCACACGCAATGGTGGCCGAGTGGGTAGGGCTATGACAACTGCACTCGCCATCATCGCTCTGAGTGGCCGAGTGGACAGGGATGTGAGTACACCTATCCTCCCGCCCCAAACATAGTGGGGAGCTAAGCTCTCATCTCCTGTCATAGACTGAGGAGGGATCCTCGCTCGCTACCACGCGCCTCGCCGCTACCCATGAGCGGACTGAATGAGCTCGACAGAGCAAGCTGACACACCTCCTCGATGTACCACTAACCCATGAGTGACAGCGGTGCCATGTAACTAGTCATGGGCTCAACAATAATAATGGAACCCCGGCCCAGCTAGCATGCAATCATGCGAAAATGGTGCATGATACTAAAGCATGTAAATCCTACTCATAATATACCTATCCAATGATATGTACAACCAATATGTACATATCCCTAATCCACATACTATGATCCAAATCAAACAGTAAATATAATCATATCCTATCACATGCATGTATCTAGTAGGCACCAAAACATACTAGGCATATAAACATGAAAAATTATTGTAAGCTATCCTAACTAGCATATCAATTTGACTTAATCTAAGCGTTAAGTCAAAATACCACTTTGAATATATATCCAAGAAGAATCAATCACGGTGGGACTCGCCTGACCGAAAAACTCGTATATAGCGTAATTATAGTCAAGCACAAAATATACAATTCAACAACAAATCGAATAATTAATCGATTTCTTTTATAACCCAATTAACCCAAAACCAATTTCCAAATCAATTAACCTAATTCATCACTTATAAAGATATCCTCAAGATCAAACAATAACACCCAAATCCCATATCCTCCGAACCATACCGATCAACCAATAACTCCGGAATCAACCCAAATCGACCAATCAAGCTCACCCGCCCCAGAAATTCCACCGAAAACCAATCCTTTCCCAAATCAGATCTCCAAGTCAATTTACAGCGGCTCAACATTATTCACAGCCATTTACAATCCTCCACAGCCCTCTCAGCTACCAACCCCCAAATCCATACTGCTCGCACCTAAACCGCACCCACTAAAACAAACGAAGTAAAATGAAAAACAAGCTATACCAGAAATTTGGAAGCTCCCCTCAGTGGTATTCTCCTCTGTGCGGCAGAATCTGGCCGGAGAACAACCGGCGCTCGTCGTCTAGGGCAGAGAGAACCGACGATGAGGCTGTGGATGCGAGGACGAAAGGCTCGCCGGCGAAAGTTAGGGCACCGACAGAGAAGGAGGGACGCCGGCAAAGCTGGTCCGGCGGCGAGAGCGACGCCGGCGAAGGGAAGAGGCGAGGAACAGTCTCCGGCGCGATCCTGTCGCCGCGGCAAATCGGCAAGGCTGCTCGGGCGCGCACGGCGGTGGACGACGAACTCGCAGCGTCGGGCGGCGGTGCTCGCGTCGGGCGGCGTCGGCGAAGCAAGGATCGTCGGCGGAAAAGCAAAGGAGAGCGTCGCGCGTGATGGAACGGGCGGACGAACTGCCGAAGGGGAAAGAGAGGTTACGGCGCGGCGGGGAAAGAAAAGAAGATAGAATTTTTAGGTTTTTCTATCGTGTATTTTATCCCCTTTAAATAGACCCCTCTAAAGCCTATTTACTTTATCCCGGTAAAAATCTCGTACGGAGTCCGTTTAAATCCAGAAAAATTCCGGAAAAATTCCTAAAATTCCCTAAAAATCCCGATAAATTTCCAGGATTATCTCCTTAATTATTTGGCCATTTAATTTACTATTTTAAATCCCCGTATTTAACACGTTCGATATACGAGTAAGCACAGCGGAAAGGTAAAAAGACACATTTATTTTTACTTGGTTCACAACCCAGCGGTTGCTACTTCAAGGCCCTAACAGTCCTAGTGTAACGACCTGGCCCCTATTGGCACCTGGCCCCTATTGGCGGAATTCGACGACCCCTATTGGTCGACGACCGTCGCCCCTGTTGGCCCGTCGTTACTCACCTGGTCTTCCCACCCCTGGAAGTGGGTTTTTGCCTTCCCCAGGATTCGAACTCTAGACCTCCAGGCTAAGTACTAAAGTTTTCCCCACTCTGTTTAGGGCAGGAGGATAGGTGTACTCCGACAGCATCCTGTCTACTCGGTCACTCAAGAGCAGTGATGGCAGAGTGCACAGTTGTCATAGCCCTACCCACTCGGCTTCACCATCGCGTGTGAGGTGGCTGACTGGCGTCAGGGGTGACCATGTCATTTGCACCGCATGCATTTTGCATGGATAGCATTTGTATTGTGTTTGCTGCATTTTTATTGCTGTCTTGGATGTTGCATATGATTGTCATGCATACATGATACATATTTGTATATGGTCTGGCGACTTTATTTCTTCTAGTATGACACACGCTCCTATATCAGGATAGGAGATGCAGATAAGTACAGTCTCTTTGGTATTTCTTTCTTGCATACCCTATATATGAGACTGTACTAGCATGATTGTTATTTTTAGCTATATCTTACTTTGCATATCGACTATATCCGTTGAATTCTTTGAACTTACCTCGTTGTTTTATATCTATTTCAGGATGAAGCTGTCAGAAGAGTACAGCTGCCAAACCCCCTCGTCGGGATAGTTTTATTGGTTATTTGATTCATGGTTTTGGATATTTTGATTAGAAGATATGTTTAGGATTAGAGTTGGATTTATGTACTCTTAGATATTTGGTTTGTCCTTATGGACTTATATTCAGATTTTATTTCGATTGGATTTGGTTGGGTATTCCTGCTCAGATGGCAGAAGGGGTAAGTCTAGATATTGTAGATTGTTTACAAATTACCTTGATTGTTGGCCTGAGGCCTATTTATGACTTGGGTGTGTTATTTAGATTCCGATCGTGTTGACCGATGTATAGTGGTCGTGTAGGCCTTGTATGTAAGTTTGGTATTGTCACCCGTACAGGGGAGATGTTGTCGGATTTTCGTCTGGCGGGGACTCTCTCGGGGCATGACAATTTATTTGGTATCAGAGCTTAAGTTCCGAGTTCCTTAGGGTCTTTGGGTTTTCGGAGAGTTTGCCTCGTTTGGCAGGTTAACTGGGGTATTTTCGGAGTTGTACGGATTTCTGACGATTTTTATGTTTCGGAAATTCGAGGTATTATTGACGAGGTCAATTTGGGGATTTGGCGCGGTGTGACATCTCCGCATTTACTAATAGGTGAATAAATTCTAGAAAATTTTCTAGATTTAGTGCATATTTGTATTGGTTATATTGGTTATGAGGTTTACTTAGGTGGTATCATGTTTTGTCTAATATTGTTTTAACCTTATATTTGTTAGACTGTTAGATTTTTAGGTTGCTGGTTTATCGTTAGCATATGGTTATTAATTGCTATTACTGTTATACGTAGCAAGTTATCATTGTGATATAAATGATTAGATATTATTGGTAGATGTTTACCTCTTACTTTTTGGACTAGTATTAGGATTGAACTAGTATTAGGATTCGACTAGTTGAATAATATGACTAAGATGGATAAATTCGTAGAAGGTATACATATAGGTTCTTTGACTCTCTAGATCCTAGTGCATGATGACATGATTACATTGCTTACATAGTTTAGGGTATATATAGACATTTGATGCTTTATTTAGTATTGCCTTGACTTTGTTCTGGCATGACCCTTTAGTTATATCCTAATTAATTTCAGCCATTGATTGTCATTAGTATAACTTGTTGGGTTTCCGGCACCGCGGCGTGTGTGTGTTCGATCATGTTTCGCAAACATGAACACAGCGGAAGCAATTAAAATAATAAATACTCCTATTTATTACAACACACACAACACACGCATGCATATTACAACAAGTGTAGACATAACCGTAAATTAAAATTGCAATAAAAGGAAATTAAACTACGTTATACCTTCCGTATGACGTGTAGCGGGAACGGCATCAACCGGAACGATCCTCGTAAGAATCGTCTCTATCCGTATCCACGCCGAGCTCTCGATGACTTCGCTAAGTCACGAGCTTCGCCTTCAGACGGGTTACTAGCCTCGTGTTGAAGACGACGCGGATCGAGAGATGATCACGATCCGAATCCAAATTCGATCCTAAAACGAAGTTCTCAAAACTCGCTTCTCCGAGAGGTATTCACAACCGCTTGACGAATCCTTCGCCCTCCACTAGAGGATTACCGAGAGATCAAATCTCGTGTTAGCCGCTGTCGAGCACTAACCGCCGCCCAAACGACGCCCGACGAGAGAAGAAGCTGTCCAGAAAACTGACAGCTTGGTGGAGGAGTAGGCGCCGCCAAAACAAGGAGAGAAAAGGCTCACCTTGATGCCAAACCTATAGGAGATCACCGGAGGGTCGCCGGAGGTTCACCGGCTGAGCTTGACGCCCAAGGGTCTTGGACGGGCAGCACAAGCTGGGCGGGCGGCAGCTTGGATTGGCGCCAAAACCAACTCCAAGGAGTTGGGCGGCAACTCAGGAGGGGGCTAGGGTTTTGGATTAGTTAGGTTTAATAATCCTTAAGCCACTTTTTATAGAGAACTAATTCTCTTAATGGTTAATGGATCATATCCATAAAGCCCGCTAACTCCGCCTCCATTAAGATAAGTTAAAATAAACCAAACCATGATGGTTTATTTTAAGTTAAAACGAACCAACCAACCTTTGGTTCATTCGCTTAATATAAACCAAACCCTTTGGTTTATTCTCATCCATTGATTAGAACCAAACCATTTTGGTCCATCCATTATGTCTTCATAAGACACGCCCATCCACGCCCATTGCGATCAAACAATTTCATGCTCGCTTATGTTTGGTCCAACCAAACATAGTTTCTCCTGGCCTCGAGAATCCCATTCTCAAGCTCGCTTTAAATCCTTTGGATTACACTCCAGCGTGGTGACCAAATAGGTTCTCGGTTTATGTTGGCCGCCTATAATTAACCATTAATTATAGAACGATCATGAGTGGCACCTAGTAGTACATCATGATCCCCAATTAACCTAAAAGATCAACGCTGATCCGTAACTATTTCTCAAACCCTTCAAGAGCTCGAATGAATCGTGGCCCCATTCCCTTCACTCATCTTATACCCACTTGGTTCAGACATGGTCTATTGTGTCACCCCTCACTAGGTCGACTACGCCACACCTAGCCCAAGTATCATTTCCTCGCCCTACTGATTCTAGTTACTCCACATGTATCAAGAGTACTTTACTCTAAACATGTAATGCTTTGGCCAAAGACTTTAGTAAATAATCCGACGAGAGGCCATGGGTATACATCTCCTCGCAAGGAGTGGTGAATCTTTATAGGCTATTCAAACACCTTCGATCACTTCGACTTATACCCAATCATCCGTCCACATCTCCTTAGAGATGTTTGCTTAAGATGTCAAAGCATAAGTCTCCATGATCAAGATGACTCAATACCGCAAGTCAAAGGAACATCGCACTTAAGCCACAGAAGAACTTCATCGACATATCTATATATGCAGAGAACCATATGAAGTCTTACTACCGGTCACTCCAATGAACTAGTTACCATAACTAGCATCCACGATTAACTCCGACATCACTATGTCTCCAGGAGAATCACCGCTTGATACACCAAGGAGTATACCTCGTGCTAGTCTCAACAGAATTGATGGTGTCCAGATCCATCAAATCATTGACTAGGGATAATTCCGATACATCACAATTACACATGTAGAGATACTCACTAGTTGTGATCCAATCACAAATTCTCTCATGTTGTGAATCGTATCGTGGACATTCAGTAAATGAGTTTAAGATCCAATCAAATACATAAACATGTATACTCAAATAGTGAATCTTCATTTATCATATAAATGGTTCATACATAAGGCGATTGCCTTAGGACATCTCTCATATATTACTAACAGACTTCACTGGCCTAATGCCAATCGCTACAGATCCAATACCATAAGCACCAACATGACCCTCAAACTTACTTTGAGGTAATGCTTTAGTCAAAGGATCCGCTAAGTTCCTTTCAGTGGGAATTTTCTCGATTTGTATTTCGTTCCTACTGATGATCTCTCTGATAAGATGATAGCGGCGAAGCACATGTTTGGATCGTTGATGAGACCTTGGCTCCTTCGCCTGTGCAATTGCTCCATTGTTATCGCAGTAGACCGGTATTGCTTCAACAACGGCCGGAATCACACCAAGTTCATGAACGAACTTCTTGATCCAAACCGCCTTTCGCCTCGGCCGCAATATATTCCGCCTCTGGTAGAATCCGCACGCCTCTTGTTTGGAACTTTTCCAACTCATCGCGCTCATTCAAGGTGAACACGATCCAGATCGAGACTGAATCATCCTTGTCCGTCTCGAAGCCGCATCCAGATACCCGCCAGATCACCATATCCCTTCTCCATATATTAGGAACACATCCTTAGTTCTTCTCAAGTACTTAAGGATCGCCTTAATAATACCCAATGATCCATTCCTCGATCGATCGGTATCCGCCGTGACACTCGTGAGCATACGATACATCGGGCCTCGACATAACATAGCATACATGATAGATCCTATTGCGGATGCATAGGGAATCTTACTCATGCAAATCCTCTCGTCTTCTGTGCGCGGACACATAGACTTCGAAAGGTGTACCTATGCCCGATGGGCGTATAACCTTTCTTGATTCCGACATGCTAAACCTCTTTAGCACTTGGCCTATATACGTAGACCGCGAAAGACCAAGCAACCGCTTCGATCTATCTCTATAGATCTTAATCCCAAGGATGTAGGTTGCTTCTCCTGTGTCTTTCATGGAGAATGTCTTGATAACCAAACCTTAATCGATCAGAAGATTGACATCGCTTCCTATAAGTAATATGTCATCGACATACAATACTAGGAACACGACTGCACTCCCACTAACCTTCTTGTACACACAAGGTTCGTCTGGATTTTGTGAGAAATCAAACTTTTTGATCGTCTCATCAAAATGGATATTCCAGCTCCTGGATGCTTGCTTCAATCCATAAATGGATCGTCGCAATTTGCATACCTTGGTTTTATCAACCGATGTGAAACCCTCAGGCTGTATCATATACACGTCCTCGAGCAAGTTTCCATTAAGGAAAGCTGCTTTCACATCCATCTGCCATATCTCATAATCATAATGAGCCGCTATGGCCAGGAGCATCCGAATGGATTTAAGCATAGCTACAGGCGAATAGGTTTCATCATAATCAACACCTTGCTTTTGACGAAATCCTTTCGCCACCAATCTAGCCTTATAGGTAATCACATTACTATCCATGTCGGTTTTCTTCTTGAAAACCCACTTGCACCCTATAGGCTTTATGCCTTCAGGTGGGTCAACCAAGTTCCAAACTTGGTTTTCGTACATGGAATCCATTTCCGACTTCATGGCACCAAGCCACTTATCCCTTTCTCAACTTGTCAAGACTTCTTCATAACTGTAGGCTCTCATCATCAATGAGTAACACGCCGCTCGATTCACTTACGAGAAATCCATATCTCTCAGAATATTGCGTGTTCTACCAGATCTACGAAGATGTGGTGTTACAATAGGTCCAAATTGATTGCTCATCACTATGAGTTATCGACCGTCAGGCTTCACCGTATCTCATCAATGTCTATTTGAGTCTCTCGAGCCTCCTCAAGCTCGACGACACTCCCAATCGCTTTCTTGCAAGAGAAACTCTTCTCTAGAAACACAAAGATGCCTCAAACAAACACCTTTGTTCCACAGTGATGATAGAATCGTAACCCCTTGTTTCCTTAGGGTATCCAATAAATAGACATTTATCGACTTAGCATCCAATTTGTCCGACATAATACCGGCTTCACATAAGCAGATAACCCTATATCTTCAAGTAAGATACATGAGGTTTCTTACCATTCCATATCTCATATGGAGTAGTAGAGACTACCTTGTAGGCATTCTGCTTAACAAGTAAACATCTCAAGTGCATAACCCCAAAAGGACTTGGGAAGAGTTGCATGATTCATCATTGACCACCATGTCCAACAAGGTCCTAAGTACGCCTCTCGATACACCATTATGCGTGGTGTATAGGGCGGAGTCCATTGAGACAATATGCCATTGTCTCTTAGATAATCAAGAAACTCTTGACTTAAGTATTCACCACCTCGATCCGATCAAGTATTTTAATACTCTTGTCATGTTGTTTCTCTACTTCATTTCAATTCTTTGAACCTTTCAAAGGCTTCAGACTTGTGTTTCATCAAGAACACATACCCAAACCGTGAGTGATCATCTATGAAGGTAATGAAGTAGCTATAGCCTCCTAATGCTTGAGTTGACATAGGTCCACATACATCGCATGTACTAGACCTAGTAACTCTCCCACTGCTCACCTTTCCAAAGAAAGGTAACTTAGTCATCTTGCCTTTAAGCATGATTCGCATGTATCGTATGAATCCAATTCAAACGATTCCAGAATTCCACATCGGTGTAATTCGGACATGCGTTTCTTGCTTATATGGCCAAGACGACAATGCCACATATAGGAGTCTATGTGATTATCCTTTCGAGCACGCTGTTGCTCGCTCGATATTGAAAATGTCACCGATACGCCCAACGATAAATGCCATTACTCAAAGTTCCATTCCATAAAGTACGCCATTCAAAGTTATATAACAACAATTGTTACTAAACGTTAAATGGAAACCATTTCTATTTAAACAGAAATAGAAACAATGTTCTTTATTAGAGAAGGAACATAATAGCAATTGTCCGGGCCTAAGACTAGTCCACTAGGAGCTTCAAAGAAATAAGTTCCGATGGCGATCAAAGAACCTTTGCTCCATTGCCTAACTCGCAAATTTGACTCCTCCGACAAGTCTTCTTCTATTCCTTAGCCCATGTATGTCATTACATATATGTGAGCTACAAAGATCCAATACCCAAGTGTCTAAGGAAATAGAATGACAATCAATAACTAAGATATCAAGAGGATGGGGCATCGGATGCCTTCTTCTTCTTCATGGACTCAAGATAAATCTTGCAGCTTTCTTCGCCAAGGGCCTTCCTTGCCACATGATGGCAAGTGCCCTTTATACCGGGTTCCACCTTCTTTGCCTTTTCTTTCCTTTCTTCTCGCTCTTTTGCCTTCCTCTAGAACCTTCTTCGAGGAATCAACTAATGTAACCGCCTTTCTCCTCATGCTTCACGTAAGGCTCCACAGCCTTCAAAGATATTGAGGAGCTCTGGAATGGTGGATTCCAATTTGTTCATCCGATAGTTCATCACAAATTGCGAGAAACTCTTGGGCAAACAATGCAGAATTAAGTCAATACTTAACTCATGATCCATCACAAAACCGAGGGTAGCTAGCCGCCGATGTACCTGCTCATCTTTAGCACAAATCGCACTACGCATTTAACCTTCTTGCATCTTCGTGGTGAAGAGGAGCCTAGAGACCTCGAACCTTTCTGATCTCGCTTGCTCATCGAACAACTCATGAAGATGGAAGAACATAGTATTAGCATCCATATGCTCATGCCGCTGTACTGTGTACCATCGCCGCTAGCATGATGCAACTCGCCACCGTAACCGCCACACATGCTTCGATAGACCAACATTTGGTCTGAGTTGCATCGCCCTTAGGACGGCCAGAAGAGGCTCTTCAAGGACATATGCAAGCTTTTCCGCTTGAGAACAATTCTCGTGTTTCTAAGCCACCCAGAAGTTAGGCCCAATCACTTGTTCAATCCAAAATAGTGCGCAAATTCAAAGACGCATGATCAATTTATTGACCTAGAAATACAAAACGAGCATATATGAGAAAATGATTTTAAAATGCATCAATATACATTTATAAATCCCATTCATTTTTCGAATTCAAAAACCCCAAAATCACTTCGGGAGATCGTAGGTCCATCTCCGAATGGGCTGATATCCATCATAGTTATGAACAACCTTGGAGAGAGTCCAACAATCCATTCATAACTACGACGGTAGGTATCATCTATACCGATTGCATATCACGTATATGCAACTATCACAATGTGCTATCAACTAATTGAATGTTCACACATACATCGGGTTGTTAACACATTAACAAGTATGCATCATATGCATAGCACCCAACTTCACCTCCCTTTACATCGACTCGAGAGAGTCCAACAAACCGATGCTCGTTAAAGCCAACCCATTAATCAGGACATAGTTTTAATATGGTTAGAGCGCATTCAACCAATTAGCCCAGCTTGGAGAGAGTCCAACAACCAAAGCTAACGATTGACCTCTGACTCTTACCATATTAGTATTAAACTATTCCATGGTTTGAACATATTCAGGTTCGAGCCGGGCTTGGAGAGAGTCCAACAACCCAAACAAGAAACAGAACTCTGGTTCTAACCATATTAATGTAAGGTGTAGGCTTTAATATTGAGTTAGGGTTTTATGTCTCATCCTCTTTGCATGCAAATAACTATTATCTACATGGTATGGCATACATGGCATACATCTACATGTCACGACACGCATGGCATAATGTTATGCATCTAATGCAATTACATGGCATACAATTATGTCATGTCTATATTTCCTTATATGTCATAACTATTTATGGAAATAAAATATGTTTAAGATTTGATTCTCCAAATCAAATCATAATTAAATTAGGAAACAAATTTCCAAATCTAATCACATATTTTATTCATGGAATTATTTGATTAAGGAAAATCTATTTAGGAAACCAATTTTCTAAATCATTAAAACTACTTATGGAAATAAAATATTTTAAGATTTGATTTCCCAAATCAAATCATGATTAAATTAGTAAACAAATTTACAGAATCTAATCAAATATTTTATTTATGGAAAATATCAATTTCCATAAATACTTCCAACTTTCCAAAAGTGGAAGATTTCCATAAATACTTCTAGACTTTCCAAAATTGAAAATTTTCCATAAATACTTCTAAATTTCCAAAATTTAGAAAATTTCCAGAAATACATTATGACTATCGCAAAACCATTTTACGATTATGTCGAAACACAACCTGGGCTCTGATACCACTGTTGGGTTTCCGGCACCGCGGCGTGTGTGTGTTCGATCATGTTTCGCAAACATGAACACAGCGGAAGCAATTAAAATAATAAATACTCCTATTTATTACAACACACACAACACACGCATGCATATTACAACAAGTGTAGACATAACCGTAAATTAAAATTGCAATAAAAGGAAATTAAACTACGTTATACCTTCCGTATGACGTGTAGCGGGAACGGCATCAACCGGAACGATCCTCGTAAGAATCGTCTCTATCCGTATCCACGCCGAGCTCCTCGGGATGACTTCGCTAAGTCACGAGCTTCGTCTTCGTACGGGTTACTAGCCTCGTGTTGAAGACGACGTGATCGAGAGATGATCACGATCCGAATCCAAATTCGGATCCTAAAACGAGTTCTCAAAACTCGCTTCTCCGGAGAGGTATTCGTCAACCGTTTGACGAATCCTTCGTCCCCCACCTCAGAGGATTACCGGAGATCAAATCCCCGGTATGTTAGCCGCTGTCGGAGCACTAACCGTCGTCCAAACGACGCTCCGACGAGAGGAGAAGAAGCTGTCCAGAAAACTGGACAGCTTGGTGGAGGAGTAGGCGCCGGCCAAAACAAGGAGAGAAAAGCCTCACCTTGATGCCAAACCTATAGGAGATCACCGGAGGGTCACCGGAGGGTCGCCGGAGGTTCACCGGCTGGAGCTTGGACGCCGGCAAGGGTCTTGGACGGCGGCACAAGGCTGGGCGGCGGCTGCTCTTGGATTGGCGCCGAAAACTCCTCCAAGGAGTGGGCGGCAACTCAAGGAGGGGGGGCTAGGGTTTTGGATTAGTTAGGGTTTAACAATCCCTTAAGCCCACTTTTATAGAGAACTAATTCTCTTAATGGTTAATGGATCATATCCATAAAGCCCGTTAACCCGCTCCATTAAGATAAGTTAAAATAAACCAAACCATGATGGTTTATTTTAAGTTAAAACGAACCGACCCAACCTTTGGTTCATTCGTTTAATATAAACCAAACCCTTTGGTTTATTCTCATCCATTGGATTAGAACC
Organism: Wurfbainia villosa; assembly: GCA_025175895.1. NCBI lineage: Eukaryota > Viridiplantae > Streptophyta > Magnoliopsida > Zingiberales > Zingiberaceae > Wurfbainia > Wurfbainia villosa. The sequence goes on from CM045989.1 coordinate 673,572, forward strand.
AAACCATTTTGGTCCATCCATTATGTCTTCATAAGACACGGCCCATCCACGCTCCATTGCGATCAAACAATTTCATGCTCGCTTATGTTTGGTCCAACCAAACATAGTTTCTCCTCGAGAATCCCATTCTCAAGCTCGCTTTAAATCCTTTGGATTACACTCGCTCAGCGCGTGTGACCAAATAGGTTCTCGGTTTTATGTTGGCCGCCTATAATTAACCATTAATTATAGAACGATCATGAGTGGCACCTAGTAGTACATCATGATCCCCAATTAACCGAAAAGATCAACGGTTGATCCAGAACTATTTCTGAAACCCTTCAGCAGCTCGAATGAATCGTGCCACATTCCCTTCACTCATCTTATACCCACTTGGTTCAGGACATGGTCTATTGTGTCAGTCCCCACTAGGCTGACTACGTCACACCTAGCCCAAGTATCATTTCCTCGTCCTACGGATTCTAGTTACTCCACATGTATCAAGAGTACTTTACTCTAAACATGTAATGCTTTGGCCAAAGACTTTAGTAACAATCCGACGAGAGGCCATGGGTATACATCTCCTCGCAAGGAGTGGTGAATCCTTTATAGGCTATTCAAACACCTTCGATCACTTCCACTTATACCCAATCATCCCGGGTCCACATCTCCTCGGAGATGTTTGCTTAAGATGTCAAAGCATAAGTCTCCATGATCAAGATGACTTGAATACCGCAAGTCAAAGGAACATCGCACTTAAGCCACAGTAAGAACTTCATTGACATATCTATATATGCAGAGAACCATATGAAGTCTTACGGCTGGTCACTCCAATGAACTAGTTACCATAACTAGCATCCACGATTAACTCCGGACATCACTATGTCTCCAGCCAGTGAAAATCAGCTGCTTGGATACACCAAGGAGTATACCTCGTGCTAGTCTCAACAGAATTGATGGTGTCCAGATTCATCAATTCATCGACTAGGGATAATTCCGATATATCACAATTACACATGTAGAGATACTCACTAGTTGTGATCCAATCACAAATTCTCTCATGCTGTGAATCGTATCGTGGACATTCAGTAAATGAGTTTAAGATCCAATCAAATACATAAAACATGTATACTCAAATAGTGAATCTTCATTTATCATATAAATGGTTCATACATAAGGCGATTGCCTTAGGACATCTCTCATATATTACTAACATAACTATGCTGTCATTTATTAGACAGCGTGTTATGTGATTATATGGTTGTGTTTTTGCGGTGGATACCATGATTAAGACTAGTAGAGATAGAATAACTTAGATGAGGTTATTCTGTAGGAGCGGATCTCAGGAATGAAACAACATTAGTAGAACCCTAGGTGTTGGAACCCTAGGCGTAATAACCCGGATGTGCTTAATGATATATGTTTATCCATTTACTGTTTCAGTGATATGGTGATCGGACTAGTAGAGTTCGTATGGTTATGATGCGATTAATCCTTACTATGTCTCCCATGTATGATTGAGATAATCTACTGTAAGGTTATACTCTTGCATTATCCGCTCGGAGTTGGTGATAATCGGATTCGTATGATGTTTATAGCTAGATAGCTACTTTACATCTTAAGTACCCACGAGATCTGTTCGTGGAAGCATGTTGTAGCATGCATGATTAAACTGGTAGAAATGGTATAATTTAGGCTTAACCCTTTTGCCGTGCTTGTTAGTAGATTTGTTGTCCTTATTGACCTTGATAGGCGTTTCCTATTAGCTGGGACGAAACCCTATGATCAATCGTCTCGACGTGTTTGTTAGTGGACTTGTGATTTTTATCGACTTTGATAATCGATCATGTTAGAAGGGTTGGAACCCTAGACTTAACCATCTCAACTTATTTATTTATAAGTCGATGATCTTTACCGACTTTGGTAAACATTTCATATTAGAGGTGTTGAAACCCTCGCTTGACCGCCTCAATGGGTTTAATTGTAGATCGATGATCTTTGTCGACGTTGATAGTCGTTCTGTGCTGGATGTATTGGATAACCCTAGGCTTAACAACCTAGGATAATCGACTGCCCTCGCAACCCATTAGAGGTAGCATGTGGTTGTGAGCAGTCAATAACTAGATATCTATATACGCGGTCTGCCCATGAGACCCATTCGTGGTAGCATGTCGTTGTCGCAGACACTGAGTCTTTCTACTGTCTGTCTACCCACGAGTTTCATTCGTGGTAGCATGCAGTTGAGCGTAGACAGTGCTATTGAGTATCGGCCCATGAGTTACGTTCGCGGTAGCTCATAGACAATTCCCTTTGTGTGCGAGAGACACGAGGCATTGTCGTGATATCTGGATGTGCATTACATGTAGATTGCAGTGGTTGTGTATGTTGCAGGTATATCTGTTATATCTTAATTGTGCCGTGTTCTGCATCGATATTGGTACTCTGGGGGTTGGGTTACTCTAGCTTGTTCCCTGTGACTTCCATTATGTGCATTATGATTATGCACTATTGTCTATCCATCCACTAAGTGGTTGTACTTACCCCCTCCTCACTTATCCTCTAGGTTAACTGATGGAGGACGTGTCTTGTTGACCTACCTTTGTGTCGCTCAGAGAGTTCCTTGTCGTGCTTGTCTCCCTGCATCATCGGGATGCCGCTTTATTTACTTTATCGGTATTGCATTTTCTTATGCACTTTGGATTTTGTCGCAGTTTGATTTGGTGTCATAAAACTATTTTACTTTAATTGATATATGTTTAGTCATGCATGCATGCAGTTAATAAAATACTTGTATTTCTATTATTATTTTGAGGTTTTTACCTGATCTGGTCCATGTATTTCGGAATATTGTCACTAAGGGGCTCCTCCGTCATTTGGATGACGGATATACCCCCAGGACGTGACAAATTTATTGGTTTACGGTTTTGGTTTGTGGGTTTTGTGTTTCGAGGATTTTCTTTTCCTTGGATTTTTGGGAGTTCTCGTGTTTTGGGGACCAGGCAAGCTGAAGGATATCTCTGAGCTATAGGAAAAGTATTGTCTTTAGTGGTTACTGTACTTTAGTGGTTAGTAAAAGTATTGACTTAGTGAAATTGTCCCTACTCATGGTCGGGGACGAGGTCGATGACGTATTGACTTTGTGGAACCTAACGATGATTTCCGAAGTACGGACTCTTTAGAGGTGTCGACTGATGTCGAATTAGGAAGCTAGGGATTTGGCCTGCTAGCCACCAATTTGAAGGACAAGGAGTAAACCCTCAGAGAATATCAGTCCCTACTATTAGTGATTTGGTTATGGATAAGGTGTGTATACCTACACTGGTCAAGACGATGAAAGATCACTTTACCTTATTATAGGAGGTGTTGGATGGGATATTTATTTGTCCCAGTATTTTTCTAGAGAAGATCCGGAACTCTTTGTTAAAAGAGAGATGGACTTTTGAGATTATGCATCGATTATCGATGATAGAATGCGGTAGTTGCGGAAGGAAATGAATATCCTTCATTGTGGATAGAGGATCTATTTAGATCAGCTATAGGACACCAGTGTATACTCTAGGATTGATTTATGACTGGTGTGTTGATATTATAGTGACATGGTGTCATACAATTATCATTGTCGTTGTGATGATTGTTATATCATCTGCCTAGAGCAAAGAGAATGCAGGTGTGTAGCGACTACAATCTCATACTTGGTATGAATTGTATGAGTTTATGATTATCTTATTAGACTTATTGACGACTTAGTCATCCAAGGATTTCGGAAGTCGTATATTTTGGATCAGATGTGGTCGTTGGAGTTGTGTAACTTGGCCACTGTTAATGGTGGTAGTTGGAGTTGTGCACTCGGCCACCGTAGATGGTGGTTTTCTGGTATTGATTTGATTATTACCATAGATATGGATAGGATGCTCTAGCGGTACTACATCGCTGATTGGTCGGACCAGGAAGGTGATAGAATTTACTTAGTCTGAAGCTTGTGAAACTAGTTTCAGGGCTCAGACGATGGTTGACTTTTGCATCAGTGTTAGTTAATCATTCTGGTGTGGATGGAAGGGTAGTGTACATGAATGCATCATTTCGGGGATCGGAGCGATTCCGATGCTATTGAATAAGACGTATCCTAACCTTACGGTAGTTAAAGAACTGCGAGATAAGTCATCATATATATGACGTGGACTTAGCAGTTATTATGTTATTTTTCAGCGGTGAGGAGCAGAAATGCTCATGGAGTTTTGGCTAGCTACTGGATAGCTACTATAGAGTAGCTAGAACACGAACGGTTGTAACAAGGAAGTTTAGTCGCAATAGTCTCCCATGCACTTACAGAGTGTGTGGTGGAGTGGATTTTGGACGGTAGATGGACTACCGTCTCTGACTCCGAGGAGGATAATGGTTTTCGGAGTTACATTAGTTTAAGGAACAGATGCTTCAGGAAATTCCGATTCCGGAATGGAAGTGGAAGCATATTATTATAGATTTTGTGGTGGGTTTGCCTAGGACACGTCAAAGCCATGACGCGATTTGGATAGTCGTTGACCGACTAATCAAATCCGCACACTTCTTAGCGATTCGGAAGACCGACTCTTTGGATCGTTTGACAGAGTTATATTGTCGGGATATCATCAGATTGCATGGTGTTCCTTTGAGCATTATATCAGATAAAGATCCCCGGTTCACGTCTCGGTTCTGGCAGAGTCTGCAGCAGGCCTTAGGCACACAGCTTCGTTTTAATACTGCATTCCATCCGCAGACAGGTGGACAGTCTGAGCGGACCATTCAGACTCTAGAGGATTTGCTGAGGTCCTGTGTTATAGTTTTCGGGGGCAATTGGGAGGACCACTTGTCATTAGTGGAATTCGCCTACAACAACAGCCATCATTCGGCTATCCAAATGGCACTGTTTGAAGTATGGTATGGTAGTTAGTATCGGATACCCACCTTCTGGGAGTAGGTTGGGGAGGCTCAGTTGTTAGAACCCCAGAGAGCTCAACATTGAGGCAGAGTTGGTCCGTACTATCAGACGTAGGATGGCAAAGGCACATGATCGTCAGAAGAGTTATACGGATCGGAGACGGAGACCTTTGGAGTTCTCTATTAGTGATCATGTGTTCCTGCGAGTCTCACCCACGAAAGGGGTGAAGAGATTTGGCCTCCGTGGTAAGCTACTCCTAGATATATTGGTTCGTTTGAGATTTTGGAGAGGATCGAAGCAGTCGCTTACCGCCTAGGGCTACCACCGTCCTTGACGGATATTCATGAGGTGTTTCATGTGTCCATGTTGAGGAAGTATCTGTCAGACTCTACATATTCTGTCAAATGTGTCAGGTTTCATTCAACCTGATGCTACTTACGAAGAGGCGATTGCAGAATAAGATTTTGTGACTTGTCAAGGTCGGGTGGAGTTACCACACTGATGAGGAGGCTACATGGGAGTTTGAGGAAAAAAGGATCATAGCTCAATACCCCACCTGTTTACTTAGGGTGCGTGAGATATATTTTCAGTACTTGTGGTATCTCTAACTCATTAGGCATCTGAGTACGAAATTTGGGGACCAAATTTTTATTAGTGGGGGAGAATGTTAAATACTGAAATTTAAAATACTAAATTTAATGGACAAAAATTTAGGAAAATAATTCTAGGAATTATTTTGGGGATTTTTGGAGAATTTTAGGAATTTTTCTGGATTTAAACGGGGCTTGTACATGGTAGTTACGGGGATAAGAAAAATAGGCTTTTAAAAGGCCTATTTGGATTATCTGACCTAAGGTTTTAAATAGAAAACCTAGGTTTTTCTATTTCCCCGATTTTTCTTTCCCTTCCGCGATCTTCCCTTTTCTTTCTCGCGACCTCAGCCGCCCGAGCCCTTCCCCTTTTCTCGCGCCCGTCGCATTTGTGCCATCGAACCACCGCCACCATTTCTTCCTCGCGCCCGTAGCTACCGCAACCAGCAGCCGACAGCCAGTCTGCGGCCACCGGATCGCCGCTTCTTTCTTCTCCCCCGCGCCTCGCCCTCATTTTTTCCCCCACCACGTCGCAGCAAGCCTCTACCGCTTCCCGCGAGCACCGCCGCCCCGGCACGTCGTGCGCTCGCTGTCCCCAACAACACGCGCCGGCTCCTCTGCCACTGACGTCGACGCTGCCGCAGGCCTTGCATCCGATTGTTCGACACCTCTACTTCACCCAGGCAGGCGATGCGGGCTGTGCGTGTCGCCATCTCACACCACCGCGCCGTCACAACCACTGTTGGAGGACTGCGATCTCTGCCGGTGGTCGCCGGAGCAAGGTAATAGGTCCATCTTCTCCACCTCGCTGTGGATCTCTGCCGGTGGTTGCCGGAGCAAGCTAATTCTTTATCTTTGTGTTTGGGCAGTGATTAGGGCAGTTGAGATTTTTCTCCGATGAATTTAGTTGGGAAATTCCTTTCGGTGGGGTCCAAATTGTTGGTAAGTTGGTCTAGCCCTCTCAATTTTTACTGTGAATTGATAGATTTTGGGTTGTACGGCTGTGAGCGAGAGGAGCAGATTGGTTTGGGTTTGCCGGTGAATAGAATAGGCTGTGAGGTTTTATTTGGGTAAGCCGGAGGTTTTTCCCTTTCTGATTCTATCTAATGTAATTATTGATTGATCTGTTAATTGAGTTAAATAAAGGAGATTAAACAAGGTGGGTGGTATCTGGATAAATTTATGAATGCATACTAATATCGCTGTGGTTTGGTTTGATTTGATTATGTATATGTTGCATATCAAATCAAGAGTCGGAGTTGTGGTTGATTAGGGGTTGTAAATTGGGGTTTTGCAGGCTGTGAATGAGTGCGATTGGAGGGAAGGTTATGGGTCATGTTATTATGTGGATATATGACGACAGTGAGTGAATCGGTTAAGGGGATAGCTTAATTCGTTAGGTTTTGGACTTGATATTAGGGTTGACTATATAATCTGATTATATTATGTTTTATGCAGGTTTCGGTCACGAGACTGTTCCACGGGCATGACGATTTCATTTTTTCGAGCATTTTATCAGGCGGGTATTTTGACTTATCTCTTAGATATAGTCATGTTGATATGCTAGTTAGTATAGCTTGCAATAATTTTCATGTTTATATGCCTAGTATGTTATTGTGCCTACTTGATACATGCATTGGAACAGTTTATAGTTATATTTTCCCTGTTTTACTCGGATCATTGATATGTACTTATTGGTTGTGCATATTATTCAGATATGTATTTTAGTTGAATTTACATGTTTTAGTATCATGCACCATCTTGCATGATTGTATACTGGTTGGACGGGGTTCCTTTATAGTTGAGCCTGCAGCCAGTTACATGGTCTGCACACGCTGTCACTCATGGGTTAGTGGTACATCAAGAGGGTGTGTACAGTTGCTCTATCAGGCTCCGTTGGTCCGCTCATAGGTAGCGTTGAGTCAACATGGTAGCGGGCAGGGATCCCTTCTCTGGTCTATGACACCGGGAGATGAGAGCTTTGCTCCCCCACTCTGTTTGGGGCAGGAGGATAGGTGTACTCCGACAGCATCTTGTCCACTCGGTCACTCAAGAGCAGTGATGGCAGAGTGCACAGTTGTCATAGCCCTACCCACTCGGCTTCACCATCGTGTGTGAGGCGGCTGACTGGCGTTAGGGGTGACCATGTCATTTGCACCGCATGCATTTTGCATGGATAGCATTTGTATTGTGTTTGCTGTATTTTTATTGCTGTCTTGGATGTTGCATATGATTGCCATGCATACAGGATACATATGTGTATATGGTCTGGCGACTTTATTTCTTCTAGTATGGCACACGCTCCTATATCAGGGTAGGAGATTCAGATAAGTACAGTCCCTTTGATATTTCTTTCTTGCATACCCTATATATGAGACTGTACTGGCATGATTGTTATTTTTAGCTATATCTTACTTTGCATATCGACTATATCCGCTGAGTTCTTTGAACTTACCCCGTTGTTTTATATCTATTTCAGGATGAAGCTGTCAGGAGAGTCCAACTGCCAAACCCCCTCGTCGGGATAGTTTTATTGGTTATTTGATTCATGGTTTTGGATATTTTGATTAGAAGATATGTTTAGGACTGGAGTTGAATTTATGTACTCTTGGATATTTGGTTTGTCCCTATGGACCTATATTCGGATTTTATTTCGATTGGATTTGGTTGGGTATTCCTGCCCAGATGGCAGAAGGGGTAAGTCTAGATATTGTAGACTATTTACAAATTACCTTGATTGTTGGCCTGAGGCCTATTTATGACTTGCGTGTGTTGTTTGGATTCCGGTCGTGTTGACCAATGTATAGTGGTCGTGTAGGCTTTGTATTTAAGTGTGGTATTGTCACCCGTACTGGGGAGATGTTGTCGGATTTTCGTCTGGTATATATATATATATATATAAGGTAGGAGGGTGACTCCTCCAGTATCTTATTCACTCGATCACATAGGTGTAGTGACGGCAGAGTGCACAGTTGTCACAATCCTACCCACTCGGTCGGCACACATGACATGTCGATGGCTTGACTAGCGTCAAGGGTGACACATATCATTGCATCATGTGCATACGCTTTTACTATATGCATTGCTTGTTGCACTTTTGGTTGTTGCATATGATTGTCATATACATACAGGAGGTATTATATAGTTTGTTTTAGTAATTCTTCCTCTTCTTGTATGGATGTATCTTATGTCAGCTTAGGTGATTCTGGTATGTATAGTTTCAAGTATTTTTTTTTGTTTATTGTCGAGAAACTGTACCAGCATGACTATTATTGTTATTTATAATTTACTATGCATGACTATTAGATATCTGCTGAGTTTTACTCATTCCGTTGATATCTATTTTATTTCAGGATGAAGTCTTCCGGAGGGTCCAGTTGTCAGTCCCCTAATCTGACAACTCCGTTATTTTGATTTCAATTTTCTGTATTTTTATCACTAGTACTCTATGTTTTAAACTTGTAGTATTTTATACTCGTCGTTGTTTTGGTGGTACTTGATTATGTCCTTATGGACTTTTTGTTCGATTTGTTTTGGTTATGTGTGTGGTTGTATATTTCTGCTCAGATGGTAGAATAGGTAAGTCTAGAGGTTTTAGACTTCTTATGTACTTTGGTTGTTGGCCTAAGACCCATATATTATATATATTGTGGTGTTTTATGTTCCGACCATGTTGGCCGATGTATAGTAGGTCGTGTGGGTCTTGTATATAGGTTTAAATTGTCCGCAGTATAGGGGAGGTGATGTCCGATTTTCATCGGACAAGTACCCCCTCTCAGGGCATGACAATTTATTTGGTATCAGAGCCTAGGTTCTGAGTTCCTAAAGATTTTTTGATTTTCGGAGTTCGCCACGTTTGGCAGGTCAACCTGTGCATTTTTGAATTTTTACGGATTTTCGTCAATTTGACATTTCGGACATTTTGGAGTCATATTTCGACAAGATCGTATTGGGGACTTGGCGATGACAGCTCATCTCCAGATGGCTAATAGGTGAAATTATTGATATTTTTTATAATTTTCTACCTGTAGTAATACTTGGTTAATAATTTAATAGATATGAAATGAGGTGGGCATGCTCTCGCGCCGAGACGTGGTGCAGGGCAGCCACGCAAGAGGACATTGAGATCTCTGGCGATGGAGTTGCCAGAAAGGTCTACGGAGAATAAACCTGTCGATCAAAGTTAGACTTCACATGGTGTCGTGGGTGTATTGGGCCCTTAGTCCCCGACGGTTCTTCCTCCAGAGATATCCACTTCTGCGGTATTCACTGTACCACCAGTGGTACCCACTCCAATATATCCCGCAGTACCCCGGCAACACTTGCTATTGTACACCTGGAGGTACCACCGGTAGCCCCTACTGCTACATATCAGGCACCTCCTCCAGCAGTGACTACGGGATATGTGGCACCTCCGCTAGCGGTGCTCGCTACATACCCCACCAGAAGACGGCCGCCTTTCTCAAGATATTCCTCGCTATGCAGCCACATCAACTCTAGTGGTTCTCCCAGCTCCCGCGGTGATCCCTACTCATCCTGCTGATGTGACTGTGGCACGAGCTCGGATCCCAGCCTTGGCGGAGTCAATGAAAGGTCGATTCACACTCTTTCGCAGAGGGACAAATCCGAGGGTGGCTCAGTCCCGGATAGAGACTATGGAGCGAACCTTTTTCTATATGGCTTACTCCAAGTGGGAGAAAGCAGAGCTTGCAGCCTACCATTTACGGGACGAGCTTGAAATCTGGTGGGACATGCAGTGCGCAAATATAGGCGAGCAGCAGATAACATAGGTGAAATTCAGAGAGGTTTTCGAGAGCCAATATTTTCCACTATCTTATCAGATGATGCGTCATTAGGATTTTCATAATATATGACAGAACAATCGCATGGTGATGGAATATAACGCTGAATTTAATCGGTTAGCCAAATTCTGTCCGAAGTTAGTCGCTGAGGATCGATCTCGCATGCTTCAGTTTGTTCAGGGTCTAAATGGACATCTTCAGGTGAAGCTAGCAAGTTTTGGAAATTCTTCTTACAGAGAGGCATTGGATCGAGCTCTTTTAACTGAGTCGGCTCAGCAAAGAGCAAATGCAAAAAAGAAAAGAAAACAGTCAGCTCAGAGTTCAGTTCAAGCCTAGTAGCCGCCGGCTACGGGTCAGCAGCGAGGTGGTCGCAGTGAGACGGGTCAGAATGCTTCTGGGCATCAGGCAAACCCTAGAAGACCAGACGATCTTCGTCAGGACGCTCCCAGTCTGACCAGCAGAACCGAAAATGGTCCTCTAATGACAATCACTGTGTTAGATGCGGGTCCAGGGATCATATGATATTAGCTTGTTCACTGACACAGTCAGTTTGCTATTACTGTAAACTTCCTAGACACGTAGTGAGATTGTTGAAGGCTCGAATGGCGCGAAGTATGTCGGCAGGAGGATTCGGACGAAGGGACCTCAGCGAGGTGGACAGAAATCCTAATCTTCCCAACGCCAGCAAAGGACGGCTCCCCCGGCAATTGTTGCATATGCCATGCATAGACATGAGCACTCTAGTACCCCTACGGAGTTGCAGAATTCTATTTCAAGACCTCATGATCGGTAGTTAGTGCAGATGTCAACCTCAACCATTAGTGCGATCCGATTGACCTCGGTCATTGGTTCAAGACGGCACGCGGTATTTATATTAGCCTCAGTACAAGACTGACACCGCCTCGATTCGCCTCTGGCGGTCGGGCACAGTCATCGCAGCCTCTGGTAGTGCTACCACCTCCACCCCCGTCAGAGACTGGACATATTCATGCAGTTACCCGAGAGGATGCGCAGCGAATCGACAAATCTATTTTCCGTGGTACGGTTTTACTTTATGCATTTTCTGCTGATATGTTAGTTGACACTGGTAGTTCACATTCATTTATTTCTCGGGCATTCCTGAGAGAGATTGATAGACTACCCACTCTTAGGTCACAAATATTGATAGTATCTCTATCCCCTGGGGATAAATTAGAAGTCACCTAAGAGGTTAAAGGATGTCCATTAGATTTTAGCAGCGTTATACTCCTGGTAGATTTGTTGGTTCTCGACATGATCGAATTCGACATCATTCTTGGCATGGACTAGCTAACAGTGTATCATGCCACTGTGGATTGCCAAACGAGGGTGGTTACATTCCATCCTCCTAACCAACCCTCGTGGGATTTCACTGACACCAGAAACGATGGTATATTGACCGTTTCTACAATTCAGGCTCGAAAGCTTTTATCACACGGTTGTCAAGGTTTTCTATTATCATTGATCAACGCCGAGGATAGTGGTGACTCTCAGATCTTAGACATTCTTATCGTCCGAGAATATCCGGATGTTTTTCCAGAGAAGTTACCGGGCTTGCCTCCCAGGAGGCAAGTGGAGTTTACAATTGAGTTAATTATGGGTGAGCAGATCGAAACTCCTTATCGTATTTAATTCCCAAGAGAGAGTTGACGAGCTAAAGGTCCACAGCTCGTGGAGCTTTTGGACAGAGGTTTTATCTGCCCTAGCGTATCTCCCTGGGGTTCTCCGGTTCTCTTCGTAAGGAAGAAAAATGGTTCGATGAGATTATGCATCGACTACAGGCAGTTGAACGCCGTCACCATCAAGAATAAATATCCCCTGCCACATATTGAGGACTTTTTTGATCAGCTCAGAGGTACATCAATGTATTCTAAGATTGATCTGCGGTTCAGATATCATCAGTTAAGGGTAAGAAATTCGGACGTTCAAAAGACAGCGTTCCGTACCAGATATGGGCACTATGAGTTTTTGGTAATGTCATTTGGGTTTACTAATGCTCCGGCAGTATTCATGGACTTAATGAACCGTAAATTTATGGATTTCCTAGATCGGTTTGTCATTGTCTTTATTGACGACATTCTGGTCTATTCCCATTCCAAAGAAGAACACGCACAACATCTTCGCATTGTCCTGGATATGCTTCGACAGAAGCAACTATATGCGAAGTTCAATAAAAGCGCGTTCTGGTTACCCTCAGTCAGTTTTCTGGGACACGTGGTTTCTAGCAAAGGCATTTCAATTGACCCCCAGAAGATTTAGGTTGTCACCAGTTAGGAGCAGCCGAAATCAGTTCAGGAGGTTTGCAGTTTCTTGGACTTAGTCGGATATTACAAACGGTTCGTTGAGGGTTTCTCAAGCATTGCTATGTTGTTGACATGCCTTACCAGGAAGGGTGTGAAGTTCACGTAGTTAGAGGCCTGCGAGACCAGCTTTTAGGAGTTGAAGAAGAGACTGGTGTCAACACCAATTCTGGTATTGTCATCAGAGGACAACAGTTTCGTCCTTTATACTGATGCGTCTCTCCAGGGTTTAGGCGCAGTACTGATCCAGCACGGCAAGGTGGTCTCTTATGCTTCTCGTCAGTTGAAGGAGCATGAGAAAATCTTCACAATACATGATCTAGAGTTAGCTGCTATTATCTTTGCCTTGAAGATTTGGAGGCATCATCTGTATGGTATTATATTTGAGATTCTCACTGATCATAAGAGTCTCAAATATCTATCTATGCGGAAGGAACTCAATCTCCGATAGAGGAGATGGATAGAGTTCTTGAAGGATTATGACTGTACCATTAGCTACCACCCAGGGAAAGCCAATGTGGTTGCCGATGCACTTAGCCGAAAGTCCCGAGGGACTTTAGCTTGCTACTGAGCTTTAGTCACGGATTTGATTCAGGGTTTCTCTAAGTTGGGCCTTAAGGAGCAAGGACCGACAGAGCAGGGCATTCTTGTTACCATGGTTGCTCAGTCATCTATCAGGATGAGAGTCCGAGAGGCTCAGGCCGGTGATTAACACTTATAGTTCATTGGCAGCCAGATAACCTCTGGACAGTAGACTGAGTTCACCTGAGATGACAAGGGTATTATTTATTTCTGGGGCAGATTATGTGTACCTCAGTCTCACCCGGTCATGGAGGATTTACTTCAGGAGGATCATCGTTCTCGATTTGCGATCCACCCAGGTGGAACTTGCATGTATCAAGATTTAAGGCATTTGTATTGGTGGAACGACATGAAGAAAGACATTGCAGATTTTGTAGCTAGATGTCTAGTTTGCCAACAGGTGAAGGCTGAGCACTAGAGACCAGCCAGACTACTTCAGAGGATTCCTATTCCCGAGTAGAAGTGGGATAACATTACCATGGATTTTGTGGTGGGTCTGCCTAGGACACGACGAGGCCATGACACAATTTGGGTAGTCGTTGACCGATTAACCAAATCCGCACACTTCTTAGCGATTAGGAAGACCGACTCTCTGGATCGTATGGCAGAGTTATTGTTAAATACTGAAGATTTAAAATACGAAATTAAATGGCCAAAATTTCGGGGAAATAATCCTATGGATTATTTTCGAGATTTTTAGGAATTTTTAGGGATTTTTCCGGAATTTTTCTGGATTTAAATGGAGGTCGTACGAGGTATTACGGGGATAAAATAGATAGGCTTTATTTAAGGGGTATTAACCTAAATCGAAAACCCTAATTTCTATTTTTTTTTATTTCCCTTTTTCCTTCCCCGCCGCGACCTCCTTCGGCAGTTTCCTTCAGCCGAGCCTTCTCTTCCCCCGCCGCGCCCTCTTCTTTCTTCCTCGCGGCAGCCCGACGCCGCTGCGCCCGACGCCAGCCACTTCCGTCGGCGCCCTCTGCTTCGTTGGTGACTTCTCTCTTTTCGCGGCAGCCCGACGCCGCCGCGCCCGACGCCCCTCCTCCGCATCTCCGACTGCAGCAGCCGACGAGAGGCATTGAGTTCTTTTCCCTTTCGCTACGCCATCGTGCTGGAGCCGAGCCGAAGAGTCACCGAAGTCTTCTTCCACCATGCTGCGCTCGCCTGACGTGACACGAGCCTCGCTCTTCCTCACGTCGGACTCCTCTGCCCTTCTCTCCGGTGGCTGCCGGAGCAAGCGATTAGGGCAAATCGGGTGAGATTGTTGCCGGTGGGGGAGCTACCCCTCTGGTCGTGCATCGCCGGAGCAAGGTAAGGGGTTGACTGGGGTTTTGTCTAATCCCTACGGTATGTTTCTGTGATTTGACAGTGGATTGTGTTTGGGCAGTGATTTAGGGCAACAAGGGAATTTGCCGGCGAACTGAGCAGTTGGGAGGTTCCAATCGCAGGTATATCTCGAGCTATCTCTTGTTTGGTTTTGATTTTGTTGGGGGTGGCTGTGGGTGGATAAGGTCGGGTGTGAATTTTGGAAATGGAGTTGGGAATCTGATTTGGGGGAAGGATTGGTTGTCGGTGGGATTCTAAGGCCGGTAAGTATGATTTGTTATTCGGTTGATCGAATTCGGAGGATATGGGATTTGGGTGATATTGTTTGATCTTGAGGATATTTTTATAGGTGATGAATTAGGTTAATTGATTTGGAATTAATTGGGCTAAATTAATTGTATGGATATTTGTGGACAAGGAAAATTGGAAATAGTTTGGGTTAATTGGGATATAAAGGAAATCGATTAATTATTCGATTTGTCGTTGAATTGTATTTTTGTGCTTGACTATAGTCATGCTTTATGCAGGTTTCGGTCATGAGGGAGGTCCCCGGTCGTGACGTTTGCATTCTTACGGATATATATTCAGGCGGGTATTTTGACTTAACTTTTAGATTAAGTCAAATTGATATGCTAGTAGGATAGCTTACAATAACTTTTTCATGTTTATATGCCTGGTATACTTTTGGTGCCTACTAGATACATGCATGTGATAGGATATGATTATATTTCCCTGTTTGATTTGGATCATAGTATATGGATTAGGGATATGTACATATTGATTGTACATATTATTCAGATAGGTATTTTGAGTAGGATTTACATGCTTTAGTATCATGCACCATTTTCGCATGATTGCATGCTAGCTGGACGGGGTTCCATTATTGTTGAGCCATGACTAGTTACATGGCTACACGCACCGCCACTCATGGGTTAGTGGTACATCGAGCTCACGCTCAGTGTCCGCTCATGGGTAGCGATGAGGCGTGGTAGTGGGCGAGGATCCCTCCTCTGGTCTATGACAGGAGATGAGAGCTTAGCTCCCCACTATGTTTGGGGCGGGAGGATAGGTGTACTCGGCGACAAAGATCCTCGTCCACTCGGTCACCAGAGCGATGATGGCGAGTGCAGTTGTCATAGCCCTACCCACTCGGCTTCACCATTGCGTGTGAGGCGGCTGACTGGCGTCAGGGGTGACCATGTCATTGGCACGGATTGCATTTTGTATTGTGTTTGCTGCATTATTGTATTGATGCCTTGGATGTGCATATGATTGTCATGCATACAGGATACATATTTATATATGGTCAGGACTCTATTACTTCTAGTCAGGCACATGCTCATATATCGTAGTAGAGATTCGTAAGTACTGATCATTTTGTATTTCTTGCTTGCATACCCTATTTATGTGAGACTGTACTGGCATGATATTTTTATTGTTAGCTATACCTTACTATGCATATCTACTATACCCGCAGAGTTCTTTGAACTCACCCCGTTGATTTATATCTATTTCAGGATGAAGCTGTCAGGAGAGTGCAGCTGCCGGACCCCACTCGTCGTAAATGTTTTATTTTGGATATTTGCTTTATGGTTTGGATATTTTGGTTAGAGGACATGTATAGGTTTGGAGATTGATTTTGTATTTGGATTTTTGGTGTCCGTATGGACCTTATTCGGATTTTGGTTTGATTGGATTTTGGTGAGTATTCCTGCCCAGATGGCAGAAGGGGTAAGTTGATTTATGGTAGACTGTTTATCATTTATTTTGGTTGATGGCCTGAGGCCAAATTATATAACTGCGTGTGAGTTTGGATTCCGGTCGTGTTGACCGATGTATAGTGGCCGTGTAGGCCTTGTATGTAAATTGGGATTGTCACCCGTACAGGGGAGATGCTGTCGGATTTTTGTCTGGCGGGGTCTCCTTCGGGGCGTGACAATTTATTTGGTATCAGAGCGCCTAGGTTTTCGAGTTCCTAGGGGGGTTTTCAGATTTTTCAGAGTTCGCCACGTTTGGCAGGTGTTGCGAGGTAATTTGGAAAATTTTGGATTGGTATGGATTTCCGACGATTTTTATATTTCGGAATTCGAGGATTTATGACGAGGTCAATATGGGGATTTGGCAGCGACAGAACCTCTCCTGCGGCAAAATAGGTATGATGAAAATTTTATATATTTTTACTTCTAGTAACATCTGTTCTAGTAGCATCTGTAATAATTTAACAGATATGAGACGAGGTGGGCGTGCACCTGCACCGAGACGTGGTGCAGGGTAACCACGCAAGAGGACAGTGAGATCTCTGGTTATGGAGTTGTCAGAAAGGGTTTATTGAGTTTTGACTCATGTGCAGACTCGTAATAGGGGTCGCCCACCACGGTGACCAACCGAAGTTGTCGTAGTGTTTATACTCCAGGTTAGATTAGCTATGTGTTGGTGGATAACAGGAAATAACATTTAGTGTGTTGGTCACTATTTGTAATCGTAGATGGAGTTGACCACAAATGACTTGTTCAGTTTGTGAGTCTTGGACCTGTGATTTAAAAGATGCATTGCCTTTTGAGAGCCGATCGACACCGAGTCGTAAAAGCAAGGGTCAAGTCGTTACATTGGTTGTGGAAATCAAGGACTACAGTGTCAGAGATTTTCACTGATTATGCTAGGCAAATTATTACTCTGTGGGGCAATGGACAAAGAAGGTATACTATTGTTGATACGGACAATGGAGGTTTAAGTTATGAAGTTCCATAGGGATTTTGATCCTTGAGCGGCTTGAGCCTTAGATTGATAACATTGAAGGTACTGATAAGTACCTAACTGGTATTTATATAGGAGTGGAGATAGTTTCTTACTATTGCAATGATCAAGTTGTTACTTGGTGGAATATGTAGGAGAATTTTGGGAAGATAACCCATTACGGGATCACGGGTTCAGGATGTTTTCGAGAGACAGTATTTCTCCAGGTTATTTTGTATGACTCATTGTTGAGGAATTCTTGAGTCTTAAGTTGAGTGATCAATTATTAATGGAGTTCACTATAGAGTTTACCCCCACTTAACGGCTCAAGTTAGTGATTGAGTTGTTTTCAATCACTCACGATTTATTGGTTTACATTTGGATTAGGATAGTTGGATCTTCCATCAGATCCTATCGGGAGGCATTAGGGTGAGTCATATTTATAAAAATGACTGCAATAAGTGTCTCAAGAGAATAGTGTAGTCAATCTATGTGATAATAACCTACACTTCGGATAAGGCAAAGGTAGAAGCCATGAACGTGCTCTTCTAGCTAAATTCACGTGGCATTATTTTGTTCTCAGGTTGTTGCTCGATATTGATCAGGTCTGTTGCTAGAGGTGGTAATTTGATATTGATGATTAAAGTTTACAATCTCTTGAGTGATTGAGGGATTAGTTGGAATTTTAGTTTATTTTGGTAGGTGATCAAGGCTCTGTCTTGAGAATGAAGGATTTATGAAACACTTCAATTCCCAGCGAAAAGCAAGAATAGAGATTAAAGCTTTCTCCTCAGATTTATGTGTCTATCAGAAGTGGTTTGTGCACTTGTGGAGATATGAGGTTGGTTGTATGGTTTTTTGAAGAAAATGATAGGAAGAGGTGTATACACCTAGATGCATACAGTTATCGAATTCTTTTTCTAGATTACTGTGAAATAGGGAATCCGTTAAGAGCAGAACTTGGATGAGTTTACATTTTTACTCGAAAGGAATTGTAGATGGTTGAAGGATTGATCATTGACGTATTGCTATAATTTACCTTGATGATATATTGAGAGGTACAGGTGTTTACAAATATCTATGGTTAAAACATGTACAGATAGGATTAAAAGGATTTTTATATTTGGATCATATGGATTAATTGTGTTTCCATCGACAGGTGAGATGTTGAGATGATTATTGTGATGATTATCACAGGGGTATGAAAATGATTTTGGATGTTTAGAGGTTGATTGATGGAAATGTTATATTATGGTGAGAGAGTTGACTTAGTTGTTTTATAGTTGACTTGGTTGATATGATGTGGATATCTGGATATTAACTTGGAGGTTATGCTTGTGACATGATGGTATAAGAAGGTCTCTCGGATGCCTGTATAATTCGAGAGTAATCAGATGTAGTGTTGGAGGAACTTCTAGGCTTGCCGCTGTATAGGCAAGTAGAGTAGGCGATCGGAGGGATTTCGAAAATAGTTTCGATATCGAAGATCCCCTACTGTGATATAATTTATTTGGTACTGAGGTAATGTTATTTTTACGAGCTAATATTTTTACTTATGGTGCGTTGGCTGAGGGCTAGTGTAAAGTGCACAAGGTTGTTAAAGCTCGTGATGTACTCAAGGCAATGTCATTCAATTGGCTGTAATCCAATCGAGTTGCTTAGATACCGTCATCGATCGGTCTTTCAGAATTGGCAAGGTTGATGATGCCAAGAGGTATTTGTTAGAATGACGATTTTTCAGGGGATAATTTAGTTGGTATCAGTGTTGCTTAACACTATGGGAATTGGAAGAATCTAAGTTCCAATTAAAGGAGGTATTGGATGGGATATTTGTTGTCCCAGTATTTTATTTCTTGAGAAGCTCTGGAACTTGTTGTTCAAAGAGATATGAACCTTTGAGGTTATACATCAATTATTGATGATGGAATGCGGTAGTGGTAGAAGGAAAAGAATATCCTTCATGGTGGATCGAGGATCTATTTAGATCAACTATAGGACACCTGTGTATACTCTAGGATTGATTTATGATTGATGTGTTGATATTGTAGTGACAGGGAGTCATACAATTATCAAAGTCGTAGGGATGATTGATATATCATCAGCCTAGAGTAAAGAGGATGCAGGTGTGTAGCGATGACAATTTCATACTTGGTATGAATTGTATGAGCTTTTGGATTATCTTATTTGACTTATTGATGACTTTGTAATCCAGGGATTTGGAAAATCGTGTATTCTAGACACGATTGGATCATTTGTGATGGTGGCAGTTGGAGTTGAGCACTCGGCCACCTATGATGATGGTTTTCTGGTATTGATTTGATCATTACCATAGATATGGATAGGATGCTCTAGCGGTATTACATCGCTGACTGGTTGGATCAG
Organism: Wurfbainia villosa; assembly: GCA_025175895.1. Classification (NCBI taxonomy): domain Eukaryota; kingdom Viridiplantae; phylum Streptophyta; class Magnoliopsida; order Zingiberales; family Zingiberaceae; genus Wurfbainia; species Wurfbainia villosa. The sequence continues at coordinate 693,199 of CM045989.1, forward strand.
GAAGGTGTTGGAATTTATTTGGTCTGAAGCTTGTGAACATAGTTTCAGGGCTCAGACGATGGTTGACTTTTACACCAGTGTTGTGTGATCATTCTCGGGTGAAAGGAAAGTTAATTTATATGCGGATGCGATGTTTCAGAGAATGGAGCGTTTCTGATTTAGTTAATCGAGACGTATCCCATGTTTATGTCAAAAGAGGAACTACGAGATGGGTTGTCATATATATATATGACGGTGACCTAGCAGGAGTTGTTATGTTGTTTTGTAGAGGTGAGGAGCAGAAATGCTTATGAGGTTTTAGCTAGCTACTGTGTAGTTACATTTGAATTTAGGAAGAGTTACTATTGATTCAGGAACAACAGATAGATTCCTGTTGTGATGATAGAGAGCATCTACCATAGAGTTGTACTTTTGCTCTACCGGTTCGGAATTAGTGATATTGGAATTTGTATGTAGTAGGTGGCTAGATAGCTACATGACATATTGACTGGCTATGAGTCCCGGTCGTGGTAGCATGTCGTTGCCCGTAAGTAGTGCCTTTTGCATTACTCCGAGAGCCACGAGACTTGGTCACGATATTTTGTATCAGAAGATTGCAATAGGTTGTATATGTTGCAGATGTTTAAGATTGTATCTGGAAAATAGTAAGTATTGAAACGTTCTCCGTGGAGGAACGACATGCGGAATATAGTTGATTTGGAAGTCTGGTGTTCAGTGTGTCAACTGGTAAAGGTGGTATATAAATAATCAGCAAGGTTCTGTACCGAGATGGACGTGAAAGCATAGTATGATGGACAGTGTTGGGAGATTATTTGGAATTCGGAAAGGACTTAGTATGATTAGCTAAGTCCGCTCATTTTCGTTCGATCCATACGATGAGTTTGTTGGATCGCTGGATAGGTTATACTATGGTGATTTCCAGTTCATGGAGGATCTGTGAGTATCGTATGTGATAGCGGTTTAGGATTTACCTTCGGATTATGGATAGTCTTTAACAGGTCACGGATATAGAGATCCACTCAGGTACAGTTAGGTACTTGTTATAGGTGGTCGATATGAAGATACTATTCATACTTTGGAAGGGCTGCTAGAAGCAAGTGTGATTGGATGTTAAGGGATATCAGTAACCCCACTTAGTCACTTGAGATGTGACTTGTCTCCAGATGCTTGAGATGGTTGTTGGGACATCTCGTACTAATATACGAGTAGAAAATTTGGAGACCAAATTTTTATTAGTGGGGGAGAATGTTAAATACTGAAGATTTAAAATACGAAATTAAATGGCCAAAATTTCGGGGAAATAATCCTAGGGATTATTTTCGAGATTTTTAGGAATTTTTAGGGATTTTTCCGGAATTTTTCTGGATTTAAACGGAGGTCGTACGAGGTATTACGGGGATAAAATAGATAGGCTTTATTTAAGGGGTATTAACCTAAATCGGAAACCCTAATTTCTATTTTTTTTTTATTTCCCTTTTTCCTTCCCCATCGCAACCTCCTTCGGCAGTTTCCTTCAGCCGAGCCTTCTCTTCCCCCACCGCGCCCTCTTCTTTCTTCCTCGCGGCGACTGACGCGCGCCGACGCCGCGCCCTCGCTTCGTCGCGGCTTCTCTCTTTTCGGCGGCTGACGCCGCGCGCCCTCCTCCGCATCTCCGACCTTGTAAGCGAGAGGCACTGAAGTTCTTTTCCCTTCGCGGCGCCGCCATCGAGCATCGAACCGGCGACCGAAGTCACCGAGTCTTCTTCCACCACGCCACACCGTGCACTGCCGCCTGACGTGACACGAGCCTCGCTCTTCCTCACGTCGGACTCCTCCGCCCTTCTCTCCGGTGGTCAGCCGCGAGCAAAGCGATTAGGCAAATCGGGTGAGATTGTTGCTTGCGGTGGGGAGCTACCCCTCCGGGTCGTGCATCGAGGAGCAAGGTAAGGGTTGATCGGGTTTTGTCTAATCCCTACGGTATGTTTCTGTGATTTGACAGTGGATTGTGTTTGGGCAGTGATTTAGGGCAACAAGGGAATTTGTCGGCGAACTGAGCAGTTGGGAGGTTCCAATCGCAGGTATATCTCGAGCTATCTCTTGTTTGGTTTTGATTTTGTTGGGGGTGGCTGTGGGTGGATAAGGTCGGGTGTGAATTTTGGAAATGGAGTTGGGAATCTGATTTGGGGGAAGGATTGGTTGTCGGTGGGATTCTAAGGCCGGTAAGTATGATTCCGGTGTTATTCGGTTGATCGGTACGGTATTCGGAGGATATGGGATTTGGGTGATATTGTTTGATCTTGAGGATATTTTTATAGGTGATGAATTAGGTTAATTGATTTGGAATTAATTGGGCTAAATTAATTGTATGGATATTTGTGGACAAGGAAAATTGGAAATAGTTTGGGTTAATTGGGATATAAAGGAAATCGATTAATTATTCGATTTGTCGTTGAATTGTATTTTTGTGCTTGACTATAGTCATGCTTTATGCAGGTTTCGGTCACGAGGGAGGTCCCCGGTCGTGACGTTTGCATTCTTACGGATATATATTCAGGCGGGTATTTTGACTTAACTTTTAGATTAAGTCAAATTGATATGCTAGTAGGATAGCTTACAATAACTTTTTCATGTTTATATGCAGTATACTTTTGGTGCCTACTAGATACATGCATGTGATAGGATATGATTATATTTCCCTGTTTGATTTGGATCATAGTATATGGATTAGGGATATGTACATATTGATTGTACATATTATTCGGATAGGTATTTTGAGTAGGATTTACATGCTTTAGTATCATGCACCATTTTTTGCATGATTGCATGCTAGGACGAGGGTTCCATTATTGTTGAGCCATGCTAGTTACATAACTGCACACACGCCACTCATGGGTTAGTGGTACATCGAGGAGGTGTGTGCGATTGCTCTGTCAGCTCATTGGTCCGCTCATGGGTAGCGATGAGGCGGCGTGGTAGCGGCGAGGATCCCTCCTCAGTCTATGACACCGGGAGATGAGCTTAGCTCCCCACTATGTTTGGGGCGGGAGGATAGGTGTACTCAAGCGACATCCTGTCCACTCGGTCACTGGCCACCAGAGCGATGATGGCGAGTGTCTGATTGTCATAGCCCTACCCACTCGGCTTCACCATTGGAGGCGTGTGATAGCGTCGGTGACCATGTCATTGTACGGCATGCATTTTGCACGGATTGCATTTTGTATTGTGTTTGTCGATTATTGTATTGATGCCTTGGATGTACATATGATTATCATGCATACAGGATACATGTTTATATATGGTCAGGACTCTATTACTTCTAGTCAAGCACATGCTCCTATATCGTAGGTAGAGATCTGAGTAAGCATACTATTTTGTATTTCTTGCTCAGATACCCTATTTATGTGAGATCTCGGCATGATATTTTTATTGTTAGCTATACCTTACTATGCATATCTACTATACCCGCAGAGTTCTTTGAACTCACCCCGTTGATTTATATCTATTTCAGATGAAGTCACAGAGAGTCAAATTCTAGGACCCCACTCGTCGTAAATGTTTTATTTTGGATATTTGCTTTATGGTTTGGATATTTTGGTTAGAGGACATGTATAGGTTTGGAGATTGATTTTGTATTTGGATTTTTGGTGTCCGTATGGACCTTATTCGGATTTTGGTTTGATTGGATTTTGGTGAGTATTCCTGCCCAGATGGCAGAAGGGGTAAGTTGATTTATGGTAGACTGTTTATCATTTATTTTGGTTGATGGCCTGAGGCCAAATTATATAACTGCGTGTGAGTTTGGATTCCGGTCGTGTTGACCGATGTATAGTGGCCGTGTAGGCCTTGTATGTAAATTGGGATTGTCACCCGTACAGGGGAGATGCTGCCGGATTTTTGTCTGGCGGGGTCTCCTTCGGGGTGTGACAATTTAGGATCACTTGGTTACCAGGATTCATAAACTTTAGTACTTAGCCTGGAGGTCTAGAGTTCGAATCCTGGGGAAGGCAAAAACCCACTTCCAGGGGTGGGAAGTCCAGGTGAGTAACGACGGGCCAACAGGGGCGACGGTCGTTGACCAATAGGGGTCACCGAATTCCGCCAACAGGGGCGACGGTCGTTGACCAATAGGGGTCACCGAATTCCGCCAACAGGGGCCCGGTCGTTACAATAAAAAGGCGCCTTTTATTGTAACGACCTGGCCCCTATTGGCACCTGGCCCCTATTGGCGGAATTCGGCGACTTATCGTCGACGGTCGCCGTTCTCGTTACTCACCGTCTTCACTCGAAGTGGTTTGCCTTCAGATTCTCTAGATCTCCAGTACTAAAGTTTATGAATCGCAACCAAGTGATCTTGATCACTGGTTACCGTGGATTCATAAACTTTAGTACTTAGCCCGAGGTCTAGAGTTCAATCTCGGGAAGGCAAAACCCACTTCCAGGGGGAAGACCAGAGTGAGTAACGACAGCCAACAGGGCGAGGCGTCGACCAATGGGGTCGCCGAATAGGGTCAGCAATAGGTCAGGTCAAATGTCGTTATATTATATTGTCGAGAGATCATCAGATTGCATGGTATTCCTTTGAGCATTATATCATATAGAGATCCCCGATTCACGTCCTTGTTCTGACATAGTCTACAGTAGGCCTTAGGCACACAACTCCATTTTAGTGCAGCATTCCATCCGCAGACAGATGGACAGTCTGAGCGGACAATTCAGACTCTAGAGGACTTATGGATTTCGGAGGCAGCTGGGAGGACCACTTTCCATTAGTGGAATTCGCCTACAACAACAGCTATCATTCTGCTATCCAAATGGCACCGTTTGAAGCATTGTATGGTAGACAATGTCGGACACCCACCCTCTGGGAGGAGGTTGGGGAGGCCCAGTTGCTAGGACCCCATAGAGCTCAACATGAGGCAGAGGTGGTCCGTACTATCAAACGAAGGATGGCAGAGGCGCATGATCGTTAGAAAAGTTATGCCGATCGGAGACGGAGACCTCTGGAGTTCTCTATTAGTGACCATGTATTCTTGCGAGTCTCACCCACGAAAGGGGTGAAGAGATTTGGCCTCTGTGGTAAGCTATCTCCAAGGTACATTGGTCCTTTCGAGATTTTGGAGAGGATCACAGTAGTCGCTTACCGCCTAGCGCTTCCACCGTCCTTGGTTGGTATTCATGATGTGTTTCATGTGTCCATGCTGAGAAAGTATGTACCAGGCCCTATACATATTCTGTTAGATGTATCAGGTTCCATTCAACCTGATGCTACTTACGAAGTGGTTCCGGTACGGATTCTAGATCACAAAGAACGACAGTTGCGGAACAAGATTGTGCGACTTGTTAAAGTCAGGTGGAGTCACCACACCGATGAGGAGGCTACTTGGGAGCTTGAGGAAAATATCAGAGCTCGATACCCTCATTTATTCACTTGAGGTATGTATGTGGTCCTTTCGGAAACTTGCTTAAAGTAATATTTGCATGTTAGTACGAAATTTGGGAATCAAATTTTATTAAGTGAGGGAGAATGTAAAATACCATAGAAAATAATAATAATATCGTTGGATAAAATTAAGTTAGTGATGCATGGTTAGGAATTTACTTAAACCTAACCTAGATTTAAATCTTATGGGTTAATTGAATGGAGCTAGGGTTAATGGCTTATAGGGTTTTTAAACCCAACCCGATAGTAAAATTAAACCCAACCCGTTTAATTCTTAAAAGCCCAAGCCACCGTTAATTATCAAACCTGACCGTTCCCTTCGCAATGCACGCCGAGCGTTCGACGATTTCTTATTTCTTTTGCCTTCCGTGATTCCTCTTCCTCGTCACCGAATCTCCTTCTTCTTCTCTCATGATCCTCTCTGCCGCAACGCTTCTCGCCGACTCCCTCCACCTCTCGTTCTTCTTCCTTGCGGTAGGCGGTGGTCATCAGCTTGGACAGGCTCTGCAGACAAGCTAGGGCGGCGGTGCACGGCTGGAAGCTGGCACCGGCAGCGAGCGTGCGCGTGCGCCGACAGTGATCTTGAGCTTGGGTCTGTGTTGGACAAAGATCGTGAGCACCGTTTGCACCGGTGAACAGGGCATAAGGAAAGAGTTGCTGTCGGTGGGGATTTGGTATCGGTAAGTGGGATCTAATCTTCTCTTGGCATCTGTTAAATATGTGTGTGATCCTTGTTGTGTATCAACGTGATTTGATCTGGACATTGGATGTTTTGTCGTTGAGTTTGATCTGTGGTGTGGATTTCTATCGGTGGTTGAGCTGTCCACGGTGAACAGCTTGGCTCGTGAAAGGGGGGCTACATCTAAGGTAGGTTTGGGTGTGTTTGTGTTCACAGCAGCTAGTGAGATGATTCTTTATGTCAAATTTAGTGTTTTCTTCTCATTTGGGATAGATTGTACAGGATTTTGGGCAATGATCAGGTTGTAGAGGTTGTTGGGCTTGAGGTGAGTCATAAATTAACCTATAGTTGTGGAGTTGTTAATAACCTAGGTGATACTCTAGGTTGGGTCGTAAGCAAGCTGTGAAGGTTTGTCCAGTGAGATTGGGGTTGTAAAGGGTTGTTGATCGGGATTTTAAATTTATAGTTGGTAAATTGAGATTGTTACAAGAGCGATATAGGATCTGATTTAATCGTTGTCATGTATGCTAGAACTTAATGGTAATTATGTTATATGTAGGTTTCAGTCATGAGACAGGTCCACGAACGTAAAGACAGTTGGTATTCTTCATAGCAGGCGGGTATCTTTGACTTATCTTCTTTTAGATATTGTCATATTGTTGTGCATCATTTACTATAGCTAGTAATAGTTTTCTATACCTTTAACTGCCTTGGTATGTCACTGCCTAGTACGTATTGTAGCCTTTTCATATGCTTATTATATTGGTGCTCTATCATTTTGATACTTGTCATTTGTTTATTTGGCACTAAGAGTAGTGACATACCTTACATACTGGGCATTGAATGAATAATAGAGATACCTTGCATGTGTACATAGACTTATGTACTTAGGTTATTTGATATGGGTTCCTATTGGAATTTATCATAGGTAGCCATGGATTTACAGGTGTATCGTGCATTAGTGACATGCACCATCTTGCATTATTGCATGACTGGTGATCATCGACTCCTCGGTAGAAGGTGATACTACTTAGTAGTTGAGCTCATCGTCAATTACATTATCCACACACACAGTCACTCGTGAGTTAGTGATATTTCAGGAGGATGTGTGTAATTGCTCTGTTAGGGCTCCACGGTGGTTGCCCAGGATATTGATATTGCGGCGTAGTAGCAGATAGGGATCCCTCCTTTGTTGTGAGATGAGGTAATGTCCCCTATATATATATATATATATATATATATATATATATATATGGGATAGGAGAGTGATATTTTGCCAGCATCCTGTCCACTCGGTTACATAGGTATAGTGACGACAGAGTGCACAGTTGTTACAGCCCTACCCACTCGGCCGGCACACATGACATGTCGGTTACTTGACTGGCGTCTGGAGTGACACATCATTGTATCATATGCATACGCTTTTACTATATGCTTTGCTTGTTGCACTTTTGGTTGTTGCATATGATTGTCATGCACATACAGAAGGTATTATGTAGTTTGTTTTGGTGATTCTACATCTACTTATATGGATGTATCTTATATCAGTTTAGGTGATTCTGGTATGTACAATTTTAGGTATGTATTTTTTTTGTTTATTGTCGAGAAACTGTACCAGCATGACTATTATTGCTACTTATAGTTTACTATGCATGACTATTAGATATCCGTTGAGTTTTACTCACTCCGTTTATATCTATTTTATTTCAGGATGAAGCCTTCCGGAGGGTCCAGTTGCCAGTCCCCTAATCTGACGACTCCATTATTTTGATTTCAGTTTTTCGTATTTTTATCACTAGTACTCTATGTTTTAAACTTATAGTATTTTATACTCGTGGTTGTTTTGGTGGTACTTGATTATGTCCTTATGGACTTTTTGTTCGATTTGTTTGGTTATGTGTATGGTTGTGTATTCCTACTCAGATGGCAGAAGAGGTAAGTCTAGAGGTTTTAGGCTTCTTATTTACTTTGGTTTTTGGCCTGAGACTCATATATTATATGTATTGTGGTGTTTTATGTTCCGGTCATGTTAGCCAATGTATAGTAGGTCGTGTGAGCCTTGTATACAGGTTTAAATTGTCCGCAGTACAGGGGAGGTGTTGTCCGATTTTTATCGGATAAGTACCCCTCTCAAGGCATGACAAGAGGAGAAGAGAAACTAGGGTTTTCCCAAAATCTAAGTCGTTCGATATGGATTATCTCTCAACTTCGTTATTTATAGATAATGTATCTCTTATCCAATAAAGGACCTTTTCTCAAGACCTCTTCTCTAAAATCTTTTACTAATCTATATCCAATGGATTTTTATCCTTCCAATGCATTCCAAAACATATTTTAGGGTTATGAGCAGTTAGGGTAGCCTAACATAGCTGAAACATAGGTTAAACATCCTTGTTTATCCAAAATCAACACTGATAGTCGACTTTGTCAGTCAACAGTCGCCTGCCCTTGATGCCAGTCGACTGCCATCCATGGCAGTCGATTGATTTCTACAATCCAATTTTAGAAAACAAAATTGTGAAATACATAAGTAATTATATGTAATTTAAAAATTAGTGAAACTTCATATGTATAATACTTATGTCAATCATTATGGGTGAAAAATATTTAAAAAATAAAATACCCATTAAATATTGAGATTTATACAAAATTTAAAATCATTGATAACTTCAATATTTTTGGCCTATTTGTATCAACTTCTTCAATTGTGACTTCTATCAAAAGATAGATTACACCAAGATTTTTCAAAATGATTTTGAAATGTTTTTTAAACCTTATATTGAACCATGGTCTATGGGCTTAATGGACATAACTTGTACATAAGCTTTCCTCATGTTCATCCATGGTATAAGATGAGTTTGAGTTCATCAAGATGAAAAAACTATGCACCTTGAACTTAACTCATTTATTAGCATCTCACATGTAAAATACCACAAAAAAAATATAAAAAAATAAAAAAAATAAATGTTGGGTAATTAGGAGAATACCCTATGGAATTTTTCATGAATTTTTAGAAATTTTTCTGGACTTAAATGGAGATTTCTAAGACCCTCTTTGCTTAGAAGGAGTTAAAAGGCTTAATGGGTCTGAAATCCGACCCGTTTATCTGCCAAACTCGACCCGCTTCATTAACGAAGCCATTCCGCGCTGCTATCCTTAATTCTCGCCCGAGCATTTCCCGATCACAATCTTTATTCCCTTTTATTTCTCCGTGACCACAGCACCGATCATCTCCTCAGCACGACCTTTCCTTCCCACGCGATCTCTCTGATCTCCCCCATCCCAGCTGTCGGCTTCTCTGCGAGCGGCGGCCAACGTCCACGATAACCCTACAGACGAGTCGGAACGGCGAGCAGGTGTGACGACTCTGTCTCTGCCTTCTCTTCTTCTCCGAGACCTACAGCCGGAGAGCCTCTTCTTCCTCTCGTCTCTTCTTCTCTTCTGCAAGCAGCAGTGAGAGGAGCAACCTCGACGGTCTCCACAGATGAGCCGACGGCGAGCGTGCGGCTAGAGGCTAGCGTCGGTGGTCGTCAGAGCTAGGTAAGGGGCGATTCCTTACCTTGGATGAGACCTACACTTGTTGTGGTTGTCTTTCATTAAATTGGATTTGTGATTTTGGGCAGTAGGTTGATTGGTGAACGAGGCTGCCAGTTTTAAGGGATTTGCTGCCGGTGGAGACTCCAATTGTTGGTAAGCATGATTCCCTTTCTTTTTGTTCTATCAACCCAGTTCAATTTGTTGTATTACTGTGGTAATATTGATTTCTGATTATCTCGATAGGGCAGCTTTGATTTTTGGGGTATCGTTCAAAGTTTCTCTTGATTTATCTAGTTAACTGTGGAAGATGGAAGGATGAAGCTGTGAATGGGTCTATGGGTGTCAACGTGGTTGTTCATAGGCTGTAGTGTAGGTGTAAGTGATTTGGTTGTGAATTGAGTTGTAATGGCAGTGAGATAAAGTGGTGGCATAAGGGTTGTTTTGTTTATTCGTTGCAAAGCCTTGGGGGTTCCGTGGTTACCTGATACGTTAACTAGGGGATAGGGTAATGTATGGTGTGATTAGGAATCAGTGATGCAGTGCTCTTGATTGTGAAGGGACTGCAATGACTTTGAATGGTTGGTACTGGGATTAGTTCGGTTGGGGCTAAGTGAAAAAGAGTCGGGTGGAATGAGGTGTGTCAATTAGGGTGGTTAGATCACTTATTTGGCATAATTATGGGTTGTTATGCATCATTTCAAGGCTGGTAATTAGGGCTTGATTGAGGTTAGTCAAGTCCTGAAGTTAGTGTGAAATGTCGGTTGTCGATCGAGTTGTGTGATGCTCTGATCTCAGCTACAAAATGGGAGTTATAACACATATTCGATGAGGGATATGGATATGGGGAAATACGTAGTAGTTAATTCGTATTTTATTGTATGCTTGCACTAAATTGTAATTGATGATATTTGCAGGACGTGGATATGATATAGGTCCGCGGACGTGAGGACTCTAGTATTACGAGCATTACAACAAGTGGGTAATTTCCTACCTTGGTTAGGTAGTTGTAATTGCATTCAGATTTAAACATATATATGATCATGTTATATGTTCATATTATCTTGACCCTGCTCTTATTTATCCTTATGTTTGATACTTGTCGTTGGCTATATATGCTCAAATGTTGATATCACATTTTCCTTTATCATGATTTAGGAGTTACAGATGTGATGTAAATAGATCTATAAATGTTTAGTAGGGTGTAGATGTTAGAGTACGGATGATGACCTGATTTGTAAATTGGGTAAAAGGTCATCTGTAGATAGGTATTGCCCTAAATATAGGATTTATTCCAATACCCGTATGTTGCATACTTATTACCAACCTTGTGTTGTGTAAATCGTCAGGTGAGTTGAGAATGGTGTATCGCTATGGACCAGTGGTCCTAGCTTGTTATGATCAGTTGAGTACGACTCTCTACAGGATAGAGAGTATATTGATCAAATGGGTATGACTCTCTGTTGAACAGAGAGTCTGTGGTAGATGTTTGTATGTGTGACAGTACATTCATGTCATTTGCATGCATATTGACGACATAGTCTCCCTTGGGGTTGAGAGAGTCGTCAGTCATCCTGCCTCCCAGGTTACTCCCAGAGGAGTAATTGGTGTGAGGACAGAGCATTTGTTGTGTCGCACTCTACCACTATAGACGGTGGTAGTTAGAGTTGCGTACAGTTGTCCTGGGTGCATGGCACTCGACCACTAATAGGTAGTGTCAATCGGAGTGGCCAGCAGCAGAGACTCCCGTTGTGTAGTGAGCTCTTTACGCTCATATGCTACTTGATCATACTACCCACTCGGCCACTCTAGAGCAGTAGTTGGTGTGAGTTGGGACAGTTGTCATGTCGTGCCACCTAGGCTACACTGGGGTCGTGGTAGCGAGTAGGGGTGCGCAGGCATAACCATGCATGATGCATTGTCGTATCATACGGCATTTTGCATATTGCTATATATATATAAATATATACATGTATATATATATATATATATATTGATGATTGTAATTAGTATACATACAGATGTAGTCTATATGTATACTCACTCTGATGATGCATTTGTATGTACTATGCTTATTGCATTTGTTTGTACATATTCATACATGCTATTGCATTTTCTGTATGGTAGTAGGCTGGGTACCTATATGCTTGTGGGTTGGTCACTATAATACCCTCGACTCGTATCATGATGTAGTGTGAGTTAGTATTACTCTTCATACCTTATGTTGTGGATATATGCTCAGGTTGGATGAGTGTAGAGTAGCTGACCGTCAGGTATGTCAGCATCTTTTGTTGTTCAGTTTATTTAGTGGTATGCATGTATGTATATTTATTATGTTAATATATACCTGTCGTACTTGTAGATTATACTATTGAATTACATGTGGTATTGATATATTTACATGTTTTATCTTATTACCTACTGAGTTTTACTCATCACCACGGACCCTAGGTTTTTCTGTTGCCTAGGTAACAGGTAGAAGTTTTTGTGACGGCTTGGAGCTTCGCCAGCAGTCCATTCCATCTCCATTTTTTCGAGCCTCCCGTGGACTTTGTTTTTATGTTGTAGATTTTATTTTATGATGTGAACTCCATGTTGCGTCCGATGTTTTATGTACGGTTTAGTACTGTGGACTTGTCAAGTGGTGTACACCTGTGTGGTTTCGGATTTGTATGGTATATGTGTGGTTATGGGTATGTGGTTTTATGTTTTCCGCTGTGTTTGATATATATTTTGCTTGTTATGTTGTGGTTGTGGGCCTACGGGTCTTGTATTAACACGATATGTTGTCACGTACAGGGGAGATATTATCCGTTTGCTTTTCGGCACGGTATACTCTCGGGGCGTGACATCACATGTATCTAGGGTGTATGAATATACACACATGTCAATGTGATGTGAGATGTGGATTTTGTTCATCCTAATCTGAGGCCTCATGCATTTTTTTAAGGCAACTCAATTTGATTCACTTATATATGGGACTTCAAATCATGTCATAATCCTTAAATCAATTTCATTAATGAATGAATGATGATTATGGTATATAATTATAGCATAAATAAAACATGTGTAAATAATCATGATGTCATGGCATATAGGTGAAATCTAAAAACTAATATGACATAAAAATTAACCCTAAGCATGATCATGACATATTATTTGATTTAAAAGAGATATGATGTCATAATAAGACATATGACAAACAACTCATGGCAAACAAAATATAAAGGTATAATAATACCTAAGTTTTAGTATTAATTATCATTTGTTATGATTAAGCTCATTTTGTCATATTACTACTTATCTCTCAAGTGTGTCAAAAATCTAAAAATGACACATAAAGACCTCTAAACCTTAATTGTGCTAATTTGATCAATTTTTCAAACTTCTCAAATTTAATTAGCACATCCTAAAATCTTTTAAGATATAAACTCTAATCTTATTTCCAAGGTATCCATAACCTTGAAAATGATCTAAAGTGTCAACTTTGATATAGTGAGGTTAACTACCTTACCAATTCAAGTTGACACAACTTAACCCATTTAGCGTGAAGGAATCACGCTCCTAGAAACCCAATACCTATTGGAGCTCCTTGGGTTTACTAGGTATTCCTTAGGGATAACTTCTCTAGATACCCTCCTAATAACCCTTCTAGGCCTAGAAGCCTTGGTCATTGTGGTCTTGCCTAGTTTAACTCTAGGAGTAACTCCCCTTGTAACCTTCTTAGTGGCCTCCTTAGGTTTCATGGAAACCTTGACCACTATGTACTTATCATGGTTACCCGTAGGGATGACTTCCCTAGTAACTTTGGTCTTCCTAGACTTATGAATGGTTCTATAATCAAATGGAACACTATGGTAGGTCTCTCTGGGCTTAGGTCTGTGACCCAAACTTTTCTTGCCCTTAGGTGGACCTTGCTTCCTAGACCCTAGGTTTGACTCCTTGATCCTAAGTTTTGACTATTTGACTCTTGCATTTGATTTTGCATCTTTCTAAGGGTCTTTTTCAATTTCTTAAGCTTTGACCTCAAGACTTGATTTTCTAATTCTAATTGTCCAATTTTTAAATTTTCATTTAATCTTTAGGCATAGTTCTTCCTTTTAGGCATATGCATATCCTTCTTAGGATTAATGCTCAAATGACTCTCTATCTTACTAATTGATTCCTTAGGTAGAATTGGTCTAGAGTTATTAGTTTCAAATTTCTCCTTAATTCTAAAATTATCACTCTTAGCACCTAGGTAATAAAATCCATTATTTCTAGCATGCTCCTTATGATTATGCACAATTGCAAAAGTATTAAAAGTATGTTTTTCATTCTAAAATAAGGAAGGTGCATTATTAAATTTTACCTTAGGGTTTGCTTTAGAAGCTCCCCCTACATATGATGCTCCTTCTTAAACTTTCTTTTTTGACATAGGGGATTGGCTCCTATAATATCCATTTTGATGGCATTTGATGCACACCACGTGCTCCTTGATTTTCCTAGTGGGGACATCGGCATCCTTAACCTTTGGCGTCGGTTGAGGCTTCTTGACCTTCTTAGGGCACTTTCTTTTATAGTGCTCATATTCCCTACACTCAAAATACATAATATGATTTTTATTATTAATTAAGGTGCTTGAGTTACCTAGGTCAATGGCGGTAGAGGCCTCTTGATCTTTTTCGTCACTTATTCTAGAGGTGGAGGCCACTTCTTGATTTTGCTCCGGAGTGAAAATTCTCTCATTCTCCTCAATCCTAGAGGTGGAGGCTTCTTCCACTTCTTCCTCGGATATAAATTCCTTCTCAACCTCCGAATCCTCACTTTCTTATGAGGATGAGCTTTGCTCTTCTGGCTCTCTCTCTACTTGATCCACTGATGGTTCTTCATTGAGCATGGCCAATTTATCCCATAGCTCCTTGGCATCTTGATATTCACCTAATCTAGACACGACATCGTTAGGTAATGAATTTAATATCAATTGTGTTACCTTATTGTTTATTTCGAATGTTTGGACTTGCTCTTCGGTCCATCTTTTCTTCTTGAGGTATCCACCTTTTGGATCCCTTGGAAGTTCAAATCCCTTCACTAGGATCATCCAATCTTCAAAGTCCATCATGAAGAAGTTCTCCATCTGTGCCCTCCATTGCTCAAACCCTTCTCATCTATAGAAGGTGTATGGAATTGGCATGTTGATCTCTCACCCAAAACCATCATTTGACAACTCCATCCTCTAGCGTGTTTGCTCCCGGTTGTTAATCCATAGAAGAGCTACCAACTCTGATACCAATTGTAAGTATCGGAGCGTCTTCTTCTTTTAAGAGCCACCGGATTGTGATACCAATTGTAGGAACTTCGGTAAGCGCTAGAGTTGAGGGTGAATGGCGTGTTTTCGTTGCTTAACGAAACTCGATCATGTCTCTTGTCTACAATATCGTTAGCGCAACGGAAATACCAAAAACATAACAAAAATACAAGCACAATAATACACACGATGTAACGTAGTTCAGAACCCTAGTTCCTACTCCACGAGGCGAGCTCGATAACGAGCTCTAGTGATGTACACACCACTACTCAATAAACTTCTTCTCGACAACACGTCGGAGGTGGAGAAATCTCGTACAAGAGATCTTACAATAATAAGAAAGAGATACAAGCAAATACAAGTAAAATACACAAAATAATGTAAAGAAAACTTTACAAATGTGAACTTGAATGCTTACTTGTTGATTGCTTTGGACCACACTTAAAAACCCTGATTTGCACGAGTAAATCGCCTAAGAAATTGTTGTGGAAATTCTCCCCGTCGTGCTCCTTTTATCCCTCTGTGCGACTTGGATTTCCGCCTGGCAGTCAACTGCCAAAAGGCCCCAGTCGACTGTCAATAGTGTAGTTGTCTTACAATGGACTTGATCCACATTGGCATTCAAACCAACAAATACACTGGTAGTCGACTGCTCAAGCCCGTAGCCGACTGCTCAGTTGGCTACCGAGTGTTCTGCCCTCGCGACCAAAAATCAGCATTAGTTGACTGCCCTCCATGGCAGTCAACTGCTCAAGGTCAGTCAACTGTCCAATGCTGGCAGTCGACTACCAAGGTTACTTGCTGCAGTTGAACGCCAGTCAACTCATGGCAGTAGACTGGTCATAATCTCAGTCCACTGTTCAGTGTCAACTCGGCTGCCAAGTGTCAAAACACTTGACCAGTCGACTGATCCATAACCCCAATCGACTACTACACCTCAACCATGAGGTTTACCCCAAGTATGATGCCCTCATACTTGCTAGACCACCTTTAGCCTAGACCTAAGTCTTCTAGCCATCTCCATCAGCCTCACATCTATCGGATCCCTTCAAGTTATCTATGACTTGTTCGTCCATACGCTAGCCTTCAGGTGCTTCCATCGACTATTGTCATGCTAAGCTGGTCTATACTTCCAAGGCACTTTTTGGCTTACGCTGCCAAGACACACGCTTGGACTTTACGCCGCCAATATCAATCCTTGGACTTTCCAATTGCTAAGTACCTATGACTTGGACTTTCACCGCCAAGACTACACACTTGGACTTACGTGGTCAAAACTACACCCTTGGACTTTCCATGTCAACTCCATGTTAGACTTTCCAAATACCAAGATCTATGCTTGGACTTTTCATTATCAAGTACCCAAGACTTGGACTTCTCATGATAATCATATTGTCATACATTTTGTCAAATATCAAAATATCATTCGAGTCAAACTCGAGTCTGGTCAATCGTAACCTGAGCCGATTGCACCAATACTCCATCTTAAAATAGAAGTAACATAGTATGCTTATAAAGATAATTTTATATCCTCATAACAAATGCACACCCTACTGATGTAAGAAATTTCATCTCGTTCAATATCATCTATTTCATGGTTGAATTTTTTTTGAAGAAATTCTATCAACACAATTTAACCCTTTCTACATCAAGAGTATTTACAATCAAAAGTATAAATTAATCTATCCAAAAAGGAGCAACTATTCTTCTCAAACATATTATCCTTAATGTTTCCCTTGAATGATCGTAAGACATTCAAAAGTTCAAATGTATCTTATATTGAGGATTAGTGTTTGTTTCGATGTAAGTTGTCCATCTGAAAATAGAAGTAACATAATATGTATATTTGCAAACATTTATAAAGATTATTTTCTATTCTCAATATGCATATTCGTCCTACTAATGTAAAAAACTTTCGTCTTGTTCAATGTCATCCTATTTTTGGTTGAATTCATTTTGAAGAAATTCTTTCAGCACATCAAAACTCTCTATACTTCAGAAGTATTTACAACTAAAATTATAAATTAATGTGCCCTTAGGTGAAAATAAATATTCTCTTCAAACCTGTAATCCATAACCCAAAGTGAAGGAAAACCGCGGTTACTTTCAATTAAATGTGTGATCTTGAATGTTTCCCTCTAGTGAGCATTGATCGTTCAAAAGCTCAAATGGATTTCTTGTATTGAGAATTAGCGTGTCTTTCATTGTATGTTGTTCATCTTAAAATAGAAGTCACAAAGTATGCTTGTTCATAAACTTTTAATAATGATAATTTTTTATCCTCATAACGAATACACACCCTACTAATGTAAGAACTTTCATCTTGTTCAATATCATTCATTTCTTGGTTGAATTTATTTTGAAAGATTCTATCAACATAATTTAACCCTCTTTACTTTAGAAGTATTTACAATCAAAAGTATAAATTAATCTATCCACAAAGGAGTAAATATTCTTATTAAATGTATTATCATGAATGTTTCCCTCGAGTGATCGTTGAACATTCAAAAGCTCAAATGAATTCTTATATTGAGGATTAGTGTTTGTTTCATTATACGATGTCCATCTTAAAATAAAGGTCACATAGTATGCACTTTTATAGAGGTTATTTTCTATTCTCAATATGCATATTCGTCCTACTAATGTTAGAATTTTCTTTTTGTTCGATATCATCCTGTTCTTAGTTGAATTCATTTTGAAACAAATTCTTTCAACACATCAAAACTCTCTCTACTTCAGTTGTATATACAATTAAAAGTATAAATTAAAGTGTCCATAGGTGAAAACAAATATTCTCTTAAAACCTATAATCTTTATGCAAAAGCAAATGATAACACTCGTTACTTCCCCTTAAATGTGAAATCTTAAATGTCACCATCTAGTGAACGCTAATCGTTAAGAAGCTCAAATGGATTTTTATATTGAGGATTACCATGTCTTTTATTGTAGGTTGTCCATCTTAAAACAGAAGTCACATAGTATGCTTGTTCACAAACTTCTTATAAAGGTTATTTTGTATCCTCATAACGAATACTCACCCTATGAATATAGGAAATTTCATCTTGTTCAATATCATCCATTTCGTGGTTGAATTTATTTTGAAGAAATTCTGTCAACATAATTTATCCCTTTATACTACAGGAGTATTTAAAATCAAAAGTCTAAATTAATCTATCCTTAAAAGGAGCAAATGTTCATCTCAAACGTATTATCCAAAATGTTACCCTCGTATGATCGTTGAACATTCAAAAGCTCAAATGAATTCTTATATTGAGGATTAGTGTTTGTTTCATTGTACGTTGTCCATATGAAAATAGAAGTCACATTGTATGCATGTTTCCAAACTTTTATAAAGGTTATTTTCTATTCTCAATATATATATTCATCCTATTAATGTAAGAATTTTTGTCTTGTTCGATATCATCCTTTTCTTGGTTGAATTCATTTTGAAGAAATTCTTTCAACACATCAAAACTCTGTCTACTTCAATCGTATTTACAACTAAAAATATAAATTAATTGACCCTTAGGTGAAAACAAATATTCTGTTCAAACCTATAATCCTTAAGAAAAAAGCAAATAATAACCTCCATTACTTGCCTTTAAATGTGTAATCTTGCATATTACCCTCTAGTGAACATTGATTGTGAAAAAACTCAAATGGATTCTTATATTGAGAATTAGCATGTCTTTCATTGTAAGCTATTTATCTTAAAACAGAATATATGCCCTACTAATGTAACCAACTTTTTTATAAAACTTATTTTCTATCCTCATAACGAATATATGTCATACTAATGTAACAACTTTCATCTTTTTCAATAACATCCATTTTTTTGTTAAATTTATTTTGAAGAAATTCTGTCGACACAATTTAACCTTCTCTACTCTAGAAGTATTTACAATCAAAAGTATAAATTAATTTGTTTGAAAAATGAACTAATATTCTTCTCAAATGTATTATGTTGAATGTTTCCTTCGAGTGATCGTTGAACATTCAAAAGCTCAAATGAATTCTTATATTGTGGATTCGTGTTTGTTTCATTGTACGTTGTCCATCTTAAAATAGAAGTCAAATAGTATGCATGTTTACAAACTTTTTTAAAGGTTATTTTCTATTCTCAATATGCATACTCGTCCTATTTATGTAAGAACTTTTGTCTTTGTTCGATATCTTCATATTTTTGGTTGAATTTATTTTGAAGAAATTTTTTCAACACATCAAAGCTCTCTCTATTTCAGAAGTATTTATAACTAAAAGTATAAATTAATGCGCTCTTAGATGAAAACAAATATTCTATTCAAACCTATAATTCTTAAGCAAAAGAGAATGATAATACTCGTTACTTCCCCTTAAATGTGCAATCCTGAATGTCGCCCTCTAGTGAACGTTGATCGTTAAAAAGATCAAATGGAATTTTATATTGACAATTAGACATTGTATTTTGTCCATCTTAAATAGAAGTTACACAGTGTGCTTGTTCACAAACTTTCTATAAAAGTTATTCTTTTATCCTCATAACAAATACTCTCTCTACTAATGTAAGAAATTTCATCTTGTTCAATATCATCAATTTCTTGGTTGAATTTATTTTGAAGAAATTCTATCAACACAATATAACCCTCTCTACTCTAGGAGTATTTACAATCAAAAGTCTAAATTATTCTGTCCTTAAAATAAGCAAATATTCATCTCAAATATATTATCCGAAATATTACCTTTGAGTGATCGTTGAACATTCAAAAGCTCAAATGAATTCTTATATTGAGGATCAGTGTTTGTTTCATTGTAGCTTGTCCATCTGAAAATAGAAGTCATAAGTATACATGTTTCTAAATTTTATAAAAATTATTTTCTATTGTCAATATGTATATTTGTCATACTAACATAAGAACTTTCATCTTTTTCAATATCATCCTGTTTTTGGTTGAACTCATTTTGAAGAAATTCTTACAACACATCAAAACTCTTTCTACTTCAGTAGTATTTACAACTAAAAGTATAAATTAATGTGCCTTTAAGTGAAAACAAATATTCTCTTTAAACCCTTAATCCTTAAGCAAAAGCAAATGATAACACTCATTACTTCCCCTTAAATGTGTAATCTTGAATGTTGCCTTCTAGTGAGTGTTGATCGTTAAGAAGCTCAAATGGATTTTTACATTGAAGATTAGCATGTCTTTCATTGTAAATTGCCTATCTTAAAACAAAAGTCACATAGTATGCTTGCTAACAAACATTTTATAAAGGTAATTTTCTATTCTCATAACGAATGCACATCCTATTAATGTAAGAACTTTCATGTTGCTCAATATCATCCATTTCTTGGTTGAAATTATTTTGAAGAAATTCTGTCAACACAATTTAACCCTCTCTACTCCAGGAGTATTGACAGTCAAAAGTATAAATTAATCTATCTGAAAAGGAGCAAATATTCTTCTCAAATGTATTATATTGAATGTTTCCCTCGAGTGATCATTAAACATTCAAAAGCTCAAATGAATTCTTATATTGAGGTTAGTATTTGTTTCATTGTACATTGTCTATATGAAAATAGAAGTCACATAGTATGCATGTTTGCAAACTTTTTTAAAAAAATTTATTCTCAATATGCATATTCGTCCTACTAATGTAAAAACTTTCGTCTTGTTCAATATTATCTAGTTCTTGTTTGAATTCATTTTGAAGAAATTATTTCAACACATCAAAACTCTCTCAATTTAGTAATATTTACAACTAAAAATATAAATTAATGGGCTCATAGGTGAAAACAAATATTCTCTTCAAACTTATAATCCTTAAGCAAAAGCGAATGATAACCCTTTTACGTCCTTTTAAACGTGTAATCTTGAATGTTACCTTCTAGTGAACAGTGATCGTTCAAAAGCTCAAATGGACTCTTATATTGAGAATTAGCATGTCTTTTATTGTAAGTTGTCCATCTTAAAATAGAAGTCACATAGTATGTGTCACGCCTCAGGGGCATAATCGTCATCCAAATGACGGAGGAGCCCCTTAGTGACAATATTCCGAAATACATCGTTGGAACTAGATTTGGTAAAAACTTTGAAATATTATAAAATATAATTATTTTATTAACTGCATGCATGCATGACTAAAATATAAATCAATTAAAAGTAAATTAGATTTATGACACCAAATCAAATTGCGACAAAACCAAAGTGCGTAAAAAAATTACGATAACAATAAAGGAAATAGAACGACATCTCGACGAATGCAGTGGAACCAACACGGCAAGGGACTCTCTGAGCGACACGGAGGTAGGGCAACAGAAAATGTCCTCTATCAGCTAACATGGAGGATAAGAGAAGAGAGGGTGAGTACAACCACTCAGTGGGTGGATAGAAGATAGTGCATGATCATATAAACATAATGGAGGTCAAAGGAAACAAACTAGAGTAACCCAAATCTCAGAGTACCAGTATCAATCTACAACTAACCTTATCAGTAGTATAATAAATGCACCTGTGACATACACAACCAACTGCAAACCTATAAGCAATACCCATCAAGATACTATGACAAAGCCTCATGGCTCTCGAGGTAATACAAAGGGGCACTATCTGCGGGCAACAACATGTTACCACGAGCGGAACTCGTGGGCAGATAGGTATTATACAGAACACTATCTATACACAACAACATGCCACCACGAATGGGTCTCATGGGCAGTCGATTATCCTAGGTTGTTAAGCCTAGGGTTATCCAACTTGTCTAGCATGAAACATCCATTAATGTCGATAAAGATCATCAATCTACTAATAAGCCTGTCGAGGTGGTTAAGTGAGGGTTTCAGCACCTCTAATATGAAACATCTACCAAGGTCAATAAAGATCATAAATTTACTTAGAAGCATGTCGAGGTGGTTAATCCTAGTGTTCCAACCCAACTAACATGAAACGCCTACCAAGGCCTATAAAAATCAAAAATCTACTGATAAGCACATGTTCCATAAAATGATGTTTCATTCCTTACATTCCCTTCTAAGGAATAATCTCGTCTAAATTATACTATTTCTACTAGTTCAATCATGCATGCAAAAACATGCTACCACGAACGGGTCTCTGGGCACTTAAGATGCAAGGTAGCTATCTAGCTACAAACGACACACGAATCCAACTACCACTAACTTTGAACGGGTAGTGCAAGAGTATACCTCGACAATAGATTCTCTCAACCATGAATGAGAAACACAATTGACCACAAGTATACAAAGCAACCATAGAGAAACTCTACTGCAGACTCTCTCAACCACGAATGGGAGATATAGTTGGCAACCGAGATATGAGAAACGTTATATACCCTCTAGGATTTTATCTCATCTTAATCATACTACCTCTACTAGTCCAATCACAATATCAACTGAAATAATAGATAAACATATACTAGTAGCATCTACCAATAAGCATGTCCAGGTTATTACGCTTAGGGTTCCAACACCTAGGGTTCTATTAATGTTTTTCATTCCTTAGATTCGCTCCTAAGGAATAACCTCATCTAAATTATACTATCTCAACTAGACCCCATCAAAATATCAATCGAAATAATAACTAAATAAACATATACCAGTAGCATCTACTAATTTAAACCGAAGCAATAAATAAGCACATAACCATAATATCAATCAAACACTAAAATAAATAACTACATGTTAATGAAGAGAAGCAACTCAGAACTAAGTAGAGCATACAAAGGTCAAGCAATTATAAGGTCACAACAATACTAGAACAAACATAAAGTGTAAACATAATATAGCCTAAGTAAACAACGTAACCAAAATAATCATGCACTAAATTCTAAAGAGGTCAAAGAACCACCCACCTAATATATAAATTGTGTTGTTGATCCTCATGTCCATGAATCTACCTCGAATCAAAGACATGATATGTAGATTGTACTGATTGTCTTCACGTCTGAGGGTATGCCTCAAATCAATATCCTCTTACCATAGCATCCAAAACATCTCCACCAGCATTGAAGTGATCTTGTATCAAGACCATCCAAGTTTAACATTAGGAATGAAATCAGCAATCTCCATTCCCCATGGGATCCACTTCAAAGCCCCAGGATTCATCAGGCGAACAAGGGTAGAAGTTTTGGAGGGTCGCAGTGGCAGCTGGCGAGAGCGCAATGCGGCGTAGGTTGGAGATCGTGTACTGGGAGGCGCATTGCACATCAATTCCATGCGTAGTGGCTCCAGCTCGATGCTAAAGGTCGAGGCGAGCTGCGACGACACCAACACCTGGGAGAGAGGGGTCAGATCGTCATCACTAGGGAAATTGAACTCCCAGTATAGAACACTCTTGTGGTCTTCTATAATTTCTCTTTCATCCGAGGCAGATAAGCGATCAAATTCGTCGTCGCCGTTGTCGAACTCCTCACTCATCCTTGTCGATCGTTTCCGATGGAGAATAAAAAAATCAGGGACACCGATGCTACGAGAGGTGGATAGGTAACATGTCACGGAGACGGAAACGGATTATTGCGAAGGAACCAGAGTAATATATTGAGGATTAGTATGTCTTTCATTGTATGTTGTCCATCTTAAACAAGAAGTCACATAGTAAGCTTGTTCACAAACTTTTTATAAAGGTTATTTTTTTATCCTCATAACAAATACTCACCCTACTAATGTAAGAAATTTCATCTTGTTCAATATCATCCATTTCTTGGTTGAATTTATTTTGAAGAAATTCTGGCAACACAACTTAACCCTCTCTACTCTAGGAGTATTTACAATCAAAAGTCTAAAGAGAAAATATTCATCTCAAATGTATTATTTTGAATTTTATCCTCGAGTGATCGTTGGACATTCCAAAGCTTAAATGAATTCTTATATTGAGGATTAATATTTGTTTCATTATATGATGTCCATCTAAAAATAGAAGTCACATAGTATGCATGTTTGCAAACTTTTATAAAGGTTATTTTCTATTCTCAATATACATATTCATCCTACTAATGTAAGAACTTTCGTCATATTAGATATCATCCTGTTCTTTGTTGAATTCATTTTGAAGAAATTCTTTCAACACATCAAATCTCTCTACTTTAGAAGTATTTACAATTAAAAGTACAAATTAATACACCCATAGGTGAAAACAAATATTTTCATCAAACCCTTAATCCTTAAGCAAAAGGAATGATAACACTCATTACTTCCCTTAATCGTGTAACCTTGAATGTTACCCTTTAGTGAGTGTGGATCACTAAGAAGCTCAAAAGGATTTTTATATTGACGATTAGCGTGTCTTTCAGTGTATGTTGTCCATCTTAAAATAGACGTCATATAGTATGCTTGTTCTCAAAATTTATAAAAGTAATTTTCTATCCTCATAATGAATTCACTCCCTACTAATGTAAGAACTTTTATCTTGTTCAATATCCTCCATTTATTGGTTGAATTTATTTTAAAGAAATTCTATCCACATAATTTAACTTTATCTACTCCAGGAGTATTTACAATCAAAAGTATAAATTAATATATCCGAAAAAGGAGCAAATATTCTTCTCAAACGTATTATCCTGAATGTTTCCCTTGAGTGATCGTTGAACATTCAAAAATTGAAATGAATTCTTATATTAAGGATTAATGTTTGTTTCATTGCATGTTGTCTATTTGAAAATAGAAGTCACATAGTATGCATGTTTGCAAACTTTTATAAATGTTATTTTCTATTCTCAATATGCATATTTGTCCTACTAATGTAAGAACTTTTATCTTGTTTGATATCATCCTGTTCTTTGTTGAATTCATTTTGAAGAAATTCTTTCAACACACCCTACTAATGTAAGAACTTTCATCTTGTTCAATATCATCCATTTCTTGGTTGAATTTATTTTGGAGAAATTATGTCAACATAATTTAACCCTCTCTACTCCATCAGTATTTACAATCAAAAGTCTAAATTAATCTGTCCTTAAAGAAGCAAATATTCATCTCAAACAATTATCCTGAATGTTACCATCGAGTGATCGTCGAACATTGATAAGCTCAAATGAATTCGTATATTGAGGATTAGTATTTGTTACATTGTACATTATCCATCTGAAAATAGAAGTCACATAGTATGTGTTGGTGCATTCGACCCATGTCACAATTGACCAAACTCAAGTGAGACTTGATGTTTGACAATGGGTATAGGATTGTCAATATGTTTATCAATATGGTTTGACCATATATTAACCATATGACAAGTGGATATTTGGGATATCCAAGGCCATATGAGGGAGATGTTAGGAGGCGATTGTTGGAGAAATCGACCTCAGGTCAAGGTTGATCTAGCTCAAGTGAGACTCAAGTGGAAATCCAAATTTAGAGACTTGGCATGGAAAGTCCAAGTTTGGAGACTTGACATGGAAAGTCCAAGTATGGATACTTGGAAATGGGGAAGTCCAAGATTGGAGTCTTGGCAAGGGGAAGTCTAAGAATGGATTCTTGCCAATGGAGAAGTCCAAGTATGGATACTTGGCAAAAGGAAAAGGTCCAAGGGTATAGTCTTGGTCATGTAAGTTCAAGTGTGTAGTCTTGGCGGCGAAAGTTCAAGTATGTATACTTGACAAAGGAAAAATCCAAGGGTGTAGTCTTGGTGGCGAAAGTCCAAGTTTGGAGACTTACAAAGGAGGCTCATTAGAATGACATGACCGACGGAAGCACTTGAAGGCTAGGGATAAGGATGAGGAGTCTTGGACTCGAATCAAGGGCTTGATGATGATAGAAATGGGTCGAAGGCATAGGTCTAGGCTAAGGGTACCTAATAGCATAACATATCCGATGGAAGCTCTTGAAGGCTAGTGCGAAGTGCGAATGTTGTGGAGGACTCGGATGGACCCTGAGGATGTGAGGCTGATGGAAGTGGATAAAAGACTTAGGTCTAGGATATAAGTGAGTGTCAAGTATGAGGTGATCATACTTGGATTAAATCTCAATTTTGAGGTGTACCAATTGACTGATGGCTTTGGTCAGTCAACTGATCGAGTGTTCGGCAAGCGAAGACTCAGTTGACTCAGAGCAATCGATTGGGATTATTCCCCAGTCGATTGGTGAGTAGTCAATTGCAGCTCGACTGTTGTTGTGGCTTTGGCAGTAGACTTGTGGATTATACCAGTGAATTGGCTATTGGCAGTCGACTTCCATGGATGGACAGTCGATTAGCGTTAGTGGGCATGAGCACAAAAGATCTCATAGTCAATTGGGCAATTGACTAAAGGCTTGGCAATCGATTGATGGTAAGGGTAGTCAATTGCTCAGGTGACCGTTGTGCAAAATCCTACATGGATTAGTTCGTTGTGGACAATGGATAAGGGAATAGTTGACTGGGATCTTTTGGCGGTCAACTGACAGGTGAAAATCTAGCCCGAGCAGAGATGTTATAAAGAGCTCGAGAAGAAGAAAGAAGAAATCGGTTCTTTGGCGATTTTAAGGCGAAATGTTGTTGCATTTAAGGTCTTCAAAGGCATCTAAAGTAACTAAATCATCAAGCAAGAAAAGTTCACTTCTTGTAAAGTGTTTTTAGCTCTTTGTTTTGTATTTCATTTATAATTTTCTATTTGGTTGTTTGTATCTTGTTGCAAGCTTAATATTGTACGAGAGTTCTCCACCTTCGGTGTCATACCAAGAAAGAGAGGTTTTAGTAAGTATAGATCACTAGAATGACACTGTGGAGTAGGAACCATAGGATTCGAACCACTTAAAATATTGTGTTGTGCTTGTATTTTTTTTGTTTGTGTTTATTTTTGTATATTCCGTTGTGCACTAACAATTATAGATAAACAAGCACGAACTGAATCGAAGAGAAATCGAAGAACGC
Organism: Wurfbainia villosa; assembly: GCA_025175895.1. Classification (NCBI taxonomy): domain Eukaryota; kingdom Viridiplantae; phylum Streptophyta; class Magnoliopsida; order Zingiberales; family Zingiberaceae; genus Wurfbainia; species Wurfbainia villosa. Next base: position 719,949 of record CM045989.1, read on the forward strand.
TATTCACCCCTCCCCCCTCTAGCGCATCCAACAGTCCACAACAATATGCATGTTTCCAAACTTTTATAAAGGTTATTTTCTATTCTCAATATGCATATTCGCTTTACTAATGTATAAACTTTCGTCTTGTTCGATATCATCGTATTCTTAGTTGAATTCATTTTGAAGAAATTCTTTCAACACATCAAAACTCTCTCTACTTTAGTAGTATTTACAACTAAAAGTATAAATTAATGCACCCTTAAGTGAAAATAAATATTATAAGATATAAAAATAATAATAATAATAATAATAAATTATCTTGTGGAATTTTCCAAGAATTTTTAGAAATTTTTATGGATTTAAATGGAGTTTATTTAATATTTCATAGAGATAAAGTAAATAGGTTTTGATAAAGCTTGTTTATTGGGAAGTTAATAAGTGTTATTGACCTAAGGTTAAATAGCTAAACCTAAGTTTTGCTTCCCTTATTTTTCCACGATTCTATCTAATTCTTCTCTTCCCATCCGCGATTTCTCATTGTTGATCCCTCTCCCTCTTGATTTCTCACGCCGTGAGCTCCTCTTCGATCACCGGCACCCCAAGCCAACCCACGACGTTGGTCGCCGCCTCCATGCCACTGCTGCTGCGAGTCCAGCTTTGGTGATGGAGTCGTCAATTTCTTCTATTTTTCTCCCGATCGAGCAGATCACCCCCATGTCACCAATTTCGATCCTCGCCGGCTTCTTCCTCATTTCCGTGCGTGATCTTCATCCCTCAAGCTTCCTCTTCGATTCTGATTTGGAGATCTACCTTGAAGCTTACTCGTTCAGATCTCAAGCCCTGGCTCGTCTGGATATCGAGATTTTCCAGGTTCATCGGTTCTTGCTGCGACAATTATGCTCTCATCGTGGCTAGGAAGAACACAAGCAACTGGAAGATCACTGCTCCGCGTGCAACACCGTCGATCGTTGCTGGTTGCCGCCAACCACTTGCTCTTTAGTCAGATATTCACTGCAAGGAGCTTCATTGGTTGTGAACAGCGACACTAGCCATGAATAGTCTCTATCGCGAGGACTCAGAATTGCCATTGTGATCAGGAAGCACGGCACAACCATAGCTCATGATGGTTTGAATGCTCCGATTGGCAGATCCGGGGGAGGAGGGTGTGTTATGGATGATAATTTCAAGTTATAGTAAGATCTCATCTATTCTTAGGGATTTTGGTTGGCGATTAGGAGATTAAAGATTATATGTATACAATGTAGGTGATCGGCAGTGTGTTGAATTTTTGGATAGGTTGTGGGCAGTTGAGGCAGCATAAGATCTGCGGATTCAATGTGTGATGCATGGATTATGCTAGAGCAAATGAGATAAGTGTTGTGGTTGTATGAATAGTAATTGATTTAAGATTATTTGGAGATGATACGGTTGATTAGTTGAGATTAGATTTATGGGGTTGAATATGATTAATGGAACAAATCAGTAGTTGATAAATTGTACGAGGGTTGCTTGTTTTGTGATTGGGTTCACTACTATGGACAAATGAGGTTAATTGATTCAGATTGGGTGTTGTTAGGTGGACAAGGAGGTTGTGCGATTGAGGCATGTCCAGGTGAGTCTGGATCTTAATGCTTATGAATATATTTTACTGTGATAGAAGATGTTATTTTGATTCGAGGTGGATGTATGATAACTTTGCATGACCGGGATATTAAAGCAGAGTTATTTGTGAAGTATATGGTAGGTGGAATCTGATTAAGGGATTATTGAGGTTAATCGAGTAGGTATTGACTGTATCACCGAGTGTATGTTAAACTTGATTATATGTTGTACTTTTGGTTACAGGTATTTGATTCGAGGTAGATTCATGGATGTGAAGACACTAAGTACAATCTATATATCAAGTGGGTAATTTTCTACCCTGATCAGGTAGTTGATATATCTTGTGCATGATATTTATGTTGACGATACCTTTACCTTGACTCCACTCTTATTTAATCATGTGCTTGTTACTTAGCCTTTGTACTTTGAGATGCGTTGTTATTATCTTATAGATCATTCATCACTGTTATAGATTATAGACTCTATTGTAAGTTGACCTGTAGAGGTTCATTTAAGTGCATGTTACTAAGGTACAGTTGTGGATTCAACTTTATTCATCGTGTTACATCTAGGGTTAGGCGATGATTTTGATGGTGGGGTTAATTGTTGTATCACACACATTTACGTGGTGCATCTATGGTAGATCTGGCCATCGGTGCATAGATAAGTGGGTTGTTATCAGTATGTGGAGTGGATTGTCATATTATATCCCTTTACGTGGTGTGTCTAATATGGATCATGGATCTGTGTTTGGTAGATTATCGATAGTGGGTTGCTATGAACTAGTGGTCCTAGCATGGTTAACTGATCAGTTGAGTATGACTCTCTGTAGAATAGAGAGTATGTTGATCAATTGAGTATGACTCTTTGTAGGATAGAGAGTCGGTGGTGGATGATTGTATGTGTGACTGTGCATTCATGTCATTTATATGCATGCTGGCGACTTGGTCTCCCTTGTGATCGAGAGAGTCGTCAGTCATCTTGCCTCCACGGTTACTCGTGGTAGTAGTAGCTGGTGTGAGGACAGAGAATTTGTTGTGCCGCACTTGACCACTATAGATGGTGGTAGTTGGAGTTGCGTGTAGTTATCCTGCGTGTGTGGCACTCGACCACTCATGGGTAGTGACTGTCGGAGTGGCCAACAACAAGGATCTCCATTGTGTAGCTAGCTATTTACGCTTATATGTTATTTATTCATACTGCCCACTCGGTCACTCGAGAGTAGTGGTTGGTGTTGAGTTGGGACAGTTGTCATGTCGAGCCACCTAGGCTATACTGGGGTCATGGTAGCAAGTGGGATGAGCAGGCATGACCATGCATTCTGCATTGTTGTGTTGTTATGGTGTTTTGCTATATATATATATATATATATATATATATATATATATATATATATATATATATATATATATATATATATATATATATATATATATATATATATATATATATATATATATATGTGGATGGTGGATGGTTGTGATTAGTATATATAGATGCATTCTATATATATGCTTGTTGTGATGTTGCATTTGTTTGTACTATGCTTACTGTATTTAATTGTACATCATTATACATGCTACTTGCATATTCTATATGGTTGTCTATAGGATACCTGTGTATGAGTTGGTCGGACTATTAGATACCTTTGACCTATATCCTGATGTAGTATGAGTTAGACCAGATTTATTATTTGTATTCGTTATAAAATTGTTAGTAAGGCAGTTGTTGATTACAGAGTTAATATTACTCTTCATGTTGTATATTGTGGATATATACTCAGGTTGGATGAGTATAGCATAGCAGACCTTCAAGTATATCAGTATGTATATATATATATATATATATATAGGGAAATTATATCTATACAAGCGGTCAATGCGACCACTACAAGCATTGCTTTGATGATGAACAATGATTTCCTGTTCAAAGCATGATAACAATGAAAAATCATCATGCTTTTATATATATATCTTTGGTGTATACCTGATGTACCTTTAGACTGTATATTTATTTATCTCTTTACATTTGTTTAGTTCATGCTCTATCTATTCTTTACCGCTGAGTTTTATACTCACTACCACAGACCCTGAGTTTTCTTATCGCCCAGGTAACAGGTAGAAGATTCCTAGGATGCTCGGAGCTTCACCAATTGATCCCATCTCACACCGAGCATTTAGAGTTTAGTTCATATTTGTTCCGCTGTTGTTTTTGGATTATGCTCATGTATGTGAAGTGTTGTATTTGGCTTTTATTATGCTTTTGGTTGGGATGTTGGATTTGATCATATTTTGTTTTGTGTGTTAGAGTCGCACCGGTGTGCATCTTTATGTCTTTGTGGTTGTATTATTTTGTAGTATCATTTCATTATGTTATGTAGTTGTGGACAAAAGGCTTTGTATCAACAGGGAATTGTATCACGTACAGGGGAGATGTCCATTTTTCGGGCTCGGCATACTCTCGAGGCATGACAAATATTCTTTTCAAACCCTTAATCTTTAAGCAAAAGCGAATGATAACACTAGTTAATTCCCCTTAAACATGTAATCTTGAATGTTTCCATCTAGTGAGCATTAATCGTTAAGAAGCTCAAATGATTTATATTGAAGATTAGTGTGTTTTTCATTGTATGTTGTCCATCTTAAAATATAAGTCATATAGTATGCTTATTCACAAACTTTTTGTAAAGGTGATTTTCTATCCTCATAATGAATGCACGCCCTACTAATGTAAGAACATTCATCTTGTTCTATATCATCAATTTCTTGGTTGAATTTATTTTAAAGAAATTTTATCAACACAATTTAACCCTCTCTACTCCATGAGTATTTTGCAATCAAAAGTATAAATTAATCTATCTGAAAAAGGAGCAAATATTCTTCTCAAACATACTGTCTTGAATGTTTCCCTCTAGTGATCGTCGAATATTCAAAAGCTCAAATGAATTCATATATTGAGGATTAGTGTTTGTTTCATTGTATGTTATCCATTTGAAAATAGAAGTCAATAGTATGCATGTTTGCAAACTTTTGTAAAGGTTATTTTCTATTCTCAATATGCATATTCATCCTACTAATATAAGAACTTTCATCTTGTTCGATATCATCATGTTCTTGTTTGAATTCATTTTGAAGAAATTCTTTCAACACATCAAAACTCTCTCTACTTCTATAGTATTTACAACTTAAGTATAAATTAATTGGCCCTTAGGTGAAAACAAATATTCACTTCAAACCTATAATCTTTAAGCAAAAGCAAATGATAACACCTGTTACTTCCCTTTAAATATGTAATCTTTAATGTTGTCATATAGTGAACGTTGATCGTTCAAAAGCTCAAATGGATTCTTATATTGAAAATTAGTGTGTCTTTCATTGTATGTTGTTCATCTTAAAATAGAAGTCATATAGTATGCTTGTTCATAATTTTTTTATAAAGGTTATTTTCTATCCACACAACGAATACACACCCTTCTAATGTAAGAACTTTCATCTTGTTTAATATCATCCGTTTCTTGGTTGAATTTATTTTGGAGAGATTCTGTCAACATAATTTAACCCTCTCTACTCCGTGAGTATTTACAATCAAAAGTCTAACTTAATCTGCCCTTAAAAGAAGCAAATATTCATCTCAAACAATTATCCTGAATGTTACCCTCGAGGGATCGTTGAATATTCAAAAACTCAAATGAATTCTTATATTGAGGATTAGTATTTGTTTCTTTGTATGTTGTTCATCTGAAAATAAAAGTCACATAGTATGTGTTGGTGCATTCGACCCGTGTTATAATTGACTAAACTCGAGTGAGACTCAAGTAGTATTTTGATGTTTGACAATGGGATTGTCAATATGTTTATCAAAATGGTTTAACCATATGTTGACCATATAACAAGTGGATGTTTTATATATCCAAGGTCATATGAGGGAGATGTTAGGAGGTGATTGTTGGAGAAATCAGCCTCAGGTCAAGGTTGACCTAGCTCGAGTAAAACTCGAGTGGAAGTCCAAGTTTAGAGACTTTGCATGGAAAGTCCAAGTATGGATACTTGGCAATGGGGAAGTCCAAGATTGGAGTCTTGTCAAGGGAAAGTCCAAGAATGGATTCTTGGCAAAGGAGGAGTCCAAGTATAGATACTTGGCAAAAATAAAAATTTCAAGGGTATAGTCTTGGTCGTGTAAGTCCAAGTATGTAGTCTTGGTGGTGAAAGTTCAAGTATGTATACTTGATAAAGAAAAAGTCCAAGGGTGTAGTCTTGGTGGTGAAAGTCTAAGTTTGGAGACTTGACAAAGGAAACTCGTTAGCATGATATGACCGACGGAAGCACTTAAAGGCTAGGGCCAAAGATTAGGAGTCTTGGACTCTAACCAAAGACTTGAGGTTGATGGAAATGACTTGAAGACATAAGTCTAGGCTAAGAGTACCCAATAGCATGACATAGCCGATAGAAGCACTTAAAGGCTAGCACAATGGGTGAATTATTCGTGGAGGACTCGGATGGACCCTGAGGGTGTAAGACTGATAGAAGTGGATAAAAGACTTAGATATAGGATATGGATGAATGTCAAGTATAAGGCGATCATACTTGGGTTAAACCTTAGTTTTGAGGTGTACTAATCGACTGATGGATTTGGCCAATCAACTAGTCGAGAGTTCGGCAATCGGAGACTTAGTTGACTCGGAGCAATCGATTGGGGTTATACCCCAGTCGACTGGTGAGTAGTCAACTGCAAATCGACTACTGTTGTGGTTTTGGCAGTAGAGTGGTGGATTATATCAGTCAATTGGCCAATAGCAGTCGACTGTCATGGATGGACAATCGATTGGCGTTAGTAAACACGAGCATAGAAAATCTCATAGTCGACTAGGCAATTAACTAAAGGCTTGGTAGTCGATTGATGGTAAGGACAGTCAATTGCTCAGGTGTTCGTTGGGCAGAATCCTACATGGATTAGTTCATTATGGGCAATGGATAAGGGGATAGTAAACTGGGATCTTTTGGCAATCGATTGACAGGCGGAAATATACTCGAGTAGAGATGTTATAAGGAGCTCGAGAAGAAGAAAGAAGCAAGTAGTTCTTTGACAATTTTAAACCGAAGTGTTGCTGCATTTAAGGTCTTCAAAGGCATCCAAAGTAACCAAATCATCAAGTAAGAAAAGCTCACTTCTTGTAAAGTATTTTTAGCTCTTTGTTTTGTATTTCATTTATAATCTTCTATTTGGTTGTTTGTAGCTTGTTGCAAGCTTAATATTGTACGAGAGTTCTCCACCTCCGGTGTCATACTGAGAAAGAAAGGTTTTAGTAAGTTAGTCATTAGGGCGCCACTATGAAGTAGGAACCGTAGGTTCCGAACCACATAAAATATTGTGTTGTACTTATATTATTTTTGTATATTCCGTTGTGCACTAACAGAAGTCACATAGTAATCTTGTTCATAAACTTTTATAAAGTTTAGTTTCTATCCTCATAATGAATATTCACCCTACTAATTTAAAAACTTTCATCTTCTTCAACATCATTCAGTTCTTCATTGAATTTATTTTAAAGAAATTCTTTCAGCACATTTTAACCCTCTTTACTTCAGGAGTTTTTACAGTCAAAAGTATAAATTAATGTGTTCGTAAAAAGAGCCAAATACTTTTCTCAGACGTATTATCCTAAATATTTCCCTCAAATGATCATTGAACATTCAAAAGCTCAAAAGGATTCTTATATAGAGGATTAACTTTTGTTTTATTGTACGTTGTCAATTTGAAAATAAAAGTCACATAGTATGCATGTTTGCAAATTTTTATAAAGGTTATTTTTTATTCTCAATATCCATATTTGTCCTACAAATTAAAGAACTTTAATCTTATTTGATATCATCCTATTCTTGGATGAATTCATTTTGAAGAAATTCTTTCAACAAATCAAAACTCTCTTTACTTCAATAGTATTTATAGCTAAAAGTATAAATTAATGGATCATTAGGAGAAAACAAACATTCTCTTCAAACTTGTAATTCTTAAGCAAAAGAAAATGATAACACTCATTACTTCCCCTTGAACGTGCAATCTTGAATTTTGATCTCTAGTGAACATTGATCGTTAATAAGCTAAAATGGATTTTTTATATTGAGGATTAGTGTGTCATTCATTATATGTTGTCTATCTTAAAATAGAAGCCACATAGTACGCTTGTTCACAAACTTTTATAAAAGTTACTTTCTATACTCATCATGAATTGTAAAATACTGAAATTTAAAATACGAAATTTAATGGTCAGAATTTCGGGGAAATAATCCTAGGGATTATTTTCGAGATTTTTAAGGGAATTTTAGGAATTTTTCCGAAATTTTTCTAGATTTAAACGGACTCCGTACGAGATTTATACGGGGATAAAATAAGTAGACTTTAAAGGGGTCTATATAAAAGGGTGATAAATACGAGATGGAAAAAACCTAAAATTTCTATTTTCTTTTCCCTTTTTCCCCCGCCGCGAGTTTCTCCTTCGGCAGTTCCATCAATGTCGTTCTCTTCTCTCGCGCGACCACTGTGTCTCCGCCGGCGCCTTCTTCTTCGCGACGACATACCGCTGCGCGACGCCCTCTCCTCTGTCGCTAATCGCCCAGCGAGCGGACCTCGCCCACGCGATGTGAGCTCGCCATCCACCGCAGATCTGTGCGGCTTCCCGCTCGACGCCAGGAGACCGGCGCCCCTCTCCTTTGCAGCGCCGACCACGTTCGCCTTTTCGGTGCCCAGTCACCGAAACCGCTGGCCGACCTCCACCGCCACCGGCCTGGTGCGGTTTCCTCTGCCCTAGGCGACGGCGCCGGTTGTTCTCGACCCGGTCTGCGCACCGAGGAGAATACCACCGAGAGCTTCAATTTACGTATAGCTTGTTTTTCGTTGTACTTCGTTTGTTTTAGTGGGTGCGGTTTAGGTGAAGAGGAACGGCTGTGGATTTGGGGGGGGGTTGTTAGTTGAGAGGGCAGTGAGGTTTTAATTGGGAGGTTACTGTTGAGGAATGGCGTTTGTGGGGTTCATGACCACGTAGTGAGCTGTGAGTTGGGGGTATCGGCTGTCGGTGGAATTCCTAGGGTCGGTGAGTTTGATTGGTCGATTTGGGCTGATTCCGGTGTTATTCGGTTGATCGGTATGGTATTCGGAGGATATGGGATTTGGGTGATATTGTTTGATCTTGAGGATATTTTGTAGGTGATGAATTAGGTTAATTGATTTGGAATTAATTGGGATAAATTAATTGTATGTATATTTGTGGACAAGGAAAATTGGAAATAGTTTGGATTAATTTGGTTATGGAAGGAATCGATTATGTATTCGATTTGTCAGTGAATGATATTTTGTGCTTAATAATAGCTATGTGTTATGCATTATGCAGGTTTTGGTCATGAGGCAGGTCTCCGGTCGTGACGATCTGGTTCTTTTACGGATATATTATCAGGCGGGTACTTTGACTTATCTTTTAGATATAGTCAAGTTGATATGTTAGTTAGGATAGCATGCAATACTTTTCATGTTTATATGCCTAGTATGCTTTGTGCCTACTTGCTACATGCATTTGATCAGTATGATTATATCTTCCCTGTTTTATTTGGATCATGGTTGCTTGGATTAGTTATATGCACTTATTGATTTTGCATATCATTCGGATAGGTATATTATGAGTAGGATTTACATGCTTTAGTATCATGCACCATTTTCGCATGATTGCATGCTGGCTGGACGGGGTTCCATTATTGTTGAGCCCGCAGCCAGTTACATGGCCTGCACACACTGCCACTCATGGGTTAGTGGTACATCAGGAGGGTGTGTGCAGTTGCTCTGTCAGGCTCCGCTGGTCCGCTCATGGGTAGCGATGAGGCAGTGTGGTAGCGGGCAGGGATCCCTCCTCTGGCCTATGACACCAGGAGATGAGAGCTTAGCTCCCCCACTATGTTTGGGGCAGGAGGATAGGTGTACTCCGACAGCATCCTGTCCACTCGGTCACTCAGGAGCAGTGATGGCAGAGTGCACAGTTGTCATAGCCCTACCCACTCGGCTTCACCATTGCGTGTGAGGCGGCTGACTGGCGTCAGGGGTGACCATGTCATTGGCACGGCATGCACTTTGCATAGATTGCATTTGTACTGTGTTTGCTGCATTTTTATTGATGCCTTGGATGTGCATATGATTGTCATGCATACAGGATACATGATTATATATGGTTAGGACTTTATTACTTCTAGTCGTGCACATGCTCCTATATCGTAGGAGATTGGTAAGTCTGATCCTTTTACATTTAGTTCTTGCTTACCATATATGAGGATCTTGGCATGATTAGTATTGTTAGCTATTTCTTGCTATTCATATCTACTATACCATGAGTTCTTTGAACTCACCCCGTTGATTATATCTATTTCAGGATGAAGCTATCAGGAGAGTCCAGCTGCCAAACCCCCTCGTCGTGGAAGTGTATTTGGTCTTATGGTTTTGGATGTTTGTATAGAGGATATGTTTAGGTCCTGATGTTTTGGTTATGTACTTGTGGAAGTTTGGGATTATTTGTGGTGTCCTTATGGACTATTCAATTATTTGGTTGTATGTTCCTCGGATGCGGCGTAGGGTAAGTCTAGATATGATAGATTTCATTTATTTACTATGATGGTTGGCACGAGGCCTTATGATCTGCGTGTGTAGATGTGGTATGTTCGGTCGTGTTGAGATGTATAGTGGCCGTGTAGGCCTTGTATAAAATTGGTATTGTCACCCGTCAGAGAGATGCCCGGATTTTCGTCGCGTGACTCCTCGGGGCGTGACAATTTATTTGGTATCAGAGCGTAGGTTCCGAGTTCCTTAGGGTCTTTGGGTTTTGGAGTTCGCCAAGTTTGGTAGGTTAACTGGGTATTTTCGGAGTTGTACGGATTTCCGATGATTTTTATGTTTCGGAAATCCGAGGTATTATTGACGAGGTCAATATGGGGGATTTAAGCGACACAGGACATCTCCGCATACCTAAGTAAATACATTCTAGAAAATTTTCTAGATTTAGTACATATTTATATTGGTTATGCGGTGATATCATGTTTTGTTTGGTATTGTTTTAACCTGATATCTATTGGACTGTTAGATTTTTAGGTTGCTGGTTTATAGATAACATTTGGTTATTAATTGCTATTACTGCTATACGTAGCTAGTTATCATTGTGATATAAATGATAAGATATTATTGGTAGATGTTTACCTCTTAGGAGTTGACTAGTATTATGATTGGACTAGTTGAATAATATGAATAAGATGGATAAATTCGTAGAAGGCATGAGGACATGATTACATAGCTTATGTAGTTTAGAGTATATATAAGCATCTGATGCTTTATTGATTTATTGCCTTGACTTTGTTCTGGCATGACCCTTTAGTTATACTCTAATTAATTTCAGCCATTGATTGCTATTAGTAGGACTATCATTGTATTATTGACAAATGTGTTATGTGTTTTATTTGGCTATGTGATATTACGGAGATACTATGATTGAGACTAGTAGAGATAGAATAACTTAGATGAGGTTATTCTGTAGGAGCGGATTTCAAGAATAAAACAACGTTAGTAGAACCCTAGGTGTTGGAACCCTAGGCGTAATAACCCGGATGTGCTCATTAGTATATGTTTATACATTTACTATTTCAGCTGATATAGTGATCGGATTAGTAGAGGTCATATGATTAGGATGCGATTAATCCTTAGAGGGTATATAATGTTGTTTATATTTATCGGCTGTCAATAATATCACCCATTCGTGGTTGAGAGGAAATCTAGAGAGTTTCCCTAAAAGGGGCTTTTGTGTATTTGAGGTCGAATAGGTCTCCCATGTATGGTTGAGATAATCTACTGTAAGGGTATACTCTTGCGTTATTCGTTCAGAGTTGGTGATAATCGGACTCGTATGACGCCTATAGCTAGATAGCTACTTTACGTCTTAAGTACCCACGAGATATGTTCGTGGTAGCAGATTGGGGCATGCATGATTGAACTGGTAGGACGATATAATTTAGGCTTAACCCTCTTGAAGGGCTTGATAGTAGATTTGTGGCCTTTATTGGCTTTGATAGGCATTTCCTGTTAGTTGGGACGAAACCTTATGATTAATCGTCTCGACGCGATTATTAGTGGACTTATGATTTTGATCGACCTTGATACCGATCATGTTAGAAGGGTTGGAATGCTAGATTTAATCATCTCGACTTATTTATTTATAAGTTGATGATCTTTATCGTATTTGATAAACATTTCGTATTAGAGGTGTTGAAACCCTCGCCACCGCCTCGATGGGTTTAATTATAGATCGATGATCTTTGTTCACGTCGATGGTCGTATCTTGGATGTATTGGATAACCCGAGGTTTAACAACCTAGGATGATCGACTGCTCACGCGACCTATTGGTGATAGTATGCTAATGCCTGCAGTCGATAATTAGATATTTATATACAGCCTGTCTATCCACGAGTCTCATTCGTGGTAGCATATAGTTGCGCGTAGACCGTGCTATTGATTGTCGGCCCATGGGTTACCTTCGAGGTAGCTCATAGATAGTTTCCTTTTTGTGTGAGAGCCACGAGACTTTGTCGTGGTATCCGGATGAGCACTGCTTGTTGCAGTGGTTATGTATATTCTTGGTATATTTGATATCTGCTTGATCGTGATAGTGCATCGATATTGGTACTTTGAGGTTGGGTTACTCTAGCTTGTTCCTGTGACTTCCATTATGTGCATTATGATTATGCACTATTGTCTATACATCCACGCAGTGGTTGTACTTATCCTCCTCACTTATCCTCTAGGTTAACCGATGGATGGAGGCGTGTCATGTTGACCTACCTTGAGTCGCCGAGAGTTCATTCGTGCTTGTCCCTTTGCATCGTCGAGATCGCTTTGTTTACTTTATTGGTATTGCATTTTATTTATGCACTTTGGATTTTTCGTCATAATTGGATTTGGGGTCATAAAACTATTTTACTTTGATTGATATATGTTTAGTCGTGCATGCATGCAGCTATTGAAATACTTATATTTCTATAATTATTTGAGGTTTTTACGATTTGGTCCATGGATTTCGATATTGTCACTAAGGGGCTCCCTTGTCATTTGGATGACGGATATGCCCCCAGGACGTGACAATTTATTGGTTTGTGGTTTTGGTTTGCGGGTTTTGTGTTTTGAGGATTTTATTTTCGTTGGATTTTTGGGAGTTCTCGTGTTTTGAGACCAAGCAAGTGAAGGATATCTACTATAGGAAAAGTATTGTCTTTAGTAGTTACGGTACTTTTGTGGCTAGGAAAACTATTGACTTAGTGAAATTGTCCCTACTCATGGTCGGGGACGAGGTCGATAACGTATTGATCTTGAGGAATCTAATGATGATTTCAGAGGTACAGATTCTTTAGAGGTGCCGACTGATGTCGAATTAGGAAGCTAGGAATATGACCTGCTAGTCATCCATTTGAAGGTCAAGGAGTAAACCCTCAGAGAATATCAGTCTCTGCTATTAGTGATTTGGTTATGGATAAGGCGTGTATGCCTATACTGGTTAAGACGATGAAAGATCGTTTTACCTTATTAGAGGAGGTGTTGTATGGGATGTTTATCTGTCTCAATATTTTTCCAGAAAAGATCCGGAACTCTTTGTTAAAAGAGAGATGAACCTTTGAGGTTATGCATCGATTATCGATGATAGAATGCGGTAGCTGTAGAAGGAAATGAATATCCTTCATTGTGGATATATATGATCTATTTAGATCAGCTATAGGATACCTATATATACTCTAGGATTGATTGGTGATTGGTGTGATGATATTGTAGGGACATGGTGTCCTACAATTATCATTGTCGTTGTGATGATTTTTATATCATCAGCTTAGAGTAAAGAGAATACATGTGTGTAGCGATGACAATTTCATACTTGGTATGAATTGTTTGAGCTTTTGATTATCTTATTAGATTTATTGACGACTTAGTCGTCCAGGGATTTGGGAAATCGTGTATTCTGGACACGATGGGATCATTTGTGATGGTGGTAGTTGGAGTTGAGCACTTTCGGCACCGTAGATGATGATGATTTTTTGGTATTGATTTGATTATTACCATAGATATGGATAGGATGTTCTAGTGGTACTATACGGGTGATGGAATTTATTTGGTCTAAAGCTTGTGAAATTAGTTTCACTCGATAATGATTGACTTTACACCGTGTTGTTTGATCATTCTCGGGTGGAAGGAAGGGTATTGTATGCGGATGCAATGTTTCAGAGAATGGAGCGTTTCTGATTTAGTTGATCGAGACGTATCCTATGTTTACGTCAAATGAGGAACTACGAGATGGTTTGTCATATATATATATGACGTGGACCTAGTAGGAGTTGTTATGTTGTTTTGTAGAGATGAGCAGATTTGATTATTAGGTTTTAGCTATCTACTGTGTAGTTTCATTTGAATTTCGGAAGAGTTATTATTGATTCGGGAACAACAGATAGATTCCTGTTGTGATGTTAGAGAGCATTTACCATAGAGTTGTACTCTTGCTCTACCGGTTCGGAATTAGTGATAGTGGAATTTGTATGTCGTAGGTGGCTAGATAGCTACCTGACATCTTGACTGGCTACGAGTCCCAGTTGTGGTAGCATGTCATTGCCTGTAAGTAGTGCCTTTGACATTACTACGAGAGCCAAGAGGCTTGGTCATGATATTTTGATAAGTATTCAAGATTGCAATAGGTTCTATATGTTGCAGATGTATCGGATTGTATTCGGAAAATAGTAAGTGTTGAAACGTTCTCCATGGTGGAACGACATGCAGGACATAGTTGATTGTGCAGTCTGGTGTGCAGTGTGTCAACTAGTAAAGGTGGTATATAAATAATCAGCAAGGTTACATGCGAGATGGGCGTGAAAGCATAGTATGATGGGCGGTGTTGGGAGATTATTTGGAATTGGAAAGGACTTAGTATGATTGGCTAAGTCCGCTCATTTTCATTCGATCCATACGATGAGTTTGTTGGATCGCTGGATAGGTTATATTGTGGCGATTTCCAGTTCATGGAGGATCTTTGAGTATCGTATGCGATAGCGATTCAAGATTTACCTTAGGATTATGGTAAAGTCTTTAACAGGTCACGAATATAGAGCTCCACTCGGGTACAGTTAGATACTTATGATAATGGTCGAGCATGAAGATACTATTCATACTCTGGAAGAGCTACTAGAAGCAAGTGTGATTTGATTTTAAGGGATATCAGTAACCCCACTTAGTCACTTGAGGTGTGACTTGTCTCCAGATGCTTGAGATGGTTGTTGGGACATCTCATACTAATATACGAGTAGGAAATTTGGGGACCAAATTTTTATTAGTGGGGGAGAATGTAAAATACTGAAATTTAAAATACGAAATTTAATGGTCAGAATTTCGGGGAAATAATCCTAGGGATTATTTTCGAGATTTTTAGGGACTTTTAGGAATTTTTCAAATTTTCTAGATTTAAACAGGACTGCATTCTGAGATTTATACGGGGATAAAATAAGTAGACTTTAAAGGGGTCTATATAAAAGGGTGATAAATACGAGATGGAAAAACCTAAAATTTCTATTTTCTTTTCCCTTTTTCCCCCGCCGCGAGTTTCTCCTTCGGCAGTTCCATCAACGTCGTTCTCTTCTCTCGCGCGACCACTGTGTCTCCGCCGGCGCCTTCTTCTTCGCCGACGACACAGCTGCAAGCGCCGACGCCCTCTCCTCTGCCGTCGCCAACTGCCGACGAGCAGACCTCTGCCCGACGCGATGTGAGCTCGCCATCCCAGCGATGCAGCGCCGGCTCCTTCCGCCGTGCCAGCGAGACCGACGCCCCTCTCCCTTTGCAGCCTTGACCACGTTCGCCTTTCTCGGTGCCAGTCACCGACCCCAGCCGCCGACCTCCGCCACGCCTCGTCGTCGGTTTCCTGCCCTAGGCAATGGCCGGTTGTTCTCGACCGGTTCTAGCACCGAGGAGAATACCACCGAGGAGCTTCAAATTTACAGTATAGCTTGTTTTTCTTTGTGCCCGTTTGTTTTAGTGGAGGTGCGGTTTAGGTGAAGAGCATGTGGATTTGGGGGTTGTTAGTTGAGAGGGTGAGGTTTTAATTGGGAGGTTCTTGTTGTTGAGGAATGGCGTTTGGGGTTCATGACCACGTAGTGAGTGTGAGTTAGTATCTCGGTACATCGGTGGAATTCCTAGGGTCGGTGAGTTTGATTGGTCGATTTGGGCTGATTCCGGTGTTATTCGGTTGATCGGTATGGTATTCGGAGGATATGGGATTTGGGTGATATTGTTTGATCTTGAGGATATTTTGTAGGTGATGAATTAGGTTAATTGATTTGGAATTAATTGGGATAAATTAATTGTATGTATATTTGTGGACAAGGAAAATTGGAAATAGTTTGGATTAATTTGGTTATGGAAGGAATCGATTATGTATTCGATTTGTCAGTGAATGATATTTTGTGCTTAATAATAGCTATGTGTTATGCATTATGCAGGTTTTGGTCATGAGGCAGGTCTCCGGTCGTGACGATCTGGTTCTTTTACGGATATATTATCAGGCGGGTACTTTGACTTATCTTTTAGATATAGTCAAGTTGATATGTTAGTTAGGATAGCATGCAATACTTTTCATGTTTATATGCCTAGTATGCTTTGTGCCTACTTGCTACATGCATTTGATCAGTATGATTATATCTTCCCTGTTTTATTTGGATCATGGTTGCTTGGATTAGTTATATGCACTTATTGATTTTGCATATCATTCGGATAGGTATATTATGAGTAGGATTTACATGCTTTAGTATCATGCACCATTTTCGCATGATTGCATGCTAGCTGGACGGGGTTCCATTATTGTTGAGCCCGCAGCTAGTTACATGGCCTGCACACACTGCCACTCATGGGTTAGTGGTACATCAGGAGGGTGTGTGCAGTTGCTCTGTCAGGCTCCGCTGGTCCGCTCATGGGTAGCGATGAGGCGGGTAGCGGCGGATCCCTCCTCTGGCCTATGACACCAGGAGATGAGAGCTTAGCTCCCCCACTATGTTTGGGGCAGGAGGATAGGTGTACTCCGACAGCATCCTGTCCACTCGGTCACTCAGGAGCAGTGATGGCAGAGTGCACAGTTGTCATAGCCCTACCCACTCGGCTTCACCATTGCGTGTGAGGCGGCTGACTGGCGTCAGGGGTGACCATGTCATTGGCACGGCATGCACTTTGCATAGATTGCATTTGTACTGTGTTTGCTGCATTTTTATTGATGCCTTGGATGTGCATATGATTGTCATGCATACAGGATACATGATTATATATGGTCAGGACTTTATTACTTCTAGTCAGGCACATGCTCCTATATCAGGGTAGGAGATTCAGGTAAGTACAGTCCTTTTACATTTAGTTCTTGCTTACCATATATATGAGACTGTACTGGCATGATTAGTATTGTTAGCTATTTCTTGCTATTCATATCTACTATACCCGCAGAGTTCTTTGAACTCACCCCGTTGATTATATCTATTTCAGGATGAAGCTATCAGGAGAGTCCAGCTGCCAAACCCCCTCGTCGTGGAAGTGTATTTGGTCTTATGGTTTTGGATGTTTGTATAGAGGATATGTTTAGGTCCTGATGTTTTGGTTATGTACTTGTGGAAGTTTGGGATTATTTGTGGTGTCCTTATGGACTATTCAATTATTTGGTTGTATGTTCCTGCTCAGATGGCAGAAGGGGTAAGTCTAGATATGATAGATTTCATTTATTTACTATGATGGTTGGCCTGAGGCCTTATGATCTGCGTGTGTAGATGTGGTATGTTCCGGTCGTGTTGACCGATGTATAGTGGCCGTGTAGGCCTTGTATAAAAATTGGTATTGTCACCCGTACAGGGGAGATGCTGTCGGATTTTCGTCTGGCAGGGACTCCCTCGGGGCGTGACATGAATACTCACCCAACTAATGTAAGAAATTTCATCTTGTCTAATATCATCCATTTCTTGGTTGAATTATTTTGAATAAATTCTGTCAACATAATTTATCTCTCTCTACTTCAAGAGTATTTACAATCAAAAATATAAATTAATTTATCTGTAAAAAAAGTTATATGGTAAATGTACATGACAAAATCTATATATTTTAGTTTTTACATATTAAAATTAATATACAACTTTGGAGGTTGATGTCAAGCATTAATGATTAACTAATGTCAAAAGCCTAGCTAGTTAACCTATAGATCCATTAGTAAATTGAAGATTGAGGCAATCACAAAAACAAGTTGACTAGACTAAATTGTGGAACAAGAAAAGTCCTAGCTAGGGAACTAACAACACTTAATTTAATTGTCATATTTTTTTTTTTTAGCTTTCTTATTCTAATTTATAGCTTAGATTTTTAATTATCTTATGTGTATTTCATTTTTTTTTTTTGTAAGCCTCTTCTAAAATGTTTATCTATATTTGGAAGGATTTGAGAAGAGAATAGGTAATGAGGATTCAGAAGTAATTAATCCAACAGTTAGAGACTATGTTAATTATAAGAATCGAGATTCCAAATCATGAATCAGTTTGTTGTCATTGATCTTAATTATTTATTTCTAATTCTACTGTGGCTAATCACGCATTAGATAGGGTCAATAAAATATTCGTAAAATTTAAAAAAGATATTTGCAAATCAAGTGCTATTCTTGATTCTTTCTTTCCCCTCTCATTCTAGCCATCTGATCATCACTTCTATTGGTCCTAACAAATACCATATTTACAATTTATCATCTATTGATCAACTATCAAAATATTTATTTCATGTTAAAATCTCAACTCTTTTTATTTTTAGGTCAAAAATGCAATTTTTTTAGAATTTAAAATTCAGAAACATATAGAATATGTTACTCTAAATCAAATTCATCTTATTTTATTATTTATGTGAATGTAAGAAAATTTACCATTAATTATTCCTAAAAAATTCAGAATATATTCGATTAAGAAAATAATTATAATCCTTGAACATGTAATGAACATTTTATTTTATCATTTGTTATATGAAAACAAATTCACAACAAATAAAAAGGCACAAAATTTTTTATAAAGGTTAGTGTGGAGCTCAACATGTTAAAAAATGCTCAAAGATTACTGCGAGTTCAGTTAATTTATTGCTAGATATGATTTAAATTGTTATTGATTATGCAGGCTAGCATTTAATTTGTCCAATTCCCCTTAGTAATTAAAGTCCAAACATTGGTTTAAGCTACAATCAACCCAGACCAGAAAAGAGTTTAACTGGATTTAAAACTCTTTAAAATAACAACTTCAATTAGCCTCCAGTAATCGATCTCCAAACCATGTTTACTTTCTTACTTAAATTCCATTTATAAATTGGATGCTACAAAATTTGAAATTAGATCATAATTATAATTCATGCGTAAGCTCGAAATTGTCCACAACTAATAAACAGTAGTAACCGAATTTATTGATAGAAAATTTAGTAAACCTTGTCTCTCTTTTTTTCTTTTTTTTTTTTTGGCAATCATTATTAGATTGGTAGAAAATATCGATGTTCGATTAGATAGAAGATTTAGTAAACATTCTCTCTCTTCTTTTTTTGGCAATCACTATTAGATTTGGTAGAAAATATCTAAATTCGCTTGTAATTCCAAATCCAAATCTTATTCGGACTGCGTGATTTCCTATTATTGAGCAACCAATTAATTTTTAGAAACAATCTATATAAATAACTTTCAGTAGCAGACAGAGATTACAGATTCGTGCAAACCTAGACCTTCTTAATCAGCAATGGCAGTCATTGAGGTGTGGGAAAAGAACTTGTCGGAGCAAATTGAGTTGATCGCCCTCGTTCGCCACTTCTTCCCGATCGTCGCCTTCGACGCGGAGTTCTCCGGATTCCTGCGCTGCACCCCTCGCCGCGCCTCCGAGGAGGAGAGATATTCCGACCTCAAGTACAACGTAGACAATCTACGCATCATCCAGCTTGGCATCGCCGTTTTCGATGGTTCTGGCAACCAGCCGATGCCCCGCGTGGCTTGGCAGATTAATTTTTCTGATTTTGACCCTGACGTGGACTCTTTCTCGCCGGAGTCCGTGCGCCTGTTGAAGAACAGCGGCATCGACCTGCAGAGAAACCGACGCGAGGGCGTTTCTTCTGTTCGCTGTGCCGCTCTGCTCCGAGAGAAGTTGTTCTACCGCCACCACAGCGGTTCATTTGTGACATTCCACGGTTCCTACGACGTCGGTTACTTGATGAAAATGTTGACCGGCGGAAAGCCGCTGCCGGAGACGCTGAGCGAGTTTGTAAAGGCGGCGAGCATTATTTTCGGCGGAAGGCTTTACGACCTCAAGTACATGGCGAGGTTCTGCCACGGTCTTCTCGGTGGAGAGCTTGGCCTGATGAAGCTTGCGAGTCTGCTGAACGTGGAGGCCGATGGAGTGGCTCACCAGGCGGGATTCGACAGTTTGGTCATCGGACTGAGTTTCCACAAGATGCGTGAGAGGTGGGCGGTGGAGGAGGAGCGAGATTCCATGGTCCTTTATGGTTTGCAAAGTACTTGCCAAGAAATCAAGAGCATTATTTCCTCTTTTAATCCTCTTCGTATCCGGACGATTTTACCGAGAAGATTCACGGTACCACCGCCGGCGACGAGTCCACCTTGTGCATTCCCGTCTCGGCACTTCAGCAGCGGTGGCCATGGAGGTGTTCCTATTCTGCTGCCGGCGACCCCGTATGGTACTTATTTTCAGTCGACTCCACCTCACTACTCTTTCCCTGCAGGCACTGGTGTCGCCATGCGCTACCTTACTATGTAGTTGACTCGACATGTTACTAGTAGCATTAGGATTCTGGTGTCGTTGGGTCAACTATTTGAATTTTTGTCATGTTTGGAATCTCGAGTTTTGCTGACTGTTTGCCAAATTTTGATATTGTGATTCGTCGTCTGGAGCGAAGACATTGACATTTGGGATTTCTTTGCTTTTCCAACTTCAAAGTCTGCATGAATTGGATTAAACTTTGTTCGTTTAGTCCCTGAATAATTTATGTTTTGTAATCTCACCCATGCATGCGAATGTATCCGTAAAAAAAGTTAGAATCGTCAATAACCCTTCATTGATCTGTCGCACGATCATTATAAAAAAAATAAATCACGAAAACTCTTTGGATCTTGACGTGTTGACTATGAGAGTCAAAAAAAAAATTTTAGACTTTTTTTCAAAATCGATCAATGTTAATTTTGTAAACGTCATACTGTCTACAACATCCCGTGAGAATGTATCATGGTCCTGCGCACATCTGCAGTTTTTAAGGATCGTTGCACTAAAAAGGACAAATTAACATTCTTCCGAGCTATTCCTTCAGACAAGCCAAAGAAACCTGTAAAGACTGCACTGCTAAATGATTCAGTATAATGCTCCACCATAAACTATTTTTTAGGCCTTCTTCCGACTGTTGAGGATGAAAAATAGGTGACTCGACTCCCCCATTACGCTACCTGACTTCCTTAAATCCCCATTCCGTTCCATTAGATCCTCATTCCCTTTCCATATATCGTTATTCATCGAGCTAACATCAAATATACTGTTTTCTTCTGCACTATGGAAGTCGCTGCTCTTCCCAGTCTTCTTCTAAAACCCTTCCACACTTGCCCAAACAGTCCTAGTCACAATGCCTCCTTTCTCGATAGCGCTCTGTATTTCTATGCAGACACTGATCCATCGACTGAATTCGAGGACAATTATGGCGGTAATGACTTCGAATTCGAACCGAATGCACAACTCGAAGCATCGATTTGTTTGGGGCAGCGACGACAGCAGCAGCAGCATATGTCATTCGCCGATGAACTTTTCCGGAGCGGTCGACTACTGCCACTTAAGCTCCCGCCTCGACTTCAGACGATCACCGGAAGGAATTGTCGGCGGCCAAGCTCTTGCGCCACTTCTCCTACTCTGCTTTCGGGAGCAACGTTCAGGAATCCATTTTTGAGACGCAGCCCAAAGTGCAAGGACGTTGACCCTTTCATGGTGGCCTTGGAGAAAGTGAGGAAGGAGGACACTACGAGGGGTCGAGACTCCCCTGCAAGGCGAGCTCGTTCAT
The DNA here is from genome assembly GCA_025175895.1 of Wurfbainia villosa. Classification (NCBI taxonomy): domain Eukaryota; kingdom Viridiplantae; phylum Streptophyta; class Magnoliopsida; order Zingiberales; family Zingiberaceae; genus Wurfbainia; species Wurfbainia villosa. The sequence goes on from CM045989.1 coordinate 741,667, forward strand.
TGTCGCCGTTGAGGAACTCAGGTTGGTTTCAGGAACAGACGATCGGAACAAAGAAAGGAGATCCATGCGTAAATACCCAGGCCCAGCCATCAATGAAGCAAATCGGGATGAATACGACTGTTGAAAATAGGGGATCCAAAACCAAAAGAAGAGTTTATCAGAATTTCTTGTTGGCATGGTCGCGAGATTTGAGGGAAGCAAACGGCGGCAAGTGGAAAATTTGGATTAAGGAGGTGTTTAAAGCGATGAGGGAGAGGCCTTTGGCAAAAAACCGGCTAGGTCCGTTTATTTGCTTTGGGCATAATCTGTGAGGCTCTACGAACAGACTGAATTAAATTATGTCAACGGAAAGAAGGAATTTGTTTAATATCATCTGTACATTGGATGATTTTGCATGGATTCAATTTTGGCTAAAAATAAATTGATAATCTGTGATTCGGTTAATTCACAGTGTAGTAAATAATGGAGAATACATATTATTCGACCATCAATTTAAAAAATTTATAATCTACTCCGGAGAATACAATTTGATCATCTGTTGTGATATTATTCGATAATAAATTTAAGAAATTAAAAATCTATTCGGATGGCTCTGGAGTCCAAGAATTTATTCGATAGACGAAGTACGACTTCAATATTGGATCGTTGTTCAAGGATAAAACAACTACGGAGTCCAAATTGAACCGTAAAAAAGCTACGAGTACTTCTCTGATTTACTTTTGGTAGCCAGTAAAGTGGAGGTCACTTGGATTCCAATCTTACCTGGTTTAGCTATTGACGAAGCGTTCCAAAGATCCGTGAGACAGAACCGATCACTCTCACAGATTAATCGGATCAAAAATTCAGATATTAATAAAAAAATTGTATAACATAGTTAAAATTGAGTATAAAATTTGAGAAATTCATAACTGTGTTGCTTTTCTGAGAGCGTTTAGTTCGTAAAAAAAAAATATTTTTCATTTTTATTTTTTATTTTTCAGAAAATAAAAAATAATTTTTTTTAATTTTTCAATTTTTAAAAAATATTCCTTTATTTTTTGAAAAATAAAAATAAAAAACATCAATCAAATATATTTTCTCATTTTCTTAAAAATAAAAATAAAAAATAAAAAAATTTCTACGAAACATGCTTTGCCTGTCCAGCTTAAAGTATTCTATCATTCGTGTTAAAGAATTTACACTTTACCTTATTTTACATACCCAAAGTATTATTGGTGAAGGAGAATTTAATTTTTTTTGTTAACTTTATTACTTTAGACAAGTACATGCACCACTTAATTTAATAAAATATATTTTAAATTAAATTACTTTAAACAAGTAAAATAGTTTTAATTAAAATATTTTAATGAAGGACCTTAAATAAGTCAAACATTCGTAAGTCAATAAATTTTATGTTCGATTTAATAAAATTTATTTATCATAAAATATAATTATATATATTTTAAAATTTTGATTAAATATATCAAAAATATAATAATATATAAAACTTAAAATTCTTAAATTATCTATAATATGATATAAATAAAAAACAATACAATTTTTTACATATTAGATAAACATTTTATCTAAATTTTAAAGTCAATAACATTATTGATTGAGCTTGGTATGTATATGTTTTATTGGTTGTATAAACAAATTGGTGATGCAAGTTCGATTGATATTCGTGATGAAATTTCGGCACTAGTATCTAAAATTTAAATCGGCTACCGTGGGAGAGTAGGTGTCTTGCGATGAAATTCCCACAGTGATCTGGATAAAAAATGATCTTTGAATTTAAATCGAACATCGTAGTCTTTGAGCTTAAAATTCTCACCATTAAGGTTCAAATTGGAGGATAAAATGCACTTTTGAATTTAAATCTAAATCCTGCAAGTAGTGAGTTTAATACTCATTACCATGGGAATGAACTTGTCGAGATAAATTGTGGTATGGTAATTTATATTCGGCACCACCATGGTAATGAGATTAACACCTTGGTTTTGGGAATCTAATTCACTAGACGAGGAGATATAAGTGGTGGCATTAAGGGTGGTGTTGGGATTTGAAACCACCTGCGTAGTCCTGAATAAGACTCGGCACCGTTGGCATTGGTGAGTCGAGATAAATGATGGTCTTTGGGAATTTATATAAAAAGTGATCTTAATGGGATTTAAAACCCCGAACACCATGGTCTGGGAATGTAATTCGGCGACATGTACATAAGACAAATTGGGATAAAATCTAGTCTGGGAACTAAAACCCCAACGCGGTGGTTGAGTTTAAAATCCCTGAGGAGATGGAACTAGTCCCGAAAAATGATGGTGCTGATTTTATATCCCAGCACCACCGTGGTAATGGGATTAAAACCCACAACACCTTGGTCTTTGGGAATATAATTCTAGCATCGAGATATAAGTTGGACATTGTTGGTGGTCTTTGGGAACTAAAACCCAAACAGGTGGTTCTGCGTTTAAAAATCTCGACACTAGTGAGATAGAACTAGTCCAAAAAAATGGTGGTGCTGAGATTTTATATCCCAGCACCACCGTGGTAATGGGATTAAAACCCCCAGCAACACCATGGTGCTGGGAATGTAATTTCCAGCACCATGCACATATAAGTTGCCGGAATTGTTGGTGGTGCTGGGAACTAAAACCCCAGCAACACAGTGGTTCTGCGTTTAAAAATCCCAGCACCAGGGAGATGAAACTAGTCCAGAAAAATTATGGTGTTGGGAATTTATATCCCAGCACCTCCGTGGTAATGAGATTAAAACTCGACAACACCATGGTCTTTGGGAATGAAATTTCTAGCACCATGTACATAAAATTTGCCTGAATTGTTGGTGGTGCTGGGAACTAAAACCCCAGCAACACAGTGGTTCTGCGTTTAAAAATACCAGCACCAGAGAGATGGAACTGGTCGAGATAAATGGTGGTGTTGGAAATTTATATCCACACCGCTGTGGGCACAGGATATAAATTTCGGACCATGGAGAGAACTGGCGAGAAAAAGAGTAGTCTTGTCGATTTATATTGGAGATAAATAAAGTCCTCTAGGCGTAGTCGAGTCAGCGTGACCTATACTATCATTCTCCACCTTTCATATGCTCCCAGCGGTAGTTATGAAAATTAATGCTCTGTGCCAACATTGACGAGTGTGCGATTGGCATCTTTGCGTGTCAATTGCACGCACCCATGCTTTATAGGAGTGTGGAACTAAGTATCCCTCTGCGCGATAAACCACATAAATGTTTTCCTCTTCCATTCCATATAAATCGTTCATAATTTCAACATTGAAAGTCCATCATAGGTTTGGTAAAAACCCATTGATGGTCTATCAACATCAAATGTTCTAATTAGTTAAGTGCATAATTAGAAACCTAACCATAAACTCTCATCCTCCACTTGTCTTGGACTTCTAAAGCCTAGTTAAAAAATTGATCACTACTTGTACATATAACAGTGTTGATTTTAAAAACATTTGCGGGGCGACCCCTTCTGATGAAGTGTTAACATTTTGGAAACAATTGAATCAAATTTGAAGGATAGAGAGTTAGATGATTAAGATTCCATAAATGCGGCCCAAGTAATATTCCATCTTCATCTCGATTTACTAATGTGGGCAATAAATTACAGTGATCAACACCTTGATATAAATAGAGCGCTTCTTCCATACTCGAAGAAGAGTTTGTCACTACCACAATAGATCATGAATATTTTGAACAAACTTGGAGTGAAGAGGAGGTAAGTGATATACATGGGATAGAAGAGTTAGAATATACAAATTCTTGGAAGAATTTTTAGCTGATGATATCCAACATGAAGAAGGTGAGTTAAACCCAGATCAGTACAGTGACTTAGAGGAAGTGTTCTCAATTACTGATGATCCCTGTGTTTTAAATCCACAAATAAGACTATTGGCAGATGTCGGTTCATCAGATCCAAATGAATTTTTCACTGGACAAGTTTTTTTCCTCTCGACAAGAGAGTTTAAAGATGCACTAGTAAGGCATGCGATGTTAAAAAACTTGAATACAAGCCATTGACACGGACTTAATAGAATTAAAGTTATTTGCTTTAGTCGGCTTTGTTCATGGAGTCTAGTTGCAAGTGGAGAGAGCGGCATGACATGAGTGTGTTAGCGGTGTTGAAACAGAGATCACCATGCTTGCACATCCACATTTGTAGCAAACCAGATTGTAGGACGATTAGCTACCTCTGATGATTACAAACCAAGTTCAATTCGAAGAGAAATGCAAGCTAGGTTTGGTGTTCACATTTCATACAAAAAAGCATACACAGCCAGACAGAAAGCATTAAAAAGAGTGGTAGGTGATTTTGATCAGGCCTATATTGATCTTCCAATGTACTTACGTGAGTTAAGAGTTAGAGATCCTGATACATATGTTGCAGTACTAAGAAATGGTGAAAATCAATTCCAACGATGTTTTTGGGCATTTGGTGCTTGTCGAAGAGTATTCAGGTCGTATTTGCGAAAACTAATTGGAATTGATGTTACACATATGACTGGCAAGTATCCTAGTGTTTTGCTAATAGCTCTGCGATTGATAATGCAAAAATTATGCCAGTTGATTTGGAATTGCCGAAGTTGAATGTGGATCTGCTTGGGAGTGGTTTTTGGATCATGTAAAGACATTCCTTATGTCCTGCCAGAGTCGTTGAACATTGTATCGGATAGACATCGAGGATTATATCGTGATTAACAAAGTGTATCCACCGCCCATCATGTTTTTGTTGCTATCACTTGTCTTGTAACATGGTAGCAGATACGGATAGATCCTCATTAGGTTTATTTTGAAGCGTGACAAGAGTCAATACAAGAGTTGACTTTGATCGATTAATCTGAACATGCATGACAAACACAAGGAAGCATATGCGTGGCTACAAAAGATCGATCCAAAAGATGGGCCAATGCACACTTTCTGGCGAGGTACACAATGTTAACCATTAATTGTTCAGAGTTTAAATGCATTATTCAAGGAAACACGTGAACTCCCATCACTTTAATTGACAACACTAGAAGAAAGGTTGCTCGATGGTTCTATAAGTAGGGAAGAATCTTCAAAAAGTCGGGTTTTCTAACACCTTATGCTATTAAAGAGATTGATGAAAGGAGAGAAAAAACTTGATTATATTCGGTATTCCCATATTCACAAATGGAAATGAAAGTACAGACAATAGCTTCTTCGTATATTGTTGATTTGGACAGGCGAAGTTGCATCTGCGGTGAGTTTCAAATTTCAGAAATTCCTTGCTCGCATGTTATTGTAGTTATCATATATCGGAACATGGATCCATACCGTTACCGCGAGCATTATTTTCTAAGGGAAACCTGGGAGGTCACTTACATGGATCGTATTTACCCATGTCGAATTAAGAAATTTTGGCCTAATGGTGACAAAATTTTCGGAGTTCTACCTCCGGGCGAAGAAAAAGGCACGTATAGAGTCCAAACATACTAGGAGGGTGAAAAATAAATGCAAGAGATGCAAACACTTAGGCATAATAGGAGGTCTCATGTTTATGTGGTCATGTACTAATATTTTAAAGTACATTTATGTTAATGTTAAATATTTTTAAAGGAAACAATGTTAATGTTAATGTCAATGTTAAGCTATTTTGCGAATTGTAATGAAAAAATTTATTACGCTTATTTTGCAAAATTGTAAATCTAAGCCGTGCAGGCAGATTAATATAAAACTCCCCGGTGGAAGTTCAAACATCTCAACACCACATTTCATTTCTCTCTCGCTCCTTGCGTTCTGTCTCTGTGGAATTCCGCTTCCATTCCCCGGCGCCCGTTCAAACTCTCGGTTCGATTCAAACTCCCGGTGCGGTCAAAAACCCCGGTGCAGTTCGACCTCCCGGTGGAAGTTAAAACATCTCAACACCGGCTCAACACCATCTCAGCGCGATTTTCGACCTAAGTAAGTTTTGTAGATTTCTTAAATTACGTATGTCGCTTCATCGTTTCTTCCGATCTATCTAGGGTTTTTGCCTTTTTCCGTGCACGATCTCGTTTAAACTCGGGCCTGAAAGGGTTTAGGGTTTTAGGGTTTACCATTTAAGCAGAGGTAACGTTTGTTTGTATCATCACACATGTTTCAATCCATTTTATCTATTAGTTTAAAATCGCTGTATTACAATACATTTGGTTGTTAACCTAAGGAATTTTTTCGATTAACGATGGCTTTAATGGTGAATCATCGCGATACTTCGCAAGAACCCGTCGTTGATGCGAGGAAGAACCAAGAGAATTGGAAAAGCAACGCTTCACGCTTTAAAAATTTATTGCAAGTGTACCGCCGAGTGTGGAAAAAAAAAGCTTATTCGGAGCTCCCCCTTTGCGTGGGTTTTGGACATTCCAGATATTACCCATGTCAGACCCCTCGTTCAGAATATGTTTGATAATTGGGACTGCACGGAGAAATGTTTATATTCCAAGACAAGAAATTGCATTTCACAAAGACGGATGGCTCCCTCATCCTTGGTCTACCAGATGATGGACTCAAAGTTCCTATGAATAATGAAGCTCCTCCGACTGCCTATATTTGCAATATTTCGTGGAAGCTGATTGCTCTAACAAGCATCTGGAGGATTTAATGAAGACTTCCAGATCTCCAAATAATTTAGGATCTGCAAAACTTTATTGTCAGTTGTTTATTTTATATTTTTTCTCTTGTGTGTTTTTTACTACCACCAACAGTAAGCCTAGAATAGCTATGCGATCACTTATAGATTGTGTAGAGGATTTTGATAACTTAGGCAGGTACAATTGGTGCGAAGCACTTTATACGTACATGGCTCCTCAAATGGAGTCAATTGGTATGGGAGTCACATTGCGACCAAAAGCAGACGTCGTAGGTGGATCTACGAGACCAATGCTTAAGGGTTTCACACACTTATTGGCTGTGAGTGAATATATTTTATGTTTTCCGTAAATAGTATAGATAAATCTGTCTATTAACAATTAATCTTGTCATTCCAGGTATGGATGTGTGAGCATTTGTGTATCCTTCCTCCACACGTCCCTCATGCTTTGCCAAGAATGCTGAGATGGAGGTGGAGTTCCACAAATGTAAGGGTCGTTAAGAAGATGGTAGATGCTCTCGTACCTGACAAAATCATTGTCGATCTAATTCCAGCACAGTCAGAGCTGCATCTGGTACACACTGCTTCCCCACCTAGATTTTCTTCATCAACTCCTCAACCCGAAACTCAGCTCGACGCAAGAGGAATGATCTGTCCAGTATGCCAGGAGAATGCAGAAATTGTATCTACTCTAAGCACCAAGCTAGTTGAAGCAAGGTGTGATTTTGAAAGCACCTCCCTACTTAAGGAAGCGACCATCGAACAACAAGAAAAGACAATACAAGAGCTTCTTCAAGAGTTAGAGAAGGTCAGGAAGAGGAAGGACAACGAGATAAGTGAAAGGGATGATATAATTGCTGAAAAAGAAGCATTAATCGCTGAAAAAGATAGTTTAATACTGGAGCTTCAACTCAATTTACAATCTCGGGATGTAGAGGGGTTACAATCACAGCCTATACAAGCTGTACAAACCCACCATGACCTTCTTACGCATACACTAGGCGGAAGGTTTGTGTGAGGAAGAAGGCTCTTGATCCTATCACCCTAGCCTTAAGCCTCCCTCCTGCATGGTTTTCAAACATCCCTAAAAGAAGGAGAGTTGAAACTCAAATTGTCCCCAAAGAAGGCTATTGAGTATCCTCGTAGACCCTAATATCTCTCCGAGCCAAACATCGAGCGAGTCGTGCCAGATAAAAGGAAAATCAATTGCCGGGAGGGTGAACCCGAAATATCAGATACCGGCACACAAGTCTCCACAGACAAACAACCAACACTCGATGAAGTCAAACAGAGGATATTGGAGGTGAGCATAAGTTATCTGTCGATCCTATTTTGACAAAATATTTACGAAACTAAGCAGTTTTATTTTGTATACAAGCTTATAAAGAATTCAGGTAAGATGGATCCAAACGTCGGGGAGTTTTTATTGAAACTAAAAAAAATAAAGTAAGACAGTCTTATATTCTTTGTATATACCTTTCATCTTATGTTTTGAGAGTTGATAATAACTCTTTCCTTGTGTAATGTGACAGTATCAGGACCAGTGTAGAAGACCGATGCTATTAACTTATACATGGACTCTTTCCTTACAATATTTGATTGGAATGTTTTGACACATGGGGATTGCATAAGCGCATATTTTTCAGTCTTAGCTGATCAGTGCAAGGTGACTGATAAGGCGTACTATAACTCAATTTTCTGTGGGGTTGGATTCCCGGAAAGTTTTTGGCCCTTTTGCAAGGAATTGTAAACTTTACGGCCGGTGTTTTGTGATTTTTATACAGGAATATGTTTAATATTATATGCCAAGCATTCGAGCAAACTTTTAAAACCTCGGGCAATCCAATCGGATACATATTTTGTTCAATAATCGTGGCGACCATTTACCACTACCTACTAGTGGTGACTTGGAAAATTGAGTTCATCCACTCTGACTCCTTGTCGTCGGGAAGGCTTACACTACTCAATTTGAAGAAGCGGTAAGCATTAGATTAGATTTGACTAAATAAACCGTTTGTGTATGGAGGATTCATAGCATTTATTTCGGTCCCAGGTTGAATTCTTTAAAAAGATGCACCCTTCGTATTATGATAACTGGCATCCTGGTCTGGCTGAAAAATTTTGTAATACAAACTTTTCCGTGCGTCAAGTCCAGGGTCCCAGACAAAGCTCTTTGTAAGACATCTAATAATCTTTGTAAATATCATATTTTATAAGCTAGCAATGGACTAATAATGATTGAAATTTTATAGCTGTCTTTGAAATTCACTTTCAAAGACCACCGTGTTCCTAGGATTAAGATTCCCGATCACCCTTATTTCGGCCAATTCGCAAATGGGCGTATGCTGAGAATAAAATTTCAGGACCATCATGTTCTGGATTTAATTCAACACCATAATTTTTCTCGGCTGATTCGAGCGTGGCCGGGAATTAAATTTCGACCACCCACCAGGATTAAGATTCCCAGACCACCTTATTTCTGGATAGTTCGCAAATGGGCGTGGTCACGAGAATAAAATTTCGGACCACTTTGTTCTGGAATTTAAATTCGACCACACTTTTCTCGGCGATTGAAAATGTACGTGGTGCTAGAATTCACTACAACACCACCGTGTTCCGGAGATTAAGATTCCCACCACCTTATTTCTCGGCGAGTCCCAAATGGGCGTGGTCGGAATAAATTCGAGACCACTTTGTTCTGGATTTAATTCCCGACACATTTTCTCGGCGATTCGAAGCGTACGGTGGTCGGGAATTCACTTGCCAGCACCACCGTGTTCTTGGGATTAAGATTCCCAGCACCACCTTATTTCTCGGCCCAAATGACGTGGTCTGAAATTAAATTAAATGAGACCATTGTGTTTCTGGGAATTAATTCTCAACACATTTTATCTCGGCCGATTGAATTGACGTAGTCGGAGAATTCACTTACCACCTCACCGTGTTCTGGGATTAAGATTTCGGCACCACCTTATTTCTCGGCCAGGTCCCAAATGGACGTGGTCCTGGGAATTAAATTTTGAGGATCACTGTGTTCCTGGGAATTAATTCCCAGCACCACATTTTATCTCGGCCAGCATGCGTGGTGTTGAATTCACTTACAAAGAACCGTGTTCGATGAAGATTCTCAGACCACCTTATTTCTCGCCAACCGCAAATGGACGTGGTGCTAGGAATAAAATTTCCAGGACCACTGTGTTCCTGGCATTTAATTCCCAGCACCACATTTTCAGAAATCAGGCTCTGTGCCAAGTGGCACGAGGCCGAAACTGGGAGGTAGGAGGATCAGAAGGAAGTTTCCTCGACGCAACAACATGTGAAGTCGTTAGGTCTTTCAGTTGATGTAAAGAGTTCGGAATTTGGACTCTAGGTCCATCGATGGATTTCGGTCAAAAACCGTTGATGGACCTAGTCACCAACCGGTCCAAACCAACTCCGGTGGCTTTGGGACTTGCCCCTCATGTATCGTGTCGAAATTTCGATTTTCAAGGCGGATTAGGTTTACTGACCAATTTTGAGAATCGATCCGTGCCCAAGTGGCACGCCCAGCGGGAGGTAGGAGGATCAGAAGGAAGTTTCCTCGACGCAACAACATGTGAAGCCGTTAGGTCTTTCAGTCGATGTAAATAATTCGGAATTTGGACTCCTGTAGATCCATCATAGGGCTTGGCCAAAACCCATTGATGGCCCTAGTCACTCAACTCGGTCCAAACCAACTCCGGTGGCTTTGGGACTTGACCCTCGTGTATCGTGTCCAAAATTTACATTTTCAAGGCGGATTAGGTTTACATCGCTAATTTTCAAAATCGGCCCTGCGTGCCAAGTGGCACGCGGCCGAAACTGGGAGGTAGGAGGATCAAAAGGAAGTTTCCTCGACGCATGACAACATGTAAGTCGTCTTTCGATCGATGTAAAGATTTGAATTTGGACTCCTGTGGAGTCCATTGATGGGTTTAAAACCTATCGATGGCCCTCCTGACTACTCTTGTGTTCACAGGGATTAAAATTATCACACCACCTTATTTCTAGTTTTGTTTGAAAGTGTACGTACTTGGGAATTGAAATCTCGGGACCACTGTGTTCTCCGCGATTAAATTATGCGTGGTCACGGGAATTGAAATCTCGGGACCATTGTGTGTCCCGATTCTAAATTACGTGGTCCCAGGAAATGAAATCGGATCACCTTATTCCTTAGCCATTTCGAAATTATCGTGGTCCCGAATTTAATTCCCCGACCACTTTGTTCGGGATTATAATTACGACCAGTATTCCTCGGCGATTCGAAATTATGCGTGGTCACGGAATTAAAATCTCGAGACCATGTGTTCTTGGGATTTTAATTCTCACCACCTTATTTCTCGGCGATTCGAAATTATGCGTGGTCTTTGGGACTTTAATTCAACACCACTGTGTTCTGAGTTAAATTCCACCGTATTCCTCGGCATTTCGAAATTATGCGTGTACAGGAAATTAAAATCCCAGGACCATTGAGTTTTCTCGGATTTTAATTCCCGGCACCTCCTTATTTCCGGTTGTTTGAAAGTGTCGCGTAAATGCGGGAATTGAAATCTCGAGACCATTGTGTATTCCGGCACTATAAATTGTCGTGGTCACAGGAATTGAAATCCCGTAACTGTGTTCTCGGCGATTCTAAATTATGCGTGGGTCACCGAAATTGAAATCCCAGGACCACCTTATTCCTAAGCTATTTCGAAATTGTACGTGGTCCTGGGAAATAAATTTCCAGTACCACTGTGTTTCTGGGATTATAATTACCAGCACCACCGTATTCCTCGGCCAGTTCGAAATTGATGCGTAGTCACGAGAATTAAAATCCGACCATTGTGTTCTGGATTTTAATTCCCAGCACCGTGTTCTGGGAGTTAAATTTCGCACCACCGTATTCTTGGGCGATTCGAAATTATGCGTAGTCACAGGAATTAAAATCGGAACCATTGAGTTCCTGGGATTTTAATTCCCAGCACCACCTTATTTCTCGCCCAGTTCGAATTGTACATGGTGCTGGGACTTTAATTCCCACCACCACTGTGTTCCTGGGAGTTAAATTAAACCATCGTATTTCTCGATCGATTCGAAATTATGCGTGGATTCAACAATATATTATATAACACTTATTAAAGCTCAAACACAAACAATAAACATATTTATAGTCACTGTTGATCTATAGAAAGCAGTATCATTTACAAATTAGCAAAATTCATTAATTACAATGCATTGTAAATCACTGTCACCGAACTTTTCTAAAATTACATCGGGAAGAACTTCCCTTAAAATTGAGACAGAGAATCTATTACGAATTTGGTCATGTCTGCTTGTTTGAAGTCCATCTTCTCACCATAAAGTAGACATCTCATGTATTGCATCACACAAAAAGGCACAATCATTGCTGTAAACATGCAAAGAAAAATTTTATATTTCAATTCAAAAGTATAATTTTCACGTTGATTTTCCTTTTAGTACCTTACCACTTGTTGAGACAATCGGTTTATATGAAACCCATTGTCGAAGGGTAATAGGCTTGTAAATATGGATGAATTCTTGCAAGCTCCTTAGGTGAATATCCTTTAAATTGGGATACCTATAATTACACGATGACTAAGTTAACATAAATATTCATTAACAGATAACTAAATTAAATTGATGGAATATCCATATTTAAAATATTTAACTACTCACCGCTTCAAAATCGACTTTTGATCTTCCACCATATGAAATAGAGTTGTAATGATTGAAACTCATTGCTTTTGTGTCGATACACAGCAGATGAAAGTGAGTTTGATCGATTTAGATGTATAAAAATATATCTAACCTCTCCATCATTCATGTCCGTGTTTATGAGTCTTCCTTCCACGACAATCTTAATCTTGAATCAAATTGTGTAGAGGAAAAATATTTAAGCAGCTTAGTATAACATCAAATGTCGAAAATACAAGATAATTTAACTTCCTTACAATGAAACAGAGGATGAGCAATACGACTTGTTATATGACCTACATGAAGAGGAGGCCCCCTAAAAAGAATTGAGCAAAATGTATCGATAACCTCCCATCAGTGAAAGCAGATCCATTAACTCAGTATAAAGAATTCAGAGTTAATGAAAAAGGACCTTCCTCCCAAACATAACCTGTTATCGGCCTACAAAAAAATTTAATCGTAAATAAATATTTGCACTTTATAATATTGTAATAAAATTTTTGAATGTAATGGTGGATGTAACTACCATACTTTATTTTTTCTAAACTTTTTAGCAAGTAGGTCACATCAGCATCTTGTTTCTGGTTCTTTGTCGTCTTACACTTTTTCTTGACATACTATAATACAAAAATAATATTAGTTATTTAAATAAAATAACACAAACTGATTTTGGGAAGTATTCTGACTAACCGCAATGGCTTCCATTCTCATTTGGTTGAGTTTATCAATTATTGCTTCATCCCTGTCAAGATCTTTTTTATCTTCTTCCAAAATACAGATAGTATCTCTAAACACAATTCATCCATACCAATTTTTATTTGTCTTTCTTGTCAAATACTTCGCTTCTTTTACTGACTTTATCGGTTGCCCTTCTAATAACTCAACATCGAAATTTACGTCTTTTTCTTTTGCTTTGATGTACCAATTTTGCTGATGGACTATCAACGGAGTATCCACTGTAATCATGCGGGTTCTATCTCGCCGTCTTGTTCTACGGCAATTGGTTAGGTTGAGGTTGAGTCAACTTGGACTTATTTAGTTGATCTCCATACCTTCTCTTCCTATAATTTTCTTTAGTTATTTTACCCTTTCAGTTAGTGTCATGTTTTCCATTCTTAACTCTTTGAGTTGTCTCTGATGAACTAAACACTCATGGCATTCACTAGCTGGGTATTTTTCTTATATAGTTTGTGATGATGATGTCTCTATTGGATGAGGAGTATTTTCAATATAATAGTCAATCTTATCGAGCAATATATTTTCACTACGGGTACATACTAGATCAACAATGACCTATCAAAAAATCAACAATTATTTAGATAACGAAAATAAAAAAAAGCTAAGTTGTGATCTTCTATTTACCTGTTCAGGGGAGTCTTGCTCCATTAAATTCCTGACCTTGCTAATATGTGAAGGAGTTGCCCTCCACTTATTTATTCGTGGGCCTTCGGTATTGTATGGTCTCTGGATTAGGACATGTTACAGAAACCAAGCATGCTCATATCGAAAGTGTTACATAATTACGTAAATATAAAAGAAAAAATTATTTAGTAAGAAAGAACTTACAGCCAAAAGGCCGACAAATCCCTTTAGGTAAGGAAGTCGCCTATTCTGCGCAACTGTATTAGTATATGAACATATATCTCCAATAGTAGGCAATTGTGGAGCCATAAATTGATGGATGGCTTCGACCCAATTGAAACTACCTATGTTGTCAAAATCATCTACAATATCTACAAGACCTATGGGGACCTTATATGTAGTAGTACAGAACAACACACAAGCAAATATATACAATACATACAACTTATAAAATATAAAAACATCTTCATCTACTTATACTCTAGTAGAAAAGATTTTAAGCAAAAACTCTAACCTCGATCTAGTTGGTTCTTTTTTAGAGAATTGAGAATTGAAAAGAGCACCTGATGCATTAGTTGAATTCATAGGAACATAAGCCCCTCTATCTGCAATACCGAGCAAAAGGGACACATCTTTTCTGGTGAAAGCAACTGGCACAGTTGAAAACTTAAAGCTTTGACTTGTTGAATCCCAACTTTGAAATATATTGACCAATATGCCACGGATTTGTGGAATGTCTTGTATATTCAAAAAAACAGCAAATGGGGTTTGTTTAATGATCTCTCTGTGCCTTTCATATAAACAAACTAACGGACGTTGCTTTCCTTTAGCACTTGGACCTCCAAAAAATTCAATAAAGTGGTCTAAAACGCTAGTCCATTGCAGTTTCTTTGCACACTCATTATTTCCCTATCAATTTGAAAATACAAAATTTATTCCTTCATTTTGTCATTGTAAAAAACAAATTTGGTGTGATTGTTTGCAATAATCTTTATTAAAAAACTTTAGGGCTCTATTTATCTAATTCATATACAGATTAAAGAGATCGTCCATTTGTATTTTAATGTTTGAAATCATTCCAAAACCATAACGGAAAAATCATTTTAAACATATGGCATACTTCATATTGGACTAAAGCAAGGAATGCGACATATACCTCGGAAGCTAACGGAATGAAGCTGGAGGAAAAATGGAGTCTAATCTTTTTCAAGTTTTTGTGCGCTCGAAGATTTCCCGGAAGCTGAAGACACGAAGACGGTAATATGGTGACTTGTTTGGACGGGACGTTTCGATGGCTCGGGATTTGGAAATGTGGCTCGGATGCATGCGGAATCTTTGCATTAAAAACGCTGTTTGGCGGGAGGGGTATTTTGGGAATTAAGCGCGCGATTTAGTAATTCTGAAAGTATAGTGCGCGTTTTGGACATTTCGAAACTTTATCAGCTGTGTTTGGTAAATTACCGAAAAAAATTGTCTAATAAGCTCGGGCCTAGAAATAACGTCACAAAAATAAATAAATAAATAATGTGTTTATATAAATGCTTTAGTATACAGATAGAGTTCTAAAATGTATATCATGGTTTAATATTGGAACGGACATAATAAGACCTATCGATGCACTTCTAAATGTATGAAAATAATGCAACGGTAAAATAGAACTACATTTTACATGCTAGCACAATTCAATTCTCTGTTGGAACAAATTTAATTTTAAATTTAAAAAAAAAATTGAACAGACGACCTTGAACCGAATATGGATCGAAAATTTACCTTCTTAGACAGAGTACATCTTTGACATCGAACCTATCTTACAAGGACAATACGATCACATCACCGAACTTAGCTGTTGAACCATAAATATTTTTCTGATCGATAAAACATCTCTCATCTAAAAATTACTTAGTGTCCCATCAAAAATCCTTGGAATTGAATCGACGATCTTTAGAACAATGTACATGCATGCAAAATCAACTGGATGAGAGAGAGAAAGAAAGAAAGAAAACACAAAATGCCGTTGCGATGATCATTAAATTGAAGAATTTCCAAAATTGAACCCACGACAATTTTCTAAGATAAGAAAATACAAGTCATTTGAGTTATTATTGTTGTCATTCATCAAGTCATGTTTGTCCTATTGTATCCCTCCACTCAATTCCATACAATGCTATATCACTAGTAATAGAAAATCACTTAAATTCATTTTTCATTGCATTGACCAATGTCTCTTTTTGCTCTCCCTCTATCACTTACATCACCTCAACTTTTTTATTGATTCCTTTCCTATTGTTGAAATAACACTTCATATATTTTGATTCTACATATTTTAAAAATCTCTGGTTTGTAAAGTCTTTTTGAGAAATATACTATTTTGATATAATGGGTAAATGAAGAGCAAATTTAGAGAATGTGACAGAACAACTAAAGACAACTTTAGAATAAGCATAAGTACATTCTTTGAAAGGTACTCTATTCTGAATTTTCAGACGCTATCACAGAAAAGTAATAGGTATCTACTTGAATGACTAACCCAAACCAAGAAATTGAATAATGGCCATAGCTAAGTTACCCATCTTAGGCAAACATCTACTTGCTCTCATCATTGATATCTATATTTTCTCAAATACAAACTTCCAAAGATACTCTGAAGCCTGTAATAGGCGGATTATGAAAGAGAGAAAAACATATCTTGAAATTTATTTAAAATCCCATTATTCAGGCAATTTTATCCCTAATTCTCCTCTCAACTTCACTGAAGGAGTGAAAATCAATTTCCTATTTAGGATCGTAAGACTGGTCATAATTTGATAGCGGTAGTGAATTGAAAGAGTGTAAAATCATCCAAAGCTAAATTGATTTGAATTGTCATATATGTGTCAAATTATTAGTTTTAGCAATCACTACTAGCATATTTTGTAATGTCATTAATATTAGCATATAATATACATAGCATGAAAAAGTTCACTTGTGTTTAGAAATTACAATTTACTTTTTTATCAATGTAATAGTTTCAAAGAAGAAATACACTTGTAAGTTTACTTAAAAAGTTTTCTACTATTAATCTGTTAGCAAAAATGAAAGTTCAGATTTAACCAAAAAACCAACTTTAATGATAATAAAAATGGCATAAAAGATATATATTATCAATTCTTAAACGGTACTTTACTCTATTTGTGATAAAAATAAATAAATAAAACATTGTCAACTGCTTGTCCAGTTCTAAAAATTAGCAGGCTACCTGGCTACACCATATGATATGACCACACAGCTTGTATTTTATAACTTTCATTTTTATATTAACCATCCATGTTGTTTCAAAGAACTTCATGGCTCACATTGGCTTCTTCGAGAAGCCAGATAACCCTGCTAGGGCAGTTGAGCATCATGTGTTTTTATATAATAGAGGAGACAGAAAAGGTTAGATGTGGTAGTTACTGAAAGACAAAGGTAAGTTGTTGCTTCTATTTCTTTTCTTGGAATTTCATTGTCTCCATGTCTTTCCTACATGTACCTTTACTAGTATTCCATATCTTCGCTGCTCACTCCCTTCACCATCTTGTTGTTCATTCTATATCAATTCTTCAACTATAACTAAATTCCCTTTTCATTAAGAGGGAATACATCAAAATGATACTGCAAAGTGTTTTCTATGATATATTTACCGTCTGGGAAAAGAAAGGGGAATATATGGTTCAAAAGGAAGCAGGAGCCACCTCAAGCACTGCAGCAGGATTTGTACGGTCAACAATAAACAGTAGGCTGCTACAACACAAGAAAAGATGCCAAAGTGAAAAAAAAAATGGTGTCAAACTAAATAGTGTGACAATAGACTATGATTTTATGTTGCAGATTTATACATTTATCTCAAAGAAATCATCTTTACCGGGTGGATTCATGGCATGATATGCTACAAATTATAGGGAGTAAATGGTCAAAATAAGCATACCGTACAAGTTCAATTAAGTGCAAAACGAGAAGACATTAGGCACTGTGCAACTTTAGCAGAAATATCCCAAGATCAGGGACAAAATTAAGAAATATAATCAACCAAACCCGTCTCAGACAATCTTTCTTTCTCTCCCATTTATGAAAAAAAAATAAAGATTGTACGAGGTTCCGTTTTCCAGCAACACAAATGGCGCAATGCCTACCCTTTAATTACGTACCTTAGTTCCTAGAAATCAAAGAAATGAAACCAAGAACCCCATATTTCAGAGCAAAGATACTTTAATTTGATGCTGGAACAGGCAATCCGTGGAAAGCATAATCCAACCAAACATATTTAAGCAAGACAATAGATGCATAAGTAGAAATCGAACCTACATACGCCAATCCGGTACTGCGAGAACGGCCACGAAGGGCAGAGGTGACTGTGATGATGGCGCCAGAGATCACTAGGGTTCGCGTGACCGGCGCATTGTCTGCACCCAATAAAGGATCACAACAAGAAATTGAACGGTTTCGAGTAGCTAAGCGGCAAAAAGGACTTGCAATGGATAACTGGTGGAATCACATAGTCAACGAGAGAAGCTTCCGAAATCCGGATGGTCCTCCGTGCATCAACATTCGCTGGGAAGAGAGAGAGAGAGAGAGAGGTTCGTCGTACTCAGGGCACGAAAGAGCGAGAAAGTGGTCGTGGACCCGTGGTGAAAGCAAGAAGAGCCGACAGGAGATGCGAGCCGGAGTCACGTCGATCGGTTGGTTCGGTCAACTCAACCGGGCCGAAACTAAACTCGCCGATGTAAATTGACGGGCCAACCAGATCACTTACTTTATGGGCATGGATTTTTGTTGTTGTCCTGACACGGTGGTTACGAAATGGAAAATCTAAGGTAGCATTTAGCGTAGAAAATTTTTTATTTTTTATTTTTATTTTTTGAGAAAATGAGAAAATATATTTAATTAGTATTTTTCATTTTAAAGGATTTTTTTGAAAAACTGAAAAATATAAAAAAATTTATTTTTCATTTTCTGAAAAATAGAAAAGAGAAGACTTATCAAACACCTCCTAAAATTTTTCTTTCGCCTCTTTATTGTCTTATCAATAGCATGGAAATAAAAAATCATTCGTGATTTATTTCTATGATTTTGAGACGGATCAAACGGATCATTAGGTTGACAATTCCAAATGAATTTTTAATGTTTATAAAAATCGACTCGAGAATCAAACTGGCGAAGTGCGAGAAAGACTGGGTTATATAAAGTTTAAAGCCCTAAACTTTTATGTATTGCTAATTGCTAAGAGCAATGAACGACTAATCAACAAGAAGAAAAGGATGATTTAAAATATCACGTTGTATTTAGTTCATAAAACATAATATTTATGTTTTTTTTAAATATATTAGAAAACAAAATTTATTATGAACTCTTTGATATTTTTCACCTCTAATAAATAAAAAAAATCTATTTCCGAACAACTGAAAAAAAGTCACCAACCAAATACGGCAACATGAATATAACAATATGACAAAACTTAAGCATCAATACCTATAAACGATCGTTTTCATGGCGGCGTTGACTACCAACACAAACTCGACATTTTCATTAGCGAACAATTTAGAACGTCTGCAACGGACAAGAAACATTGGGGGAGTGCAGGGTTTTCTTGTAGCCTATCACGGGATGCAAAGCGAAATTTTGAACCGATGACGACTGTGAAAAAGTTAATTACTGTTAAATAAGAAACCAATTATTCTAGTATGATATGGTTAAATAAGATTATATATATATATATATATATTTGACACCAAGTGGCCGGGTAAAAATACAGCTTGACCATGATGATAATGAAAGTTCTTTTCTCGTTTTATCACCAGTAACTGACCCTTAATAGATGTTCATCATGATCCTCCGAGTATATTGAACTTGCAGAGGGGGCATGTGGCACTAATCTTAAGCCATTTAACAATGCAATCAGAATGGAAGTAATGGTTGCAGGGAAGTGAGTGTATCTCCACGCCATCTTCGTAATTAGAGAGGCAAATGCAGCATTCCTATGAAAAAAGAAAATTCAAGAACAGTAAACGTTATGATGATTTCATCAGTGATGATAGATTGTGTTAGACAGACGCCAAAAAATTCACCATGCACTTCAGCAAAGAGGCTCTGCAAAAATTTTCAGCAATTTAGCTGCCAAAGCATGAATCTCGCACTGACAAAAATTAACTAGCATACATAATTTTCTCACGAGTGAACAAGTGTTGATATAATTTTTTGTCTCGATCTCTACTACAATTGACTTCCAAGCACCGACTTATTCTATTTGTTCTCAAAATCATAGCAAAGAACCTTGCAGGTGAGAGTGTAAACTCGATTTGGTTCTTCTAAATCTTCTGCAGCGACTCTAAGGCAATTCTTATTGAAACATAGCTCTTGTCACCGGATGATGAGTTTGAACAGAAGTGGAGCGAGAAAACATAGGCCACAAATTAAATAAAGAACGCCTGCCAATTTCTCTAATGCTACTTAAAGCCGTCATGGCCAAGTAGCTACGCCTTCAACATTTAGTTAGCAAGCTACATGGTGGAGGAAGACTTGTCAAATGGAAAACCAACGCAATTTTAAGCTAAGCCACCTCCTGAGATGCCCAAAATGGGATTGATGATCCACCAGAAGGGTGTTTGGATGGCGAGCAATAACTACACAAATGCCCTACACTTTAAAATGGACAGAGGTGCAAAGAAGAAAGAAGGTGCATTTGAAATGCCAACTCTTTTGCAAAATAGTGGTGGTGAAATGCAAACAATCACCGTTATATTGGGGAATCCTTTTCCTTATTTTTTCCAAACATGTTTCTAAAAACTGCTGAAATTTGTAGATCAAAACAACTGTCTGTAGACACACTAAAAAACGCAGCATTGTTTACAGTTTGTGCCTCACCTTTCTTGGGAATGCACTGGAAAACTTAAGGTGCTGCATCATTTTCAGCGCAGAAATTGATCTATTGTTGATCCGCGTAAGCAGCTTGTCATTGACCTTACCAGCTTAGCAGTCGTATGCTATGGCAAAAGAATTCAACTTGACCAATTTTAAGGCTCTCAAATGGTTCATCCCAATTCCCAAGTAGCCCAAGGTTATCTTTGTTCCCTTATAATGCAAAACATTGTTCTGCTCAACCACAATGAAGGCAACAAAAATTTCTTCAAGATTGGTTCCTTCTATGATATATCACGTGCACCTTGTGGTGAACCTTCAGGATTATTGTTAAATGGTTAAACACTTTCTAGTTGGCTAATCATGACCAACCTCCACTCTTTGTTCACTCGAAGCGGCTCTTCAAAAAAAAATGCCAAATCTCTTGCAGGGGCAACTCAAAGTTGACTGATTGGTTAGACCAGGATTGATATGGAACATAAGAACATGAAACTTCGCACAAGACACTTCACCTTTGGACCCTCAATGAGCATGCAAACCACAGAATCATGCAGGCTACTGAACTAATATCTTTTAGTTTCCTTATCCTTTTTCTCTTATGTACATTCCAGCAACATTTTACTCCTAATAAAGATGGTAGAGAAGTATTCTTCTATCCGTGAAAGAATTTGAAATTTTAAATTTTTCTGGTCAAAGAATCAAGCATGGAACCAAGGTCAGGGGAAACTAAGCATAAACAGTATAACAGGAAAAAAAAAACAAGCAAAAGGCACAAAGCAAAGGGAGTAACAGAAGATAGATAAAATGATCTGAGTGATCAGACATACCGAATTTTCTGGAGGGAGGCAAAGATCCATTAGGGAATCCTCCTCTGCTATTGTGATGGAAATTTCATTTTCATTTTCTTGGCCAAGTTTGTGTAGATGATTGGTCTGACAGTAACGGAACCTGGGAAGGTTGCCAAGGTTGGTATCTGAAGCACCTTCTTGGCCCACAATAGCATGAAGGAGAGCTACAAGGCACGGCAGGCAACAGCAGAGGGCTATCCCAACTACACAAGCCAACATGACACAAAATACTGCAAAGAACATGTCAAATGCTAGAAACACCACTGTCAACCTGAATGCCATTTCAAGTGAAATATTAGTAGTTTGTAATCCAACCATTAAATATCAAGTACCCATTTCAGGTTAAATGCAATTTAGTTAGCAGGACCCTGTAAGTGCTCTTTAGCAGGAACTAGCAATGGTGCAACCTAATTTGCATCGTCAGAAAAGAGGCTATGGCTTAAAATCTGACCAGGAAGATGATAAACAGGGTAAATTTTAGGCATATCCATGAATCAACCAAACATTCATACATGCATATGTTTTGAAGCCATCAAAAAATTTTGTCATTTATGCATCATGAATACACATGGCCAAAAAAGATGTTTACACACATTTATCCTTCTGTATGTCCTCTTCCGGTTTACATTGAATTTGCAATGGAAATATTAAAACATTTTAAGAAGCATTTGCACCTCTAGTATGACTCCAAGAAATTGATCTCATGAAATATAACAGTACAATGACAATAATATTTTAAATTATGCACTGCTTATGGGGCTAGGATTTTTATGGTACGTAGTGACGACAGTCCATCTCTAGTTCAGGTTCCTTTCTAGTGGCATAGCCCAGATAATTTTGAATTTGCAAAATGACAAATATGGTACCAGATAAAAAATTGCAACGGTATGCAGGCAAAGTGTTACACAATAGACGTTGTGACAACATAGTAAAACGTAGCTTCTTGGCCCTACATCATATCCAATTTGTGCAAGAAATGAATCCACAAGAATACTGTGGAGTTATATGATTTTGGTTGGTTTCACTACCTGAACTTGAACCTCAAGGATTTTGCTTTGGAAGCTATATTGGAGTAAGATAAATTATCATCTTGATGTGATTTATGGAATCGTTTCCCAAGATAAGAAAAGAGCAACTCCCTCACTACCTTTCAACCAAATATCAAATTAACTTGTGTCTCATAACCAAATTCAGTCTGAATAATCACATTGGCTCCATATTTATAGCATCTCTGAGATTCTTTATCTGGTAGCAACAAAGAGAAAATACCTTCAACGTGGTGTACCGTGCATGCAACATTGCCTAAAACTAATAACCTACTTTCTAAATTGTTTTTACTCAAACATTACGTAAGAACAAGTAGGAACTTGATAAAATATGTGGCTAAAATGATCGGCATAAAATGAAAAACACAATATTGAGAAAGTGACTCTAATAACCATTCGAGAAAGAACAGTGGCAAATCAGCAACATAAATACATAATAAGTAAATGATTCTAGAAAGATATTTTTACCAATAGAGACGAGGTGCATCTTGTAGAAGAGCCTGGCCACCAACAACTATCCAATAGAAACCAAGAATCCACCAGAACAATGACATTATTGCATTAAGGGACTCCAATTTCTTAACAGCCCTGTTAAGACAATTTTTAACTAACAGAGAGACAACTGAACTATCCATTTGAATGTGTGTTATATTGAAGTTCATGTCATCTGGAAGAAAAATATTTAAGCATAAACGGATGGATGAAAACAAATTTATTAAGGAACATATAAAAAATAGAAAGCATATAGCAACATGAATCAGTAAAACAATCTTCCATCTCTCAATGCACATTCTTTATGATATTTAGTTTATTGAAGCATCATTTAAGTTATCATACTCCCCTCACTATACAGAAAATGCAAATGTGCAGATAGTTTGAAACAGCTTCTATATCACAAATGGTCTAAAAGATACTACAGGTTTATCAAGACAGGGCTATAGAAAAATGTAATACATATGGAAAAAATCTTCAGTCAAGTTCACTGAAATAGAGGATAGAAAAGTAATATAGGATATTTGGAGTAGGAAATCAATTCTAATCATTTGAAATTTACAAGATTGAATGATTTCAAAGGTCAAACATAGATGGCAATTATATTGAGCTTGATAGTGAAGCTTCTCTACCAAATGGAGATGTGGGGTTTGGTATTTATTCAACATAAAGTTGAGAGTTAGAAGTAACAAAAGGAGGGCAAACTTAAGACCCAACCAGAGTGCAGTTTTGATGCCAGAACATAGATTCACCATAAGCAAACTATAATTCAAATGGTACCTATCAGATGAGCATTAGGTATTTGTTGGAAATGTGAATGGAAAAATAGATGAAAATGGACTCATTGTGCATGGGATTTTAGTCCCACATTGGGAGTTTTGTAGCTTTGAAATTGGTTTATATTGAATCACAACAATAGGAGTTGTAAATATGTATTGGTGAGAGGCTCTCTCTCATGCGCATGCTCGCAGAAGGGCTCAGATTGTATTGAACCTAAGTGACTCGTATGCGAGTGTAACTTGTGCGTGTCGAATGCCGGATAAGTCAGGCAAAAAATTTTCAAGCAGATTAACCTATGTTTTATCACTCAAATCAATTTTTTTGCCTGCTCAACTACATAACGGATGTGTTAACGGTTGATTTGAAAAGGTCGGACCTTAATGGCAAATCCGTAACTACTCGGACTAAATGACCGGCCATTGATAGCTATCTGGGCAGCCAGAGGTAGTGAATAGCCATGACTCGATCACTCAATGCAACCAAGAATTGGAGCCCCTATATAAGGAGGCTATGACCTCGGGCGGAAGAGAAGACAAGCACAGTGAGCACTCCATTCATCCTCATCCCTCACATTTTACTCTTCCTTGCTAAGCAATTCGGTTCAACAACTTTCTTCACATTCCGTGATAACGTTCGATTGGTTTGCCACAAACAAACAATGCTTGATTGTGTGAGTGGTTTAGTTGTTGTATCTTGAGAAATAAATGTCCAACGTAACATTGAAGCACTGTCGAAAGGAACGATTTGTTTTAAAGAAATTGTGTCTAACATAAGCCTCTGGCAGTGTTCGACACACCTCCCTGCTTAACAACATCGCCTTCTAGTCCAACATTCTTGCCTCTTACTCTGCAGCTCAACTTGCTCGATGATCTTGTCTACCCGCTCAACACCTCCTTGCTTGGCCTTCTGGCTAGGCAGTTCAACACAACTCTGTTTGGCCTCCTATTTGACAACTTACTGCCTAATCTCCTCGCTCGGTATCTCCCTGCCACTCCTCTAGTTGGGCACCTCTACTCATCCTCCTACTTGACACCTCCCTGCCCAACCTTATAGCTAGGCTCACTCGATCCACTCGAGGCTACTCAATAGCTCACTCACTCGGTCCATTAGGGCCACTCACCCACTTGGGTTGTTCGAGCCATTTGGTAGTTCGTCCCACTCTGATCATTCGACAGCTCAACCCGCTTGGGCCACTTGGACACTCGAACCACTCGGCAGTTCGACCCACTTGTGCCACTTGGTAACTTAGCCTTCATGGCAATTTAGCCATAAAAAGCAACTCAACCTTCTCTAGTAGCTCGACCAACTCAATAGATTGGCCTGACCAGCCTAGCTTGGCAACTTGAGTTCAACATGCCAGATCATCGTGACAGATAAGTCCAAATTTAATTACAGATTTTAAAAAAAAAAATAGATTATTCCCTATAACTCCAACAACAATCTTAGAAATAAGATTGTCTAACAGTACTTGGTTGAGAACTTATTGGGAGGGTTTTTCTAGTTTTTTTCATAAGGAGGGTAGTAAGGTGGGCCAACGACCTACATACTCCAACAAGGCTGTGAAAGTAATTCTTGAACCATCACAGTTACCCAAATAATTACACTCAACAATAAGAGCTGATTCACATTATGATCTTGATACAGGCTGGATGGGAGTTTCTTATATCTTAGTGTTATATTTACATTTTGCAGAACACTACTTGATTTTTATTTTCCTTTTTGAGAAGTTTAAAAGGAAGAAAAAGATGTTCAATTGATGCATATAACAAAATAGCTAGTGCATAGCCAGAACAGGAGGTTTGGCATAGACAAATGCCCAAAGAAAAGCAAAATACCGACCCCTGTGAGTAAATAATCCGGACATGTCATATTTTTTTTCATTAATCGATAAGATTTCTTTTCCGTAGAATTAATTGGGATAAGTTTTCTTGTTTCATAGGATTAATTGGGATGAGTTTTCTTTTTCCATAGGATTAATTGGGATAAGTTTTTCTTTTCCACGGATTAATTGGGATAAGCTTTCCTTTTCCATGGGATTAACTAGTGGAATTAGTCTTACTTTATGGTTTATTTAAAGAGTCCTAGAGTTGTGTATTTGAATCAATGGTTGTAATAAAGTGTTCAAGAAGTTCTTTCCTTCTCGTTCTAATTCCTCTTGCATATTAGTGTGTGTGCGCATATCAATGATCCTAAGCCAACATACAGTATCGAAAGCCTTGATAGTACAAGAATCCACGATTCCACAAAATGTCGGGTTTCCCACAAGCTGCTACAAAGGAGAATGGCGGAGTGTCATTTCCCTATCCGATGTTAAGCCCTCACATTATCGTGTGGGCGATAAAAAGCGATTCTTGATGCCGAGTCCGGGAGGCGGTGGAGCCGAGAAGGAGCCTGTGGATGCAAAGAAGGATAAAAAGGCACGAGCATACATCTTGCGGTGTGTCCCTCAAGACATCCTTCTTCGAGATCGCAAAAGAAGACGAAGGAAGTGCCGGGATACCTCAAGACGCGGTACCTTGGTAGTGACCGGGTGAAGAAGGCACGCGTGTACTGACGTTGAAGAGCGAGTTCGACACCCTCCTCCGGATGAAGGAGACCGAGACGATTGGCGACGAGTTCTTTGGGCAAACTCAGCGCCGAGCAAAGAAATTCTCTACTCTTGGTGTCACGTTTGAAGATTCATCTTTGGTAAAGAAGTTGCTCAATTCTGTCACACGATAGATTCTTTCCTATTGTTGCGGTATTGGCGGTTCCACGACCTTGAGACAATACCATTTGAGGAGACTATAGGGGCGACTAAAGGAAGGAACGAACACTACGATTACGCGGCGACAACGGCGAAGGTGAGCTCTACTTACTCATGCCAAATGGCAAATGCGAGAAGGAGAGCGATGAGGACATTTCGTCGAAGCAAGGCGTGGGTCCAAGAGCCCGGTCGTGGCAACTGGCGTGGCGTGGCGAGGGCGCGATCGTGGTCGTGGCGCGTGATGCACCGCCAAGACAATTCAAGAGGCACTAGCGACAGCGGAGGCACTCGTGACAAGAGACATATAAAGTGTTTGATTGTGAGAAAATGGGGCATTATCGTCAGGCTACAAGCGTCGTGATGATGAGGCGTACCTCACTGCCAATGATGAAGAGTGTGCCACCGATGAAGAGCCAGATGATGACCGTATCCACTAGGAGTCTCACACTAGCCGTGGCGACAAGATACCATTTGCTTAGTGAAGAAAAGTTCACGGAGATGTCTGCAGCGTAAAGAAAGGAGAAGATAAAGATGTCCGTACCTTGTGGTGCAAGAACCACATGACCGCCATCACGAAGTTTAAAGAACTAGATGAAACCATCAGGAAGGGTGAGGTTTGGCGATGGATCAACCCGAGATCGTAAGCGAGGGGCGGTTGTGTTCGAATGCAAGAACAGCGATCGAAGACTCTCCGCGAGGTATACTACATTCCAAAACTTTGTAGTAATATCCAATCGGATGTGCCGGAATGAGGTGCAGCATGGAAGGAGATACCACGAAAGTGATTGATAAGAGCGGGAAGCTTTTGATCTTTGGTAAAACGAACACAAAATCGTTCAGACAAGAAAACTTTGAAGATATTCACAAGCTTGTCTCTAGCAAGCCTAGAAGACCCGATCTGGTTATGGCATTGAGGCTCGGACATGTCGATTTCCATGACTTGAAGGCGTTGGGTGAGAAGAAATTGGTGGTTGGTGTGCCACTATCGCCCCAAACAAGCTTTGTGAGTTGTGTGTGATTACCAAGCACGCAAGATCACCCTTCTCGTGCCAAGCAAACTTTAGAGCGGAAAAGCCGTTGGAACTTCTCCATGCTGATATTTGTGGGCCAATCTCACCATGTACACTCGCCGGTAACAAGTATTTTCTTTTGATTGTTGATGATTTCACAAGGTGGATGGGTGTTTATATTGGCAACAAAGAATAATGCATTCCAAGCATTCAAGAAATTGAATCCTTGACGGAGAACAAGACTGGATATAAGATCAAAACACTCCGGACAGACCGGGGCGGCGAGTTTCTATCCACGGAGTTTACTCGATTTTGTGAAGATGAAGGAATCGAGCGGCACCTCACGACTCCCTACACACCTCAACAGAATGGTGTAGTGGGCGTAATGTCATGTCGCACGTGATGGCGTGGCAAGATCTCTCCTCAAGGGTACATATCTAGTGCAAGGTTACGGGAGGCGGTTAGGCATCTTTGTCTATCTGTTAAACCGTCTCCCAACTAAGTAAGAGACCGTACCCGTTTGAAGCTTGGATGGGGAAAGCCACATCTCGCCCACTTGAGAGTATTGGTTGTGTTGCGTATGTAAAAAATACAACCCTCACCTTAAGAAACTCGACGATGAAGCTCACCCATGGTATACTTGGGTGTCGAGGAAGGCTAAAGCTCATCGTTTGTTTGATCCAGGCATGATAAGCTACAAGTAAGTAGAGATGTAATGTTTCAAGAAAATTGTGAATGGGCATGGAGTCAAAGTGCTAACAATGAAGAAAACGTACCGGAGTTTATGGTGGTGGATGCATTCAACACCAACGAGGTGATTATTGCAGCAGACGTTGAGGCAGGGGCGGAAGATATCACACTACCAACAATGATCGTAGTACCCATACCAAGAACGCGTCAAGTCCATCTACACCACCATCAACGCCTACGGCTACCTCGTCTCCGATAACAAAACACACTCGAGTCTCATGAAGGGCCCGTTTAGATCCATTGTCGATATCTACGCCAACACCGAGGAAGTGGTTGGTCTTGAAGAAGAGAATGAGGTGATGAAGAGCCGACACGT
Source organism: Wurfbainia villosa (assembly GCA_025175895.1). Taxonomy (NCBI): domain Eukaryota; kingdom Viridiplantae; phylum Streptophyta; class Magnoliopsida; order Zingiberales; family Zingiberaceae; genus Wurfbainia; species Wurfbainia villosa. The sequence goes on from CM045989.1 coordinate 770,195, forward strand.
TACCAAGAGGTCGCAACCGAGGCTCACTGCACGAGCGATGAAGGAAGAGTTGAGATCTATTGAGATGAACAAGACCTGGACCCTAATCGAGCTTCCATTAGGCACAAACCTATCGGCCTAAAGTGGGTGTTCAAACTGAAGAAAGATTCAGCGGGAAAAGTCGTCAAACACAAAGCAAGATTGGTGGCTAAAGGCTATGTACAAAGACAAGGAATCGACTTTGAAGAGGTGTTTGCACCTGTTGCTAGATTTGACAACTTCGCTCGAGTCATTCTTGCGCCATGCAAATCAAAGCCGGGAGGTACACCATCTAGATGTAAGTCGACATTTCTTAACGGAGAGTTAGAAGAAGAAATATACGTCACTCAACCGAAGGGTTTCGAGGTAAAAATCAAAAACATAAGGTGTACAAAGGCTATCAAGGCCCTCATGGATCGCGCAAGCTCCACGAGCATGGAACATACGACTGAACAGGAGTCTTGATGAGCTTGTTTTCAAGAAAAGTACTCAAGAACATGCAGTATATACAAGAGGTAAAAGAGAAGAAAGCATACTTGTTGGAGTGTATGACACGATCTCATTGTGACGAGAAGTAGCAGAGAAAAAATCAACAAGTTCAAACAACAATGATGATGTGAGAATTTGAGATGAGTGATTTGGGACTTCTCTCCTACTACTTAGGGATTGAAGTGGAGCAACAAAAGTCGAATTTTACTTAAACAATCAACTTATGCCAAGAAAATGCTATCTCGATTCGAGATGATGATTGTAATGTCACAAAGCATCCGATGGAACCCAAAACACATTTGCGTAAAGACTTAGAAGGGACTCGGTAAGCGCCACGAATGCTGAGTAGCATCGTTGGTTATGCGAGATATTTGCTACACACTGCGGCGGACACATGTAATGCAGCCGGAATGGCAAGCGGATCGTGGAGAGGCCTACTGATCATGCATCAAAAGGTGGTGAAGCAGTTTTCGGTATTTGAAAGTCTGAATCCACTTTGGACTTGTTTACGTAAAAGGACCCCAAGAAGTTAGTGTATTCGGCTACTCGGATAGTGATTTAGGGCGATCTCGATGGAAGGAAAAGCACAAGTGGAATGGCTTTATTTTGGCGCTTTCATCGTGTGGAATTCATGGCGACCGCGACTTGTCATGCTTTGTGGTTAAGGAGCCTTGCTAGCGAATTAATAAAGTCAAAGCCAGTAATTTTGTTTGTTGACAACAAATCTGCCATAGCTCTCATGAAGAATCCGGTATTCCATGGTCGAAGCAAGCATATAGATACAAGGTTTCATTTTATCAGAGAATGTGTTGAGAAGGGACAGATTGTGGTTGAGTTCATTAATACCGGAGAACAACGAGCCGACGTTTTAACTAAAGCATTGCCAGGAGTGAAGTTAGCTGCCATGCGACAATTACTCGGCGTCCGTGATTTAGAACCATGTCAGGATTAGGAGGGGTAGTGTGAGTAAATAATCCGGACATGTCATATTTTTTTTCATTAATTGGGATAAGATTTCTTTTCTGTAGAATTAATTGGGATAAGTTTTCTTGTTTCATAGGATTAATTGGGATGAGTTTTTCTTTTTTCCATAGGATTAATTGGGATAAGTTTTTCTTTTCCACCGGATTAATTGGGATAAGCTTTCCTTTTTCCATGGGATTAACTAGTGGAATTAGTCTTACTTTATGGTTTATTTAAAGAGTCCTAGAGTTGTGTATTTGAATCATTGGTTGTAATAAAGTGTTCAAGAAGTTCTTTCCTTCTCGCTCTAATTCCTCTTGCATATTAGTGTGTGTGCGTACTATCAACAGATCCTAAGCCAACAACCCCGCGAGACTAATGAGCGTTATTACAGCAAGATGCCCCAACATGTGTAAACCTGACAAGTGACAAATGCAAGTGACTAGCTTTTGATTTAAAGCAAGACCATGGATAGGTTGAAGCATCCAAGCTCATACCACCTCAAGAACACTATTTGATTTGGTTCAACTAATTTGTCAGCTCTGGATCTCGTATTAGTTTAATCATTTTTTTCACTTGCATCTTCTTTCCATAACAGATTGACTCTATAGAAACCCCAATTAAGAAATCCAATGGAAACAAAAAAAAAGAGAGAAAAATCACAGGGCTAAATATATTTCAAAATGAATCGTCACAAATAGCAACTTGCTTCTCGCGAATATTGTTTTTTAAACGAACAAGGAAGGCCAAAGCTGTACTATGATATAAAAAGAAGATTTTAAGTACGACCAAGTATGCATATGTATAAGTAGAGGTCCGGGTGCAGCAGTATATACAGCTTCATACAACTCGTATGATCTAAAAGGAAAATTAATCTAAACTTTGAGGTTACAGGAATAAAAAACAAAAAACAAAAAAAAGCAAAATGATTCAACGCGTCAAGAAAAATGAATAAACTTGGTAATGCAAACAAACCTGCTTTCCTCCTGATACGCTTCGAACTCCGGCTCCTCCTCCTCCACCAACGTGGCCCATCGGCTCCTCCTCTCCCTCATCCGCAATCTCCTATTATACTCGCAACAAACAAATCCCACATGAAGCAAGCATTGCACTGCGTAACCTAACACCCAAGCCCTAATCGGTGTCTCAGGCCTCTCCCTCGATGCCCAGAGCAGAACCGCCGCGGAGACCAACACGAACAAGGAATTCCATACCACATCGAGAACGACGACTGGCTTGGAGTAACCCCAATTGTAAGGTGGATCCGCTATCTGGCGGGCGGCCGTATCCGGCGTCGCATCCTCCAGCATTGGCGGGGCCACAAACCGCCCAGCGGTCGAGCGCACGAGGAAGATAGGAAAATTCCAGCTGACCCTGCCGCCACCGCGAGGTCGGCGCTGGAGGTGTAAGGAGGAGGTTGACCTGAAGATGACTCCGCCGCCTCCACCCCGGCCGAGCCAGATGAAATCTTCCATCGGGGATCGTGGAGAGGAAGGAGGGGAGCTTCCGGCTGATTTCGACGCGATCGGATTTAAATTTAGTAAAGAAAGCAAGGGGTCAAAAACGGTGGTTGGGAGGGCGTTTCGTTTCACTCCCATAATGTAGCATATTTCAAGGGTAATTTTTAAAAAATCCTCAACATTTTTTAAATTTTTCAAAATACTCTCAGAATTTAATCCACTGGAAAATACCTTCTAAAATTTTTATTTCGTCATCCTTGTACAAGTGTCATGGATCGATTTCGAAGAAGATTTAAAATTTTTTTCTGGATTCAGATGATTTCACGTATCTTGACCGTCACGTCGAGAAACATAAAGCTGCCGTAATTTATCTTCGCCATGATAAATGTAGAGCAATTCGATAGAAATGATTAGATTGACGATTTTAATCTTTCACATATCAAAATATTTATTTTTACCCTTTTAAATTATGCCCCTGGAGTATGATGTTACTAACAATGGAACAAAAATATTCATGCAACGAATATTTGATTTACACTATGTACATATACACACCAATGACATTCAAACTATTTATGATGTAAAGTCATTTATTGAAATTCAATTATACTTTTCAAATTTATCTCGATAGTCCATGAAAAATTTCCGTCGAATATGTCGCTTTCAAGATTAATCAAATCGAAAGATTGATACCTAAATTATTAAATAAAAATCAAAATATGTATTTTACCCTTTTAAATTATAACCTAAATTTATTTATTTGTTAATAGAAAGAGATATTTAAAATCATTTACATATTAATTAAATTTTAGAGATATATTTTAAAAAGTTAATAAGCATTGGCGAAATTTGAAAATTATTGTGACAGGAAGAGGCATGTCAACGGCATTTTAATATTAATCAAACTTTAGGGATCTTTAAAAAAAAGTTAATAGGGGTTGTTGAAAATTATCTTATTTTTTAAATTGTCCGTTATTATATCTTACCAAATGTAAAAAAATTTAAACGTTTTTTTTTAATTCTATCATTTATCAACTACTATTGATCTTATTAATTTACTTGATAAAAAAGGGTGATGTTGCACATTTAGCATAGTATGAGAACAAATCCATCCCATCGTTTGTTGGTCAGAGTAGATACTATTATAAATAGACAAGGATCGAATCTCCATATAAAATTTATAATTCTTATTCAAATTTAAAAGTTCTTTGTTATTTTTTATTAATGAATCAAAGGACATAATTCCTCGATAATATATCTCTCTTTACTATCATCGAAAGATTGACAATGAAAAATATGAGATGAATATAACATCTTTTTACTACGAGAGAACAAATCCTATGAATCGGTGTAATCCTCTCCTGATTGGGACATTCGAGTTTGACTTCGTCGTTGATGGCGAGGCAACTGCAGGTCACAGTGAAATGGTGAGTCGTCCCCATCAACTTCTATTGCTCGCAATAACATAACAGAGGTGTCAGATGAGTTGGTCATGTGCTTTCGAGATAGAGAGGTGCCCACGCAAGACAGCAACCGTTATGTTAATCTAACATTAAATTAAAAATAGGGTCAGTCAACCGTTGTATGTTATCGTGGCAGTTTTCAACGGTTGGTCAGCAAGTTTTTCTTCTTTCCATTCACTTCAAATTAAGAGTAGAATGATCAAACGGATCAATTCATGATGGGGCAAATTAATTCATCATAAATTTAATATTTAATAAGAAGAGATAGACCGACCTATCATCTCAGTGTGGATTGAGAAATCTCTAACTCAATTCAATCCAAGATGAATTGCAGATTAAATGGATCATCCTGTAGACTATAAATTTTTTTAAAAGTTTCTAAAATTACTGAGACATTAAAGGCTTGAGGCAACAATTAATAAGGTGAATGAGCTACCATGATAAGAAAATAAGTATTTGAAATAATTAAAATCTTATAATTAAGATTCAATTATCGACGATAAGATTGGATACTGATGCTTTTTATTCTTTCCAAACTCCAAAATATGCAAATTCAAGTTTTGGCTTTTCTAAATAGAGATTCAATTGATATTTTTCAACACTTGTAATTATTTTACTATGATATGTCATCATTTTCTATATTAATTGAAATAGTAGTAACAAGATAATATAAATCAATTGGAATATACAAGAAAAAAAATATTAAAGTACTTGCATAAAAAATTCTTTTGTTCTTGCCTCTAATTTCTCCTACATTTTATTGAGATATGTGTGTGATAGAAGAAAATTATTATTGTAAAAAATTTACTTTGTTAGTATTAGAATATTAGTCAAAAAAAAATTATACAATTTTGTTTTCACAAGTTTCATCTTCTTTTGACATTTTTCAATCCGTGGGTCAACTCGAATTTATCGTGAGCTAACTCGTCTAGACTCGCAATATGCGTGGATTGATTCATTTAGACCTGTCAAAATGACAAGTTGATAAAAATTCAATTCAATCCGCTTAAATTATTTGATTGGACAGACTAATCCGATGGATCTAATCCAACTTAACAACTCTAATTAAAATTGTAAACCAACAAAATGGAAACAAATTTTATGACGTTGGATTTTATTTGATAAAATAATCGAATCGAATCTAAAAATCAATCAAATTGTGGAAATTATTATTAAGTCATTTTTTTAACAAAATTGAATGACTTATTTGAATTTGAATTGAACTTATTTAATTATTTAAAATTTTTATATTTTAAAACTTTAATTATTGATCTTGATAACTCAAATTTATTTATCTAAGAATGGCTTTAATTGTAGACCAACGAAATAGAAATAAATTTTATGATGTTCAATTTTATTGGATAAAATAATCGAATCGAATCAAATTTAAAAATCAATTAAATTATTGAAATGATTGTTCAAGTCAATTTTTTTAACACGCTTAAACGGCTTATTTAAATTTGAATTGAAGTTATTTAATTATTTAAAAATTTTATATTTTAAAATTTTATTTATTGATTTTGATAACTCAATTTTATTTATCTATTTTAAAATTTATTTATTTATTTATTTCTGAATAACATTTTTTTTTTCATCACTCAAACACTTAACAATTTCAAAGCTAAAAAAAAGAAGAATTCTTACGCTCTAGAACTTAATTCACTTCTCTTCTCTTTTATTATTTCATTGAACTATAAATGATAATATACTATTATAAGAGGTTTTTGCATCTCTAAATTTAATCCGAGAATGAAAAAGATTATTAGTACTAAAAAAATGATAGATATAAATCTTAGATTAGTAACTTTGAGATTATGAATCAAGTAAAGTTACTATATTGTATTATGGTGTATATTGTTACAGCAATTTATCACATGAAGTTTAGAATTGTCCAAACAGTGTCCCATATTTTCATATTTATCAAATAGCGCACTTAATTCTTTTTTTATCCCTTTCGCCAAACAGACCTGTCCCACGATGAAAATCCTAAATGTGGTGCTGGAAATTCAAATCTCAGCACCACAGTTGTGTTGCAATCCCAACACCACCACTGTGGTGCTGAAAATTCAAATCTCATCACCACTGTAGTCCTGGAATTGCAAATTCTAGCACCACAGTGATGGTGTTAGAATTGCACCACAATGGTGCATATCTATTTGACGGGAGGGGTAAAAAGGAAATTAAATGTGTTGTTTGATAAATCGCCGATATTGTTATCTCATGTCGAGTTTTTTTCATTATATTCTCAAAGTTGATGCGAAAAGAGCTATTAATGGGGATTATAATCTTAGCATTCCATTTTAGACGTTCTTGATTATCCATTACGTATCAATGGATGCTCAATTATAAAGGCTAAGGCTAAAAAAATAAATGAAACGCTTAATATGTCAATTGAATATATTAATGTCAAAACTACAGTTGAAGTACATTTGATAAAGAGCAAATCAAATAACTTAGTCTGTTAGGACCTCGGCAATGCTAGAGGGGATAAATAATGTTTCCGACTTGATCATTGATTGTATTAGCATGCTTATCTATAAGATTCTTATAAGCAACGAAAAATAAGATATAAAAACAATTACAAAACACCTTGATTTTATATGGTCCGGAACTCCCAATTTCTACTCCACAATCTAACTCCTAGCGACGGATCCATTATCCTTTCTTATTGCCAAAAACTTTTCAGAGGTGGAGAAATCTTTTACAATCTGTGTTTTTATAAGAAATGCAAGCAAAACAAAATATACAAGCCAAATAAGATGAACAAAAAATAAAATGGCTTTACACCATAAATTCTTGCTTGCTTGTGGTTTGGTTGCAATGGAAAATCTTTTGAATGTCTGAAATGCAACAACAATTCTCTTTCAAAGTCTCCAAGAATCAACGCTCACTACAAAAAAAACAGAAATTTGGGACGAATTTAGCGACGAATTTTTAAAAAAAAATTCGTTGCAAAACAAATTTGCGACGAATTTAGCGACAAAAAATTTTTTGTTGGGAATTAAGCGTCGCAAATATTAGCGACAAAAATAGCGACGAATTTTTGCGACGAATTTTAGCGACGAAAATTAGGGACGAATTTTAAATTTCGTAGCTAATTTTGTTGCAAAAGTTACCCCGATTTCCAAAATTCGTCGCAGAATTCGTCACAAAATTTTGCAACGAATTAATTTTTTCGTCGGAAATTTTGGCAACGAAATAAGGAATTCGTTGGTAAATTTGCGACTGATACAAATTCGTCGCAAAATTCGTCGCAAAAAACAATTTTCTGCGATGAATAAATTTTTTCGTTGGTAATTTTCGCGACGAAAAAAGTAATTCGTTGGTAAATTTGTGATGTTTCCAAATTAAAATTGCATTTAATGAAATTTGGCGACTAATTCTTTTTCGTTGCAAATATATGCCAGAAATATTTTTCGTTGCAAAATTGCAAAATTTGTCGCATGATTGGATTCGTTGCTAAATTCATCGAAATTCATGAAATTTAAATTTAAATCCGCAAAGGTCGTCAGCAGATTTATCGGGATTCAAAGAATTGGGATATTTGTCGCTTAATTTGTCTCAAAATAAAAAAAAATTGAGAGATTTTTTCTGTTTCGATATTCTATCGTATATACAAATAATCACACACACACAATAAAATACAATAAGTTCTAATATCCAAATAAATACATTCAATACAAACAAAACACACACATTCAATACAATAAAATAATATTCAATATCCAAAAATATTTGATATCTAAATAAATACAAAGCAACACAATAAGTTAAGAACAAAACAACATTCCAAATAAAAGTTATATCCTACAACATTTCAAACATCAACATAGTTATGATATCCAAATAACAATGTCTACAAAAGATCACAACACATGGGGAAAAAGAGAATCTGTAAGTAATCGTACGACATTCTTCTACTGCATTAGAAAACAAACAAACAAAGAAAAAGTATCATACATTAAAAAACTATATACTAACACGAAAATAAATGCAAAGACTTACAATGATGTGCATTTTCAACCTAAGGATTGACTTCATAGATCATTCTGTTTTAATGCAAAATAAAAAGTACTAATAAAAATGTAAAATGAAGGAGTAACAAACTAAATAAACTAAATAATTTTAAAGGTACTAATTAAAAACATGCATACAATATCATCATCGTCGCCACCATCATCGTCTTGACTCGGAGGAATATGACTTGGACCGTAAGTAAATTCTTTGAAAGGGCATAAGAAAGGCTTGTTGTCGTCGTGATCTCTATCATTTTCTGATCCCTTTGTGAGTTTTGATGTTGTATTGCTAAAATTTGCTGATCTCTTTCATGTATTATGCCCTTCAAATTGCTAACCTCCTCAGTCAAGTTGTGTATCTGTGCCGCTACTGCTGGTGGAGTAGAAGAAATAGATCTACGAGGAGCATTATGCATTCTGCTCAGAGAACCCATACCTAGTATCCTTCCCCCTTTGGATCCTCCAGTCGCCTCAAGCCATAAATCCATATCATTACTAACAGATGGCTCAGATCCCTCAGTATCACCGTCATCTCCTGAAATTCTCTGAGATGAGGATAACTGATCATATCTCTCCTACACAAAATTAAAAATTTAATCAGAGCATTTACATAACTAACAGAATTAAAGTTATAAAGTAAGTTTAAAGATTATTTCAAACCTTAATAGCTCGAGCTCTATCTCCACTCCAAGTCTTATCTTTTTTTTGGAAAGTGCGAACGAAAGTATCTATAAATTCCGGCTCCTTTCCCAATTCCTTAGACTAAATATAAGAATGTTAGAAATAAAATAATAATCTGAAATAAATTTAAAAACTAATTGTAGAATTTAAAAATTACCAATCTACGTGAATGCTCCTCGATATTTATAGATTCGCCCGCATATGTTGCAGATAAGTCTCCAGAATTATAGGCTTGATTTAATTTATTCTGTTGACTTCTTTTTTTGCTCTCATCCGATTGCAAATAATTGGAGATTTTACTCCAATTTTCCGACGTGACACAAAGTGATTTTTTCGATGAGATTTGGCATGACTCAATACATGGGATATGATCGCCACATTTTTTTAAAAATTCTTTTAACTTCCAAGTCTTGACTAGGGTCCCAAATAAATCTCACGAGATGGAAATAAAACAATTGATTATATAATCACTTATTTAATATATAAAATGAATCAATTATACCAAACTCGCACCATAATTCTTTTGTAGGTCCTAGCGTGCTCGAGTATGACAAAGAATCTCCTCTCCAATAGTTATTCACGATTTTATTGATCTCGCGAATAACAGGTACAGAATTTTCAAACCTACGATCAAGTGAAAAAAATTGAATAAATAATTAAGATAGTTTAAAAATTATAATACTTATATTACTTACGAATCTCCCATAGGAAATATATATGGTCGACTTTCGATGTTCTCAGTAGAGGAGTGTCTGGCGGGTATAGGTGAATCAGAATGGGACGACCGTGCCGGCGAATGAGATGGTACTGGCGGCTGATCATGTGAAGGTCCAGGAAGATCAGGAGGGCAAGTAGGTATAGTGCTGGCAGGCGGTGGATCAGTCTGGCCACTACTAGTACTCTGTCGTCTCTGTCCACCACGTCGAAACTATCAACCAAAAACAAAATTAGAATAAAGAAAATAAAACTTTTATTGTAAAATACGAAAAAAAAAAAATGGATTAACCCCTTTAATTAATTTAGGATGGTAGATAATTGGGCTGAAATTGGGCTTTGGGATGAAATGGGCTTGGACTGATTTTTGGGCTTTGGGCTGAATTGGGCTTGGGCTGAATTGGGCTTGGGCTGATTGGTTTGATTTGGGTTAAGGGCTGAACCAAATTGGATTGGGTTGGATTAATCGAATCGGTCGAACGGCATTTAAATCCTACCGAACGAAACGAACGCATCGCGATTTCACCATCTCCTTCTCTTCTCCGCCTCGGTTCTTCGCCACGCTGCGTCGATCGATCTCCTCGGCCGTCGGCGTCCGGTGAGAGCGACGCGGCCACCAACTTGGCGATCTCAAGGAGTCGGTGAGTTCTCGCATGGGATCTCGGCGAATCCCAAGATGTGAATCGCCAAGAGCCGAGCCGCGATGTCTGCCGGCGATGAGGGACGCCGGATCGGCTCCCTTGGCATCGTAGCCAGGTAAGAGCTGATCTCCTTCTTATTTTGAGATGAGATCTAGGTTCTAGCTATGGATTTCTTCGTTTTAGCTTCAATCGGTGGTTTTGGACAGAGTTTGTGGAGTTTGGATCGGCAGCGGCTTCAATCGGCTGGATTGGGGAGCTGCCATTCCGATCACGCGAGATGATCCGATCGGTGAGTTTTGGCCATCGGCGTAAGCTAACAGATTGGGAAGAGGGGATTGGCGTCGTTGAATTCCTCCGGTGAACAGAGGTTAAAGGAGGGGTGACTGCCGGTGAAGATTTAGGGAAGGTAAGCTCGATCCAACCTTTGCTTCTCAGTTGATAATTGATGTATTTCCGTGGTGTGTTTAGGCCTATGGTATTGATGGTTTAGGTGTTGTTTGGGATGCTGTAATGAAGATGCAGGATGTGTTGGTGCAATCGGCCCAGGTCATGATTGACCAGGACTCGAGTTTGACTCGAGTGATGTTTTGATGTTTGACAAAGGGATTTGAACAAAGTGTTTTGGCATTGATGTTTGACATTAATGTCGGTTAATATGTTGGGGAGATTGTTTACACAATCGACCTAGGTTATAATTGACTTGATGGTTGACCAGGGTTGACCATGTGATTAAGGGAAAGTCCAAGCATGGGTCTTGGCAAGGTAAAGTCCAAGTCATGGGTACTTGGCATGGAAAGTCCAAGTGGGACACTTGGCAATTGGGAAAGTCCAAGTCTTGAGCACTTGGCATGAGAAGTCCAAGCATGGGTCTTGGCAAATGGAAAGTCCAAGTCATGGGTCTTGGCATGGAAAGTCCAACATGGGTTGGCAAGGGAAAGTCCAAGCTTGAGTCTTGGCATTTGAGAAGTCCAAGGGGGAAAGTCCAAGCGGAGTCTTGGCGTGAAGTCCAATGTGCCTTGGCGGTGTAGACACCGTTAGCATGACATAACCGATGGAAGCATCTGAAGGCTAGCGCGATGGATGAACAAGTCATGGATGACTTGGAGGGATCCGAGAGGCGTGAGGCTGATGGAGATGGCTAGAAGGCTTAGGTCTAGGCTATGGTGGTCTAGCGCATGGGGCACCATACTTGGGTTGAAAACCTCATTTTTGAGGTCGGCTGACCGCATTATGGCCGGTTCGACTGCCGTGAGTCGACTTGAGTTCGACTGCCGTGATTAGAGCCGATGCTCGCGCCGATCGCTCATCGGATCGGGGCTGATCGATGGCGCCGATCGCTATGGATGGCGGCCGACGCCGCCAGCCGCGAGCATTAACGCCCGTAGCCGATCGGGCGCCGATTACGCGGCGCTGGCCGATCGCGCTAATGTTGGCGTCGATCGCCAAGAGATCCGCTGAGTTTTTCCAACATGGATCGACCCGTTGTCTCATGACACAGAAGTGGCATCACCGAATCGACTTATGGCCGATCGATGGGCGAAAATCCAGCCCGACGCAGGTTATAAAGGCAGCTCTGAAGCG